>JAODKC010000028.1:17488781-17499698 GCA_026777985.1 Mormyrops attenuatus
GTTAAAACCCCCGGTGGGGCAATGTGTTGTCCCCATGGGGCCCCGGCGCGCGGCCCTTAACCCCCCCCCCCCCCCCCCCCCCCATTGCTCACAACAAAAATCAGATGTTGCTTTGCATCAGAGGAACAAATGAAATGCGGAGAATCCGTTTGTTACAGGAAAGCCGAAATGGAGCAGAAACGGAAGCGCGAGGAAGAGGAGAGGAAAAGGCGGGAGGAGGATGAGAAGAGGCTACAGGTGCGGCCTGCCCACGGACTGCCGTTAACTCCTCTGGTGTGGCTGATCCAGACCGAGCTGGTCTTCTTGTTTCTGAGTACCAGTGGACTGACCCATTTGGCTAATACACTGCCACCCTGGGGCGGGGGGTGAGCATGCTGTCCTGATGGCCTCTCTGTCGTCCCCTAGCCCCAGGCAGCTGCCTGTTCACTTTAGCTAGTTGCTCTTGGGTTGCTCCAGTTACTTATACACCTCCCTGCTCCCTGTCTCAGTATTTATTTAGCCCTCCCCTGGTCATTTACTTATGCATCAGCCTACTTCCAGGGTTTCTCTCATTGGCTGTGGCCGATCTAGCTGCCTTGACCAAATCGGCCCATGATGTAGGGCGTTTCTCAAAGCCAAGAATGCAGAGATCATATTTGTGGTCATGGTCTTGTGAACTCGACTCCCGAGAATGAACTTGAGGCGCGTTGAATCGTTCGATAAGGATACAACCCATGTATCCTTGTTATTTAGGGTGGAGCAAGAACTGGGGATTTTTACCGTCCTCTGTACTTGTTCTTAGTATTGGAACTTCTTCAGCAATGGGAGATAACGTAAACCAGTTACACGAGAACACAAGTATGGTCAAGTACGCATATTGGGAAACATCCATGTATTTGTCTCCTTTGACCTTCGGCCTGGTAGCGTTAGCGTTAGCACTGCTCGACATTAGCATGTGGGAACACATTACCATTGGCCGTGGGGTCCATTGTGCGTCACGCTCAGTTGACCCCTGGGGGGTGATGCGGTGTGTCTCAGGAGGAGATGGAGCTGCAGCTGGCCCTGGAGCGCGAGGAGGAGACGCAGAGGCAGGCCGTGCTGGAGCAGGAGCGCCGCGACCGCGAGCTGGCCATGCGCATCGCCCAGAGTGAGGCCGAGCTCATCACCGAGGAGGCGCAGGCGGACGCAGCGCTGCGCAGGTACGCCGGCTGCGAGCACCCACTGCACAGACACCTGCTCATTCACGGTTTAGGACTTCCTGTTGGAGACCTGGAGTTTCATCCAAGAGATGCTTTTTTGCTCTGCTTTTCAGAATGACAAAAAACAGGCCTGGTCTTGAGCCAGTTTAAAGAAAAACATGGAAAACGATGGGGTACTGGAAGAGCATTTCATAGCCAAAAAGCCCAGAAGGTGCCTAACCCTTTGAGTAGCATTGCCTGTATGTACGAAATGTATGAAATCTCACGTCCTCTTCCTTCCTTCGACAACCTTTTGGGTGATATGCATCCCCAGAGAGATCCAAGTAAGCCAGTAAACAGCCCTAACCCCAAGAAACCCCCTTTATCCAGCCCATCAGCGATTAGCCTTACGCGCCCATGATCTAATGACCCAGAAAACAGTTCAGCTGTTAATAGTGTTTTTAAATCACTAATGAGCGCATCATTGTGTTCCAGAATTATTTGGGGGTGAACAAGGTGCCCATGGATCATTTCATTGCCAGACAGCCCACAGAAGACACATTCAAAATCAAAAATTGATAAATCAGTGATATTCGTCTTTTTTATATACAAATATTTTTTTTGATTGTCCATTCATTATAGCACTATCGGATCTCGAAAGGTCAGATGCATTGCAGTACATGAATGATTCAGTTGCTTGCATGCCAATGCAAAAAGTATAATTTCATATTTGTTTATTTTATATTACCCTGATTATAAAAAGGAATTGATTTTTGTAGCAGTCAGGAAAGGGTTGCAGGTGAAAAACCAGGGCGGAAACATGCCCTTGAGAGAAGTTACTCAGCCTGAATTTCTGTAGCATAATGTCGGGGCCTGTGGGCCAAGCGTGCCGAAACGTTAAGCACCGCATTACATCGATGGATGATGGTGCCTTTGCGGAGACGCTCAGGGCTCTGGTTGCAGCCGTGTTTTGTATTGTCCTGAGGGTGTGATCTAAATTCATTCAGGCACAGATGTTGACTCGCTTTAAAGTACTAATTTATTAAACAGAGCACTGAATCTCAAAATAGCCCTGAAAGTCTTAACCGGAACAAATCCCTCATTTTTTTAAACCATGTTCTTTACAGTTGTACTACACTGATTCATTATAGTCTTCCTTGATAATATTCAATGATTAGACTTCAGATTTCATGTGTGATTTCCATAACATTTGCAGTGTTAAAGGTTTAGTGCCTGTAAAATCTGACTAAAATTCTCATGAAAGTCATTGTAGATGAATTAGGAAGGTTAATGTAGCGAGAGAACCTGAATTAAGAAATTCAGTGCATCAACAAAGGGTGCATCTCCCATTTTTCCACCTCTCGGTGATGTAACAAGATGGCAGTCCCTCTCGCAGTTGAACAGTCCTCTTCTGACTGAGGATTTGCCGCACCTGTGCATTCCTGTGTTCTCGTTTCTGCCCCAACACAGCGCCTTGAGACAGCAGCTCAACATCGCCACTGGTTCTGGCAGCGCCAGGTCAAAAGCCACTGTCACTGATGATGGTGTTCAGCACGGACACCAGTTGCACGTTTGCTAGAAGCTGGTGATTCTTGCAGACATCCCTGATTGGCTCCAGCCACCTCCACCCTTCTCCCGTACCCCTGTGCATCAAAGACTGCTCTGGAGGGGAGAATTCTTCCTATCGGTTCTCCTAAAAGCTTGGACCAGCCTTTTGTTGGCCATAGCTGTCATTAAAAGAAGCTTTGAGGGAGAATTGGGGGGAGAGTATGGACTTTGTCGGGTGGGGTCCATTTCTCTCTAATAGTGAAGATCCCTCCCACCCCGAACCCAGGCTTTGAGAATCACTGCAGGAAGAGTCAAAGCTGAGTTGATGGATTTAGCTGTGACAGAGCAGCAGGGAGAGGACGACACTGGGAACTTCAAAGTGTCCAGTGGGGCGGGGGGGGGTGAGGGGGTGTGTGGGGGGACAAAGGGAACTGACAGGGTGCAGCTCTATTCCGCCCCCTATCTTTACAAACGAGAATTTAAGTTTGGCTTCTTCTGTGAATTTATTGACCTACAGTTCTGACCTTTCATTTTTATCTTGGAGAAAGATACATTTTTATACAGGATAAAAACAAAACCCTGGGGCATTTTTGCTTTTTTGCTTTTTTATTTTTATTTATACAGCCTTGAGTCAACCTGGGCTCGTATTTGGGCCTGTTTCGGGGTCCCGCTAATGTCCTGCCAAGTCTGCTTTCAGGTGTCTCTCAATCAGTGTTTATTATTTGCTATGGACCTTGGATGTAAATGCAATGTGACTCGATCAGGCATAATTCGACGTAAGACTGTGTTTCTGCATCACCCTAAAATGACCCTACCCACCTTTTCGGACGTCCCACTTGCCTGCTTACGGATCTGCTCCTCCTTCCAGGGGCCCCCAGGTCCAGGCCACCAAGGCAGCTGCTGGCACCAAGAAGTACGACCTGAGCAAGTGGAAGTATGCCGAACTGCGGGACGCCATCAACACATCCTGCGGTACGCTGACCCGGAATCCCCCTAGCATTTAGCGGGAACCAGGGAATTCTTGTACGCACGCTTGGCGCAAAGATCATCTGTTATCCTGAAGATCTGCTTGCCCCCAACATGACCAAAGCAATTAATTTGAGAAAGTATTGATAGATAATTCCAGCTCCTCAAAAAATATCCAGCATAAAACTCCAGCGTTCTTGGAGATTTCCTTTGTGCCTTTCGGCATACAGCCAATTAAGATGTGAGTTTTGTAGCTCAAAAGAAGTATTAATTGATTAGCATGAACGTCACGTCTCTGTATTGTCTTTGCCTGCCTTTGTGTTGCACTGTTCAGGGGGCCCGGTTTCCCACCATCCCTGGCATGAATTTTTCTTCCCTATTGAAACATTTTTAATTGTAGTCCTGGGGTTTAATTAATATGTCCTCACAGCTTTCACAGAATTAGCCTAATCTATTGTGAACATTTTATTGTCCAATCATCATCTATTATCACAAGCCGTGTCATGCCCATCCATGGTGGTGCTATCTCCATCTCCCAGTCTCTTCCCCTGCCTGCCACCTTGATCGGTGGTGACTTTAGCCGGGGCATATGTGTGCCATTGAGCACTATATTAACGACCGGATTTAATATTCCTGGCCCCTGGGTAGATATCGAGCTCCTGGCAGCTTGCCGGGAAGAGTTCCACCGCCGTTTGAAGGTGTACCATGCCTGGAAGTCGAAGAACAAGAAGCGCAACAGCGACGCAGAGCAGAGGGCCCCAAAGTCGGTCACCGACTACGGTAAGAGGCTCGGCTTTTTGAAGAGAACTCTCCTTTTTTTTTTAATGACCCCTGGATATCTTCAGATGGAGCTAATGGGTGCGAGTCTGGGAGGTGGTGGGAGGGAAAGGAAGAAAGGGAGGGAGCCATGGAGGGGAGGGAAGAAGGCCCAGCCAAATCCACCAAATCGGATCGGCACCCTTTCCTGTACGTCCCTCAGCCGGATACACCTATGGCGTGGAAGCTGGGAAGGGCAGCAGTGGATCGATTGCAAGGAGATTAAACCCAACATGAATGCTGGTCGGATTCTAACCCTCAGATGAAAATATCTGCTGGCTATATTAAAAAAAAAAAAAAAACAATAGTAATATAGTTTGCTTCACCTCTGACTTGACCGAAACAGTGGCAGTTGTAGGTCACTCTTTATATAATGACAGAAATAATAATAACTACTGCTAAACTGCTTTGTTGCACTTTGAGTTCCTGGGGGTGTTTTTTAATCTTCGACATGACAGCCTACCGCCAGTCAGGGCGATGAAGGAGATTAGGGTGTTGGAATTGAAAGAAATCCACACCTCTTTACATTTCACATGACCCTCTAACATTGGACCCGACTCGTGACGTACACATCTCCGGACCCGACTCGTGACGTACACATCTCCGGACCCGACTCGTGGCGTACACATCTCCAGACCCGATTCGTGACGTACACATCTCAGCCTTTTCTGAGTCGGAAAAACCACTCTCTCTTTCAAATTTTGAAATCTGCGCTGTGGGGAAAGAGGAGAGTCTCCGGTTTGGAAGTCAGCTACCCTTCTGACGCAGCGTCCGCAGGGAGGCTCTTATCTCATGGGCTTTTCTAATCTGCTATCATGGGCAGAAGTGCCAAAGCTAACGGTCTTCCTGCCATCTGAAAGGAAACGCTGACTGTTAGTAGCTACACTTAACTTGATGATTAGGCAAGTTTGCCTTTTTTTTTGAAAATTATCAGGTTAAAATCGTTACTGCATGTGCTCTAACTCTGCATTAATTATGGTTTTATGTATTTATTTGTTTGTTTGAATCATGTATATATTAAGTGGTAAAATTTTGGTTCTGTTTTATGAAAATGTTTTCAGATCACGCCACTGTCCTGAGAAGGTCATGTAAGTGGTAATCGGAGCGACAATAACTAGACTAATACCCTATCGTCTCAAATCTTCAGTTGGGTGTAAACAAGGAGAGATCTGCCAGCCTCTTTTAGCTGCTTCTGGGATTTTCTTTGTCCGCTTTGGCTATGCGGTGTCACAACCTCTGTTTTGAACGTTTTCCGTTTCTGTCAGAAGTGACCTCTTCACACCCTCCCAACCTTTCCCCCAGTTGGGTATGACGTCAACATTGCCTCAGCTACCCGCTCAGAAGCCCTCAAGTTAATTGTGAGATAAACAGACAGATTAGAAAAGAGACTAACGATTGAACTTGACGGAGTGATGAAGACAGGCTTTTCCTGCAGCACAACATCCACTCGAGGTCCTCCTTGGGCTCGCTGGACCAAGACGGCAAAGACGTTGCCTAGTATCCTGAAAGGGAGTCAAAGGCCTGGCCCTCGCTTAACCCTCTGGGGTCTAGGGGTAGGGAACACACTTTCACTGACTGGCGCATGATCACACATTTCTTTAAATATCATAAACTTAATTCATGGTAAATAATTTATTTCTTATATATTTGTTTTGGCATTACACTCATCTTAATTTTAATGTATATTGTAAATATGTCAGATTTATGTAAAGTTTGTAATTTGACATCAAAGTATAGACATTGCAAAATGCAGTTTGGAACAATTGCAGAAACATTATAAAAGTACATAATAGCAATGGTGGCAGTTTGTTTTGATCCCAGATATCTGATCACCAAAGTCTTGGCTACACGACTAAATTGTGTAGTTGCAACATTAAGTTGGATAAAATAAATAATAAAAAGCTAACTCATGTCACTATTTCTTCCATTGAATATGTAAGAGCTCTCATGTATAAGCATGAGCCATTCACACCTGGCCAAATCCCCCTCCCCCTTTTATAGTGCTGATGGGGATGCATCTGGATCGTGTTTCACCGTTGCGTTGTTCATCAAATTACCATGCGAATGTGATTTCAATACGCAGTAATGCGGCTATTTAGAATGTGAATAGCAATCTTCAGGTGAGAGCGGTACTACATGCCCCCAATGCAGGTAAAACAAAGAAAGGTGACTTTACTTTTTTGTCGATTTAACCTAATTTTAAAAACTTCAATACTTCCGACAATGCACGTTTTGAAAAGAAGACAATTTACGGATTTAGTCAGCATTTTTTTCATGATTCTACATACAGATTTCAGCGAGATATAAACTGAAATATACGCGAAAAATACGCCGCATCGCCGACGATGCACTCGACCCCAGCGAGTTAAGTGGAGACCCAGAGGTGCGCTCAATCGTTTGCGCTCTGGTGCTTCCTGGCATCTTAATTCCATTAACATTTTTCAAATTGAAAGTCAGACGGTCCCTAGCGACGTTTCGTCAGCCCCTGGAAAAACATCTCTATCCCCCTCCCCCAAGCAGTCAGAGCTGACGGCCAGATTTATTAGAAGTGATAAGGGCTGTAATGACCCGTCGTTGATTCTCTGTCTAATTAAGGTGCTAAGGGGCTGCCAATTCGGTCAAGTTCATTTCCTGTTGCTCTTGTGGGGTGTGGGCGATCTTTACAACTAAGCTGTCGGGAAACCTGCTGCAGCATAGCTATGTGAACTTTTCCTCACTGCTTTTCATTGGTTCTCTGGGGTCTGTTAAAGTCGGCTGTGATTTCCTGTCCTGGTTGCGGTGACTTATCATAGGTGTAGATGGGTCTTTTGATAATGCGCCATTAAACATCTAAAATGTACATTATAGGTACAGCCACGCATGCTGTGTATATTATAAGGTACACTTAATGTCGGAAAACATCTGTCTGCCTCTGGTATAGGACCATTTGTCAGGCTCTTAAAGGGACAATCAATCAGAATTAAAGTGATAAAGTCGTTCTGAGAAGGGAGATGTGTTCTAAGCCAGTGTTTCCCAACCTGGTCCTCAGGAACCCCCAGATTGTGCATATTTTTGCTCCCTCCCAGCTGCCTGGCAGACAGTCCACAAAAGCGTGGACCATCTGGGGGTCTCCGAGGATCGGATTGAGACACGGTGGTCTGCCCGGGGGGGGGCGGCGGGGGGGGGGGGGGGCGCCGCCCCCCCCCGACTCGTCAAGGCCCTCCCGCCCCAACGATGTTAATTAGCAGCGGGACGCAGGCCGATCAGGCTCTGGGGTTCTAATGAGACCCTCGCTATTGAAAGGTGCCGAGGAAATGAGCAAGAGGGGAAAGGATGATCTAATCTTGGATTTATTCTAATTAAAAGTAATTACTATCCCCAAGCTCCTGGTGGAGCAGCAATGTTCCACCCCCCCTCCCCCCCCGTGGGGGTGGACCTTTCCGGTCCCTTCTGCCTGTCGTGTTTGTCGAGTTACGGAAGAGTCTGTCGGACAAGCTCTGTGTAATGTTTAAAATAATCAGACCGGTTATTAATGCGCCGTCATTATTAATCTTTCCTATTGACCGAAGAAGACATTTGGACCCTCAGACTTTGCATATATGAGCAGGACCTTGTTGATGTCTGACAGCTGCCACTCAGTTTTTCCTGCTATAATTACATCCCTCGTTTGAGTGGCAGGAATAAAATTCTTGAAATGAAATGTCTTTTGGGGACATTTTAATAAGCTGGTCAGTCAGTGTCACGAGGCTGAAAAATTCATACTAGTATTTAATACTAATTAATTACTGATTTCCCAGAGGTGCTTGCAGAGCAGTACATTCCAAAAAATGCTTGTTCAATTCTGTGATGTAAATGAAACTGATCTCCCACTCCATGCTAACGCCGTCATAAAAATTTCCGCCCAGCGGTTCGTTCTCTGCTTCCTCAGGTTCCCCGGGTTCCACTTATTCCACATGCATGGATCCTGGTCCTGACAGCGGGAGCTCACCTGAAGCTCCGGGTTCTGCTCCCAGGGAGCTGGACTGGGTCACGTTTGCAGAAATCAACGCCTGGGGATATGCGGTGTGGTGTTGTCCCTTCCTGTCTGTAACTGGGCTGAGCTCTGGAATCGATGGGCATTCCTGAATACTCTTGCAAGCTCCACTGACAAATGGACGATTTAGTCAGCACCTCGGGAACAGATACATCGATCTGTGCAGAGTTCTGCTTCTCTCAGCTCTCCGTGTGCAACTGTCCGGCCTGGGGGGCATTCCAGAATGACACGCTAACGCCCATTCGCATTCTGCTCATGGTAGCCTGTCATATACGCCCATGAATACCTAAACCTGTTCTATTTTATTTCCATAATGATGGGCGCAAGGCCAATGAAAAAAGAAAATCAGACAATTTCATGGCTAAGTGACAATATGCTCTGGTTTACAGCTGAAGACAAGGTGAGACTCCTGTGAAAATGCGGTATTAGAAGGTCCGTGCAGGGTGGGAATACAGCCCTAACACGTAATGATCTCGAATCAGGAACATCTAAATGAACAATTTGCTTTCATGGGCCTAAACACTTAATGCTCATCACACGTTCCGCTACAAATGAGACGTGACTGCTCTGCTTAGTTGTTCCCAGCCCAGTTCCTCTGAAGGTAGCCTTCCCCATTACTGGAGCTGGACACAGGCAATCTTCATAACTTCTGGCTTCATTTCGGCTTGAATTGACAGAACGGCGGCACATGAGAGCCGACACCTCCTCACTGGGCCCGCTGAAGTGCCGGACCCACCGCTTTCGGCTGTGCCGCGCTACCCTGCACCCCCGGGAGGGTAATGGAATCAGGCAGTCAACTGGTCCCCCCCCCCCCAAATAAATGTGTCAGGGAACAACGTTAAAGATGAAAATAATAAAAAAAAATAGATCTCTGGTGATGGAGGACAGTATCCTCTACAGCATGTTAGGGCTTTAAGGTTATGTGCGGACTTCCCAGTTTAACCTAGATAACCTAGTTTGCAAGATGGCTCTTTTGGTGGCTGGCATCCCATAGCTGAGAGAAGCACGCACAGGTTTTTGTCAGTTTACCACCGAGGATGGATTCTTCTGAATTATTATTCTCTAATGAGGGGGCGTGGCAAGTCAGGTGCATAATTACCTGTGTATAATTACCTCTAATCCATCTTCTAACCGCTTCTCATGGTCAGGGCCGTGGGGTAATTACCTGAAATATGAAATAGATTCCTGTTATATTATTTGCATGTGTGTTTCTGTTATTCTGTACTCTCCCCATTTCAAAAAACCCAGTTCCCCATCCATCCCAGTGCTGTGTGGATCTATTCTTTATCTGAGCTGCACAAATCATACTGACACGTAACAAGGTGTGAATTTAATCTGTGTTGTGATTTTTTTTTTTTACCACCGTTTACTCTTGTTATGTAGTTAGCGACAGGGCGCTATATAAGAATGATTCAAATAGAATATTATATTAATATTACCATGGAAGGTGTACTTCCAGGAAAGTCAGCTGTGAGTTTCTCGATCTGTGACCTTTCACCCCCTTGAAGGACCCTGGCCCTTTATGTCTTCGCTGAGCGTCGGGGAGAGCGAGGACAGCAAGCGAGATTGAGCCGTGTACATCAGGCCGATTATCTCTCCTCACACTCGCACCCTGACAGACGAGCTGTCAATTAATGTCTGCCAGGTGGATATCCCGCCCGGAGATCGGGGTGTGAAGCAGCTTCCGCCACTGAACAAAGTGTCAAGTCGAGTTAAAGGTGGTCCTGCCTTCCCAGGTGAGGACTGGCAAGGAATAGCGACCCCCCCACCGCACGCCCCCAAAGAGACCACCCACTATGGGTAACCACCGCGATAGTGCCAAGGCTGCCGCAATGCTGACCACAGCCATCTCACTAACATATTTATTTATTTACCAATAATTGAATTTCTCGTGGCCCTTGCTGAGATAATTGGTTAGAAAATGGATGGATAGTTGAATGTATTTCACAGCAGACGGCATAAGCGCTAATGAGCATTCCGCTAACCGCAGTCCGGCGCTCTGGGGCGTGTGAGGATGGCGCTTTGGTGTCTCTGGGCTCCTCTCGGGGTCTCACGCTTCAGACGGGGTTCAGGGACACTCATTCTGACTGCCAGCAGAGCCCCCACCCGCAGCCCAGTGGCTTTCCGAGTCACCTTCACACCCCACACTCACGCCTGTATCGTCCCCAGCGTCTGCCACCACTCAAACGACGCACTTCCATGGGCCAATCAAGGTTCGGCCCCGTTAAATAAATGCGTCACTTATTCTGGAGACGCTGAAGCAGCATGTTCTGCTAACCAGCTAACTAGCTACAAGCTTGTCATTTTACTCGCTAGTTACTTATTTAGTTTTTTGAAACATCTGGATCGAGGTGCAAAATGACGTTTAGAGTGGGGCCCCCAAAACGGCAAACCCACCCATGATCATCCCATGTTCCT
>JAODKC010000028.1:17499798-17532065 GCA_026777985.1 Mormyrops attenuatus
GGCAGACAGTCCACAAAAGCGGGGACCATCTGGGGGTCTCCGAGGATCGGATTGAGAAACGTTGTTCTAACCTCCCCCCCCCCCCACAGCCCAGCAGAACCCCACTCCCGCTGTGCCGACACGGCAGCAGGAGATTACCGTTAACCGCCAGCAGCGCTATTTCCGCATCCCCTTCATTCGGCCGGCTGACCAGTACAAGGACCCGCAGAACAAGAAGAAGGGCTGGTGGTACGCCCACTTCGACGGGCCCTGGATCGCACGCCAGATGGAACTGCACCCCGACAAGCAGCCCATCCTGCTGGTAGCAGGTAAAAAGAAGGAACCCCAAAAAAATGACTGCCATGGTCATGATTACCCATAACTCCTTGTTCTTACTCATTTGGCACTTCTAGACTGGGGCAATTCTGAGATGTTTTTTTAGGGGGGGGGGGCATAAGAGGGGCCAAACTAATTGCCAGTGATGTGTTTTGAATTGGTGAGTGACAGGGCAGGGGACTTTCTAGGGGCCAATCAGCTTTCAGCATTTTCCCTCCTTTTTCCCCACAAATGTCCATTGGCTGCTTGCAATTTCAGCATTGCCTATTTGATTTTTAAATTTTTTTGCCCTGATTTCGCCGCCCCCCCCATTTAGGGAAGGACGACATGGAGATGTGCGAGCTGAGCCTTGAGGAGACGGGCCTGACCCGGAAGCGTGGCGCCGAGATCTTGCCCCGGCAGTTCGAGGAAATCTGGGAGCGCTGTGGTGGCATCCAGTACCTGCGGAGTGCCATCGAGAACAAGCAGGCCCGGCCCACGTACGCCACGGCCATGCTGCAGAACCTGCTCAAGTAGAACCGGCCTGCAAACGGCAAATAACCTCCTTTGGTGGATCAAAGGGAACCTACGTTCCTTTATGCAGAGTGCGGAACACCTGGATCCAGCCACGCTGGGAAGTCCGTTTTAACGGACCTTTGTTAATTGTTATTTTTATTATTAATCCCTTAGTTTTGATTTTTGCATTTTGTGGTGAACTTGTTCAGAGGAGTCAGTAAAGTGTGCATCCTCTATTATACAAGATCTGACCTACGCTTAAATCTTACTGATTACTGAGGCCTTAAGAGACATTTCTAAGTTATTACTGTAATTAGCTACTGAGCTGTTCCTCTGAAAGTCAGTCTGCATAGTGTGCATTTTGAATTGTTTAATAAAAGAATATTAGCAAAGAATTTTCCTGAATGGTGTTTTGATTCATCACAATGGTTGTTTTCACACCAAGATTGGGGCTTCCTCAGATATGTTTGTATGACAGACTGGGTATAGGTCCACAATTCACATTGACTCATTTCATCATCAAGGTGTGACTAAGTTCTACCAAAATGGTTCTACACGAAGAATGGCATTCGAAATCATATCAAAATGTAAAAGCTAATCTGTATGAGTCAGATACCATTTACCATCCATATAAATACAATTTGACTTAAAGGCATATCATTTAAAACATTTCATTTTTTGCCATTTTCTAACCATTGTAATTTGTCTTAACAGAAATTAAGTGGCTTTTTTCTGTTACCACTTACTAAAAGAAAATTTTATTTATTGGCGCTTTAACTGTACTGATATAATTTCAGGCTTCTGAGGTAAATGTCAGACCTAATTGATGCCTTGCGTAAGTTTGAGTACCATAGTTTTAATGCATATTCTCCGTCACTGAGGCTAGGGGACGATTAAAAAAAAAAAAAGAAAAAAAAAAAAAAAGTTCCATCATAAAATGCACATTTTATATTGGGGAAAACCATACATTAATAACATTCTGTGATATTTATTTATTTATCTTCTGTAATGTTCTAAGGTTCGCTGGGTGGGTGAGCTCTATGCCTTTTTGGTTCGACGGATAGCTAGCCCAGATATCTCAACACAAAATCTCTGGCTAAGCATCAGTCGGTAGCGCTTGCAGGATTCTTTTTGTATTTGAAATCAGAAATATAAAATGCACTGTGAATCTCATTCATTCGTCCCAAGCCACAGAAAAGATATAGCTATTTATTTTGTGACATAAAAACTAGTATTAGCAGTAATGCAGTGTCTCCGGTTTAATTCTTTTACGAATAACCATCCTACATGAATCAGACTTTCTGTATATAGTTTTTTTTTTTCGTTTTCCACCAGAGGTGTAGGAAACAACTTGTACAATCCTGTATCACTGAGTGTTACATATAACAGTAACAATATGTACCGTTTATTGGAAAAAATGTGTTAAGAAAGAAACACTGACTTTAAAGCCTGTATATAACAACACGACCTGACACAATTCAGTTAGCAGTGATATTCGATTTCCTTTAAAGTTAGGACTGTCCTTGGGTATTTGCAGTTTCTGTATCCTCTTATTCTGGACGCAAGAATTTTCACAACTAGGTGGGAAATGAGAAAATATCAGAACACAATATACAAAGTATTTCTATAGGTTGTAATGGCTTGCTTATTAGTGTAGTCATTAAATACCTAATTAGTCACTGTTCATTCTTTATTTGCTTTTCCCATAATGTGAGACTGACTTGCACTCCCCTGGGAACCGTGAACATTCCGGCAGACAGGAGAAAAAGCAAGTAGATACATTTCAAACATCTGTTGTGCCCTAAAAAAAGAAGAGAAAAATACAATAATTCAGATTACTTACAATATAGACACTGATTAAAAACAATTTTTGTAACAGTTCAGAAATATCAAAAATTAAATCACAATGACTTTAGCAGTCTGTTGTTACTATCATTTTAGTTTAATTCTTAGTTGTGAAATTGACATGAGTTTACATTGTAAACACGCAATGGTAAATTTGATGCGTTTGTTTTTATCATTCAACATCAGCCTTTTAAAAACGTTCAGTATATTGCGTTCCCGGTAGGATTACATTTTTGCGATGCTCCACTAGCATGTTAAGATGCCTGATTGTCACAACGCGAACAGGACAGACAAGAATTGTGGGAAAACAGCATTAATATACCAGTTCTGACTAATCAAACAGTATTTCTTCATAAATAATGACACAATTTGTTTATATTTGTACACATATTCAGACAAAAATACAATATACAGATTTAGGAAGTCTATGTCATTTTGGGTCTTGTAGTGGTACTACCATATATCGATGTGCAGATGAATACCTCATTCTGAGGTAAAGAATGAAAAAACCCACAATGTAGGTAATGTGCCTCATTTGGGACTCCTCTAGCAACCACTCATCCGGCACAAAGTCAAACCAGCGGTACCCAAGGATTCTCCGAAGAGACACAGTACCGAAGGAGTCCAGTCTTCATCTCAGCTCACTGGATAGCGTCCATGTCTCACAGCCATAAAGCAAGACGGAGCACCCGGACTCTGAAGGACCTTCGTCCGCTTACAAAGATATCAGGAGCGCCACACACCCCTTTCCAGTGACCTCAGGACCCCCGTCAATCCGTCTGCTGATTTCATAGGAAGAGTCACCAGAGACATGAATGCTGCTGCCCAGGTAAGTGAACTTCTCGACAAGGTCGGCATTCTCCCCGCAGACAGACACACTACGGATGGCTGTGCCCAAGAGGTCATTAAAGGCCTAGATCTTGGTTTTTATCCAGGACACCTGCAAGCACAGACACTCAGACTCCTCGCTCAGTCTCCCGAGAGCCGCGATCAGAGTCTCCATTGACTCAGCTAAGATCACGGCATCGTTGGCAAAGTCAAGATCAGTGAATTAACACAAGTAAATTTAATTGTACAATAATTGCCTGCAATATATGTGATATACTATCTGGGTATAACAATACTTTAATTTTTATTTCATTAATGTATAATACTGTTTTATTTTTTAAAAAAACAATTTGCAAGTATTGTATATTGTTTTGGCTTACTTAGAATTCATAGAGGATCCATCCATTCATCCATCCATCCATCTATTTTTCTGTACTCACTTGTCTATTCAGGGTTGCGGGGTGGTCCGGAGCCTACCCCAGAGAGGGGGCGCTAACCCATGGCAGGGCACACTCACTCACCATTCATTCACACACCATTCATTCACACACCATTCACTCACACATGCACACCTACGGGCAATTTGGTAACTCCAATGTTTTTGGACTGTGGGGGGAAACGGAGCACCTGGAAGAAGCCATTCAGAGATCCTTTTATCAGAATGATATTCCCTCCTTTTTACATGCAACCGACATGTTTCATATTTACAAATGTTAGGTAATATGTAGCTAAAAAGGTTTTCAGAATTGATGTAAGCCAGAAGCAACCGTTTTTTCCCCTTTCCACAATAGAGCAGAGATCCCAAAATAAAGCATGATTAAAGTTTTTTTTCTCTCCCTTTTCCCCAAATGTCTCTGCATACGGTTCCAGGAAGAAGAACAAAGAAACTGGCTGTTTCTCCCCCAAAAATCTGATGCTTGGTTAAAATTGAACAGTTAGCCTTGGTCTCCATCCCATGTACACTCAAGGAAAATGATGGGCTGAAAGTAATTTCCACGTTTCAGTCATTCCATCATATACGATTATAAAATAATAAACATCCACGCTCACCAAATACTCTCAAACGTAGTTTTTGCTTGCGAGGTCACATGCAAAGCGCATCAAAAGGTACAAAGTAACCTTTCACTGTTTTCAGTTTTCAGTCCAGCCGCATTTACAATCTTCAATCACGTTCTTCGAAAAATGAATGTTAGTTACGTCTAAAAATGTAACAATTAACAGCAACAACCCTGAGCATATTCTTAAAAACTGAATATCCCCTCACTTTTATCTCTTACTCCACTGCACCATAATGTTTATATAGCATATAACCCTGAAAACAAATTTAAGAAATGCTGTTAAATATTTGTTTTTTTTCTTCAAAATAAGTTTGTGTTTCCAAGGCCTCACTTGTTGTTTTCACAACTTTTCTTCCAGCTTAAAGGAAAAAAATATCTCATTATCGGTTATGGCATTTCGGAATAAAACCTTAAATCTCTCCGGAGGTGATTTGGTTCGATGAGACGGTCTTTCGGTAACAAAATGACCTATTCTGCTGTGCCGTATCTTTGATTAACTGTGCAGTCAACCAGGGCAAAATATCTCTTTCATGAATGGGAATCGGTCGGGGATATTAATTAATTGTTCACATCTCCTGGACTCTGTGAACAACATGGACAGAAAAGGTAAAACGATACTTAATTCCCGAACCTTTTACGAATCGATCAGACTAGAAAAGCCTTTATAGCTGTGTTCGATGGAGGATTTGTGGACATGCTCTTACCTCAAAAGGGAAACACTGGTGAAAATCGACTATTTCTGAATCTAACTTGTCTGGTCTTGTGGCATGTAGTGGCCGTGAGATCTGTGGATGTAATCTAAAATGATTATATGATATACATTCAAATATATCAAGATATTGAACGAAAATTGAATATACTACACATAATACGAAATATACATTTTGACACAAAATATTTGCAATTACACATGACCACAAGAGGAAAAGTATGGAAATAGTTTGCCTGTAGGGAGATACAAAAATCAAAACTCTGTAGCGGAAACTTGACCTGACGAAGATAATAAGTCTATTTCGCATTTGCTGTGTCATATTGGCAAGATTTGCTGTTGCTCAAGGTTATTTCTGTTATTCAATTATGTTTGCATACTTTTTGCACAAGTGAAATTGTTTTCCTCTATTGTCTTTCCTTATTCAAGAACAATACCACTTAATCAGAAATGATTCATAAACACGATAACTGGTTTATTTAAGTTTTCCAGGGCTCTGCTCATACATTTTAATGCAAAAAACTTTAAAAACTTAAAAATCTTGTTAACAGTTTGATTATACTGCTGAGGCAACTTCTAAGCGGATGGTACATGCCTCATATTGCCGTTGGGACCTTGAGCAAGACCCCCCCCCGCCCCCGCTGTCTCTGAAGTTACAGTGATCGTAGCATTACGGAGGTTTTGGACATTCAGGGCTTATTCTGATTAATCTGGGGCTTCACTCCAGGCTTGTGATGCATCCTGCTAGCTGTACAATGACAATAAAAGCACCGAATTCCATTCTAAGGTTCTTAGGGAGATGGGGAGAGTCATTTACCTCGATAGTGAGCTGCATGTCATGTGTTGAACTCAACGTGTCCTGCTCAGAGACTCCGGTGAAGCCAGGCCCAGTGCTCGGGCTGCGGGGCAGGCTGGACACGCGAGTCAAGGTACCATCCTCACCTTCAAAAAGCGGGTTTAACTTCACAGTGCGAGCAAATGTAAAAGGGCCATTTTTGTGTCTATGGTACAGAAGAGATACGCGACTTACTGCTTTTTACATGTTCATGCGTGTTGCGGCGCATAAAAAAAAGTGAATTTGAAATTGATAAGACAGCCATGCTTACACAAAACTCACTGTCCTCCTGGTCTGGATGCATTTCCTGTTAATTAACAGCAAGATCCCTATCACGGCCAAAACCAAGACAAGGAAGCCAACAAGGCAGCCGAAGATAAGAAATGGGTCAACTGGCAGTGAGACCAGCTCAGTGCAACGTGCTCCGTGAAAGTGCCAGTATCTACCAACAGGGCATCTAAGGAAAGTTAAAGAAAAAAAGAAGAATGAGTTATATGAACAGGCAAGTCACTCAGCCATTTGTAAAGCAGTACAGGACCAAACGCAACAAGCCAGATCGAATTCTCTAAAGCAGTGTTTCCCAATCCGGTCCTTGGGGGCCCACAGATGGTGGTATTATTTAATTTTAGCTTCATTCACCCCCCAATGAATGGATCGATCTTTGTATTTAAATTACTAAGTTGTGCCCCCCCCCCAATATCAAACTCTCTGGTACGCTGTTGATTTCATGTGTGAAATGAAAATAAAATGACTTCCATAGATTATTCGCATCTGAGAAAACGTTCTCTCCCTTAGACGCTCGGGTGAGTTGGGTAGGGCCTGGTGCCTTGCAGCCGGGGTACCTGCAGGCTGCGCCTCCCCCTGGCACGAGGTGGCATTGCCCCCCATTGAGGCAGTAGTCCGGCTGGAGGCTGCAAAGACTCCGACAGGGAGGC
Organism: Mormyrops attenuatus; assembly: GCA_026777985.1. Classification (NCBI taxonomy): domain Eukaryota; kingdom Metazoa; phylum Chordata; class Actinopteri; order Osteoglossiformes; family Mormyridae; genus Mormyrops; species Mormyrops attenuatus. The sequence goes on from JAODKC010000028.1 coordinate 17,506,819, forward strand.
CCGTCCGGAGCGGCGTAGCCGGGCTCGCAAATGCACTCGGCCTCGCGGGTCAATGCGTTAACAGCACACCGTGAGAACTCGCCGCAAGCCAGAAACCTGCAAGGGTCCATCGCCTCCGCTGAGGCCAGGAGGGAAGGTCATGTTAACTTTAATGACATTTCCCCACCCTGTCGTCCCTTCTGCTTAACGCACACGACGTCCCTCTTGCGCCTGGCGGACGGCCAAAGTCATGACTCACTTCAATTAGGATATCCTGGCTTACACTGGCTTTTAACCTTGTAAACTTTTTTTGAAAGTGATCCAGCTTTGTTTAATTAAGATGGCAAACTGGAGCTGAGACAACGAGGGCATCCACGCATTACTATTCACTCAGTTGACTTCCTGTCTTCTGGAATAATCCTTTTGAATCTGACTGTTCTGCAGATCACATGAACTACACTGTCAGAGGTGAAGGCGGCCATCAGCTTTGCTGTCACATGATCTGCCTGACAGGTACAACTTCTCATCTCCCTCCTCGTCAGAAAGATTATCGCCCTTACCAGACTCGACACCCGGGGACTTGTGCTCGACCTCAACATCAAGACGTTCAGGCAGCCCGCAGCAGAAGTTTGCGATGACGCAGTGAACCGCTTCTGTGACATTATACAGCCCAGATGTCTTCATTTCCCTGTTGAAGATCACGCTTCCGTTCTTGAAGCTGAGAATCTCAAGGTCCTTAAATCCAGTCACACTGGACCGCAGATATGGGAGCAACTGGAGTGAAAAGGAGAATGATAAAAGTAAGAGCCCAAAGCAGCAAAGAGCCTGAATTTTATTCACTCTGTCCTTTACTTGGCAATCTAACAGCAGCCCTACTATTAAAGCAGTATGGAATTCTCTAGAATATTACCTATTATTTCAGAATTATTTCTGGGTTAGAATAAAATCAGAAAACCTGAAATAAATCAATGATCGCTCTTGAGAGCTTTATAATGCTTGAGAAAGAGAGCTATTCATGCTGTCGGATTACCTTCTTGGAAGTTTTAAACTAAAAACCACAAACGTTTACTCTCATCCTCCAGCGAGGCTAAAAGAGGTTCAGTGTAGTAGGTAATGTACTTACAGCATATAATGGCTGTAAAATCTACCCCAACTACAAATGCTTTTCACAAAATATTTGTAGGTCTGCTTCCTAAAAGACCACGTCACCTGGGCTGAAATCTACAGTATAAACGTCTGCAGAATGGAACAGGAGCTGGGAAGTGAATCCATCGCTCCCATTAAAAAATAAATGGACACCCAGTGTTAATCCAGCTGTCACCCCTTAGGTTCAAGACCAGGGCAAGTGCCCGTCTACGACACATAATTTACAATCAGCTCACAGAGGAAGAAGTCAGGTTCTAATGCACAGAATGACAGAGTTCTGGAAAAATTGGATCATTACAGCAAGATGAGTGTTATGGGAGCTGGGCTAGGAATGATGAATATACTGTATTCTAAGAGCTCATTCTCAGGCCTGCACCATGGAAAATGGCCTACAAATAAGTTATAATAAATTAATAATGAAAGTATGAATTATATCCAGGGATGTGCGGAGGGGGGGCTGGGGTCCCTCCCCCCAGTCTGCAAATTTTACTGAGTGCCAGCTTATCACAGACGATAGCACAATTTTAATTGTGGGGCACCAGCAAATTTTACTTGTCCCCCAAAGAGTCGCTGAACCGGCCTGGTTAAAAGAGTTTTTTAAAAAAACAAAAATGAGATATTTCTGCAAGGCAAACGATACTTGTTCATCTCTTTCCTGTGCGCTGGTGGTGGATCAGAGAGGCTGATTTGAATATGAGTATTTCAGTGTGCGTGTGTTCCGTGTGGATGCATATGTGTGGCGGCGTGTGGTGTCTGTCTAACTAACATCGTCAGTAACATGCAGCTGGATCGGTGAACACACCCCCCACTTCTGCTTTGCAATTGTGCCGCCCCTTGTTCAGATACATTCCCTGATCCAGACTCTTAGGTCACAGATCAACAGTTAGCTTTGCGTTTGGTTACGCTCCACTTACAGACAACAGCAGGAGCTACAAGTCCTGTTAATCCAGGAAGGATCGTGAAATGCTTCTGTCTCACAGAAGATAATTTATATTTAATTGCATTGTTTTGCATACTAAAAGACTATGGGAGATATTACATTAAAAACTCCAAAAATGGAAATACTAGATTTTTAAAGTTTAGGGGAAAAAAATGACCAAAAGTTAATTAAAGATTATTATAATGAATAATGAACCTGACAAAAGCGGGTGGTGCGTGGTTGTGCAGGTTTGGTTGCTGTGTCAGTGATCAGAAGGTTGTTGGTTCAAATCCCATAGTTGGTAGAACGATTTCGCCATTGTTCCCTTTAGCAAGGCCCTTAACCTTCAGTGACTCCTGAGACTGGCCGATTGCGCTGTCATTGGATAAAACGTCTGCCAAATAAGTGCACGAGCTGATCTTTAAAAACGAAATGAGTGATATAACGCGAGTTTTGCAGCACACAGATGGAGCGGCTTGGAGGGCCCTCTTTGGCCGAGTCCCGCAAACAGCTGTAGTGAGGCGTTAGCGGACACCGTCAGCAGCCCTGTGACCTGCGCCCTGGGCCGCTTCTCCCATCAAACTGACTCCGTCAGCCGGCTCCGTGTAACAAATACCATTTGCTCAACTCCCTGGTAAAAGCAGATGTTTATGCAGAAGCAAATGAGGTACATACTCTTCAAAAAGCATTACCTGCTGAGAAGTTATTAAAAATCGCCCTTTGTGTTGTATTTCCCTCACCTTTGATTTGTTTGCCTTTTAAAGCATTTAATAAAGATGCATACATGCGTATTTTAGAACTATTTTTAGCTACGTTCTTAAAGGGGCAGTTCACCCAAAAACCAGACAGAGATGTGTTTGAGAGGGGTTTAGTGCTATCTATCCATCTAGGTCACAGGTGTCAGACTCCAGTCCTGGGGGGCCGGAGCCCCGCACATTTCTGGGTTTCCCCTCATTTAACACACCTGATTCAACTCCTTGTGCTAATTACCACATAGCTGTTGGGCTGAATCATTTGTGGTGGAACAGGGAAAGAGCTAAGCTACACAGGGCTCTGGCCCTCCAGGACTGCAGTTTGACACCCCTGATCTAGGTTGTCCTGCTGGAAGTTGCCTAGTTTTAATGTAAGAACTATTTCCTTCTACCAACGTCCCCACACCAATTGTATAATCGCACAGAAGATACGAGCATGAGCACTGCGGCGATATCTTCTGCAGAATGATACGATGGGTGTGTGGAGTTCGGGAGAAGAAAATAGTTCCTACATTAAACTGCTCACTACGATGTCTGTGGATATCTTGAGTAACCGGGGCATGATTTCTGGTAAATGACATGACTGTTGTCATTGTCAGACCCCACCTCCTGTCCCCCCTACCAGCGTCCTGCTTCATTACCGAAGCAACTGAACTTTAATTCAGGGCAGGTACTTTAATGGCTCCTAGGTGAACTGAAATGTGAAATTGTGCTGGGTGAATTTACATTGTGTTCTCATTAAATACAGAACATATTGCACAGTACAATCACTCTGTAACCCTAAAAACAAATACTTCTGGTCCTGATTTTGAGAATGAGTAAGTTCGAGCTTGCTGGACTGAAAAGCATATTTGGAAAGTCAACTAATGACACAGGTTGGGATCCACTTGTTTATAAGATGCAGTTGTGCAATGACAGACACTTTTCCTGGAATAATTAGAGTTAAGGACCTCGCATTCAAGGGTACTAACATAATGCCGACGAAATGAAACAGCATCAATCTGATGAAGATGGCCTTGTATTCAACCTCTGAATGAGCCATCCGCCGTCTAACCACCAATCCGGCACAAGATCGCTGGAGTGAATTTAACAGAAAAATAGTAAAATATCTCATTACAATCAGAGCCAATATTTGCATCTTTCAGTCCTTTCCCACTCTTTCAATTCCTCCATATTTTCTTGATTTCAACCATTTAATTTTAGCCCACCAGCTTTCAATTCAATTCAAGGGTAAGAAGGGACACGATATTTTTCATTTTCATCCACCATCCACTAGACTCCAGCATCTCTGGGATCACCTCGCCCCAGTTGCAAGAAGGCAGCATTCACATCGGCATCTCTCTGAGCGAGAGCCGCCAGTTCGGAATTCAGGTCAACGTTCATCAAGTCAGGCCAGGGATCGTACGCTGCGTGCTTCCTCATCACCCGGATATGTTCTCTGCCACGTATATTTTTAGACAGTGTTGTTCCCTCATTCTGTAAGCTCAGGGGAGTCTCCCCATTCTACCTAGGACCAACAGAACTCATAAAAACGGGTCACTGCAGATCCCCAGCCCTTCCACAGTTGGTTGCAGTAGACGCCATCTTCTCTGTTGCCTACATGTGTTTGCTTCTCTTCTGTTCCTCTGTTCCTTAACAACGCCTGGTGCCATCAAAGGCCACCTGAAAGAGATACCGAGTCCATGTGGACACATTCACCCTAATATCTGAAGGTACAACAACATGCCTCTCTTTTGTGCTTTGTGGATAACACTCTCTGGTTGTAAAACTCTTTCTGTTCAGCAAACTGGTTCTATGTTTCTGAGATTTACCTTTTTCTTAAGTATGGAAACTAATACAGCTACAAATTACAAATTCTTAACATCAGGCAACTCTAAGTACTAAGCAGAGTTACTCTTCCATGGTTAAGAAAATCAAGCGAAATGTAAGTGCACTTATGAGGCTACAAATCAACTGATAAAATTTCAACAGAATGCCAGTTAGTGTCCCATCAGCTGAGCATGACCAGCCTTAAGGACATCCATCCATCCATCTTCTGTAACTGCTTATTCTATCCAGGGTTGTGGGGGGTCTGGACCCTATGGGCACAAGGCAGGCAACAGTCCAACACAGGGCACACTCACATACCATTCACTCACACACAGAGTTGGGTAATTCAGGTCCAGAGAGTAATAGTCCAAACCGGGATTTTATTTCAACCAATCAGCTGAGCATGAAGAGTCACAGTGACAGAGTACTCAATTGGTTGGTTGAAACAAAATCCCAGTCTGGACTTTTACTCTCTGAACCTGAATTACCCAACTCTGCTTACACATGCATACATATGGGCAATTTGGCAACTCCAATTAACCTCATCGTGTAGGAGGGAAACCAGAGTACCGGGAGGACACCCCATGGCAACACGGGGAAAACATGCAAACTCCACACACATGGAACCGTGGCAGAGACTCAAATGCTGGTCCCAGGGGTGTGAGGCAACAGTGCTACCCACTACACCAATGTGCCGCACCCCACCAGAACAGGTATATCAAAATATCATCCAGTGCTCATTAAAATTACGTTACTGTGGTAATTAAATCTAAGACCACACCGATTTAGATAAACAACAGAAATGTATATAAATGTTCCTCGCTATATATATCATTCTCAAATTTCACATAATCATAAATGCAGTACTGCAACAATTGTGACTTAACCATTTGACAAGCAAAAATTCAAATAACAGAAAGGTGGCAAGAACAAAATATCTGACATGTCTGCAGAGACCTGAGACCGTTAAATGAGGTAAACTCCTACAATTAATCTCAAAACACTCCACTGAACAGCCAAAACATGCAAAGACCCACAAATCCATAATAGCTGCTTTCTAGGCTTAGTGCATATTATTGTCTGGGGGGGGGGGGATCAATTCTTCATAAAATATTGAGCAATTGAGCTGTTGCAGTGGTTGCATATTTAAAAACGGCACATCCTCACATGCTAAGGACTGCATGACTTAAATATTACCCACTTGCACTTAGTGGGAGAACACCCACACACACACACACACACACACGTGTATGTTAGAGGGGGTCATAGCGCTCAACACGCTATCACAAAGTGTCAGGTCTAACTACATATTACCCAAATCTTTTCATTTCTCTCCAGTCCACAGTGAAGCGCGCTTTAGTCATTAGGCTGCATAGTCACGAGGCCATCTTCCGTATCCTACAATCCACTTATAGGCAGTTTATGGGAAACAAAGCGTATCAGCATCACAAAGCCCAGTCACGCACTGAAAGCTATGAAGACAGAGGACCCTTATTTCACAGCTTTGCCGCTGACTCACTCCAACATGTATCTGCGTCTAACTACACGTACACGACAGTAACATCAATGAGACACCTAAAACTAGGAACGGCAGCAGTACTTCCGTCGGATAACTCCCGATTAAATATGCATTTCTGACTTAAATGAGCGGTTATAGGTTACATATTGCAGCGAACGATGACTCACAGGAAAGATTTAATGAGGCAGCAGTCACCTCTGATGCAGGCAGAGACACAGGGAGATGAAAGAGACACTTTGGCCTCGTTTTGCAACACCCTGGTAGAAAGGTCATCTCCCACGATGCACACACAAGAGGCACGGTATAAAACATGGTAAGTTTTTCAGCTGGAAACTGTCACAGTCTGAAACTGGGGGAGGGGATAAGGAATGTTTAAAGGAAAATAAAACTGATAAAAAGTTACAAAATAATGTTTAAATGAATGTAGGGAAGATGCAGCCTGTACTACAAACAGCAAGACAACCTGGAGACGGTGTTGTGTGACTGGGGCCGGCATGTAGCCACATGGTAAAGTTATGGGTTTGACCTCCCACCCTCCTGAAATTGGTTTGCACCTGATCAGGCACCAGAGAGGTAGTAAAATAACGAGTTTGAATCCCCTTTGAAATTTGCCAACCCCTCCTGAAACTCATTTTGACAGCATGGGGGACAGGGAGGGGGGAGTACTCAATGAATCCTTCAAGTTTTTCATGGATACTGCAGCTGGGACTGAGGAATCGATTGCGATGAATCGAAATGTCACTGCACACCTATAGGAGAATGAGTCGATCTCATGCCTAGTTTGATGCAGACTGCAGCACAGGGTCTGACTGCTTTCATTGCGAGATAGCTAAATCCTTAGTGTTAGACAATGAAAACATATGTGCATGTGATTACCAAATAACTTATAATTAGCTAGTTACGATGAATGACAGGCACATAACAGAGATAGGTACCGGGATGGACACGGCTATCCTCTGTCTCTCAGGCTCAGATTTATCGGAGGATCCAGAGTTTGGCCCGTCGTGAGAATCAGAAATCTGCATCTAAGCGAGACAAAACACAACCACCTGTTTGATGAAGATTGTGTAAGATCATTTGCATCGGTTAAAACCCCTGAAATCGCTTTTGAAAAACAAAGTACGGCTGATTTAATCAGAACAAACCAATAAACAAAACACAATTACCGAATTTCTGATAAATCAAGCATTATCATAATTTATCATATTTAATATTTGATTTTCGCAGCTAATAAAGTGAGGAGTGAGTTTTATTCCTCATACTGAAACTTCATATAAATGTTTGCAGGGGTTTCTCACTGCTCCTTGATGTAGAACAAACATTCGTCATGTTTAATTATTTAAACCACGTTTGTCTACGTCTGAAACATCTAAACAATTAGCCGAAAGTCCAGTCTCCTACTGAAACACTGCAGTACAAAAAATGTGCATGAATTACCTTGATCTGAAACAATTGCCTTGTTTCACTTAGAGCCATTGGCAAGAAAATAATATAGGAACTTGTTTACCTACCACTTGAAGAAAGACGTTTTCCAGCAATCTGTAATCAGGGGAGCTTTTGTTCAGCAGGTTGTTAGCAAACATCAAATTAGCGACCCGCAAACTAAAGACCACCGCCATCTCTCTGCTCTGGCTCTCCACGGTCAACACACGGCCGGTCATGGTCTTTGAAGATGGAGATGCATGTTCACAGGGATGGTCTATCCCAGCCGGATCTCTACTGTCATAATCTATCGGGATTGGGGTGCTGGTTTGAGGATGTTGATCCTTGTCCTTCTGCCTGGTGTCGTCCTTATCTTCCTGTCCATGGGCAGTGGTAAGGACAGCAGAGAACACACTATCTGCAACAAATTTGGGAAGAATCAAGATGTCATAGTGGCCATGTGCATTGAACTATTTCCTCATTCAGCCATACCATATACAACTGATCACAATCGGGGCACTTTCAATCAGTGAGGCAGAAGAGACCCCCCCTCCCCCATGTGCCTGAAATGAAATACATCATGTATATTAATGATGGGACACTGTATATTCTTGTACCTTCATGTAAAGCAGTTTTTCTCAACCCAGTGCTTGGAGATGTCCATACAGTCCACATTTTGGCTCCCTCCCTGCTCCCACCGTATTCGAACAAAGCAAACAAGATCACCGAATGCCTGGTACCGATGTGTTGGAAGTTGGGAGGGAACAAAAATGTGGACTGTCTTTAGGTCCCAGAGGACTGGACTGAAAGGAACTGATATATTAGATCTTGTGGAAACACCAATATTCGCACAAGAACTAACAAACATTAGTGATCATAGGTAATTTGCCCACCTGTTGTAGTATGTGAAACTGGGATTTCAGGGTGTTTTGACCTCAGATCTTCCCCTTGCTCGGCCCTGTCTGTGCCTTCGCCAGGCTGAGCTTCTGTGATTGGCCCGTCTAGTGGCTGCGTCATGGTGACCAGCACAGTGCCAGATACATTTTCATAAAGGCCCAACACTCCGTCCATGGATGAAAGCATGGGGTGGTTGACAACATCACGACCCCTATCACTAACTGTGGAAAGGTCATATCCTCGAGTGATGGGGACACTCTCCGTCCTTGCCGATTCTATGCTGTCTATCACAGGTCCGCTCGTGGTTTCCACACTCTTCTGATCTATGTCTTCTTTCATGAAGACATCTGACTCCAGAAGATTCTCTATATCATTCTCCTCCTGACTCTCTCCCACCTCCACGGAGGCAGGAGAAAGATGAGGTTCCTCAATCGCAGTCGCTGTCGTCTCTGTAGTCATCTTCATTTCACCATGAAAGTTTGATGTTGGCGTCTGAGAAAACACACATTATGAAACATCAAAAAATGTCAGTTTGGCTATTTATTATTAACTTGTTATTAGAGGTGATAGAATGAGTTACCTCTTCTAACGTTGATCTTACTGTTACCTGCTCTTTCAGGATGAAAAGTGAAAAGAAAAATGATTTTACAACATCCAAAAATCTTGACAATGCTAAATATTGGGTGAAAAAGCTACTTTCCACCTGAACAGTACATTCACAGAAATATATACATGAGGGAACAAATTACTGCGTACAATGAGAATATGAATTTGCAACCACAATCCATCTACATTTATAGAGTCATCTATCAAATTATGCTACTGCTTTGGATTATATCCAGTACATAATGCAACATAAGGTCATTTTTAAGTTTTGCCTAAATCCTGCTTAATGCATATAACCAAAGGTTCCTAACCAGGTCCAAAGCAGACAGAATGGATGCCCAACAGCAGTGACGTATCTTCTCTGAGGGCTTTGCTGACCACGTCCTTAAGATGAGTCTTAATTGTCATCTGGTCATCCAGAGCAGAACCGGGTACCGTGCCCTCGCTGCCAGCTGTCTCAGAGACCAACGCGTCTCCGTCAAAGACAGCAGTGCAGCGGATGGAGACATCCCCAGACCTGCCAAAGAAAAATCGCGGTGAAAGGTAGGAGTTTAGTGAAATCACAGCATAAATGATGGAAGCATTCTCCTGTTTTCCCCGGCTCTGACTTAGACAGGCGGGTGGAACATGGATGGATGTATGGATGGCTGCATCATATTTCTGTTTTCTGGTTGTGGATAGGAGGTGGGCGGGGGAGCATTGCGGCTCAGTGTGTAGCTTGTCCAGGGAGGGAGTTTCTGATATTTGTGTCTGCACAGGTTTTCCTTGGCACTCCCTTTTTTCACACCACAGCCCAAAGACATGCATTTAGATGAATTGGGGCCCCCAGTGTGTCAGGGTGTGTGTGTGCCCCATGTGACGGATTGACATTTCTTCTTGGGTGTCCCTGTCCAAAGCCATGTGTATTAGGCTCCAGGAAAAAATACATCCCTTTGTTGGATAAGTGGGACGGATGGATGGATGGATGGATGGATGGATGGAGTCTTCATACTGCACATAAGTCTACTTCATAAGTCTATGCCTTCACTGAGTGGAAAGAAACTTTTGAAGATCGTCAGTCAGTAACTTGGCTATTCTGCTATAGATAGATAGATAGATAGATAACCCACCTAAATCCTAAAACTCGAATCTCTTTAAATCCTGACAGTTTCTCAAGAACATGCAGCATCTGTCGAAAGAAAGTGAAGGTGAAACTTAAAACCAAGTTTTAAAAGTTTTCATTGAATGAAGTTAACTCCAGGAACACTTTGTTGCAAATCGACTGCACACTGCAATGTGGCTTCAGGTATTAGATGTTACATCACTGGAGACATAAGAATGGTCATTTGCAATTTATCATCTATGGTTCTGCCCTTTTCGTCCATATCGACCCTCAATCTATGTGGCAAAAATGCCAGTGATCTCAATAGAGCCTTTACCTATTTAAAACAATTACCCTAGTGCTTCAGAATTTAGCCCAACCACTTTAGCATAGCAGGATAATTTATTAGAGAGTTGGTAATCACACTAATCATGTAATATGCCAGCTAAACTTCAATATTTACAGTAATATTGTTCCTTAAATTCTACAATATTAGCAGCTCTGCGACAGCAGACTGAGTTAATCTTTTCTTATAAAATTATAAAATTCTGCAAAGTACTTTATGATTCAGTATTGATTCAGTTAAAGTTAAGAAAAACATATTAACTTTTATATGGCATATCTCAATAATAATTTCTAAGTGTACTAAACTGAAAATATGTGTTTTTAAGTTCTAATATCTTGATGGCAGCCTGCTCTTAGTATCATCTCTGCTCCAGTATATTTCATTATATGCTTTTATCCAAAGTGACATAGAGCTAGACTACTTGAGGAAGCAGGGTCAGTCTGTCTCTGCACTAATTGGAGGTTAAGGGCCTTGCTTAAGGGCCCATTGGTGAAATCACTCTTCTGACCCTGGGATACAAACCAACAACCTTCTGATTGCAGGCACAGCAGCCTAACCTGCTGAGTCACACACCACCCCCCACTACTACATTCAGCACACCTGCCACCTTCCTATTACACTTCCATTCCCCCCATAAACCTGTTTCCGGTCGCAGGGAAGGTCCAAGCTCATTTACAGTCCTATATCACAGCACCAATTTGAATAAAAGAAAAAAACATACAGATGCGGGTGTCACTCTGGATTAAACCAATAAAACGCAGTGGTATGAGTTCCCCAAGGGCAGGACTGCAAGGCTATTACACTGGGCTGACATTAACACACATTATATGCAGTCAGTCTCCTCTTTCCTTTGAAGGCCATACAGCATGAAACATCAGTAATCACCTGCTTTCGGAGGTTGAGGGTTAGCTCCTTATACCGGGCGCTGTCTGTTTCATTCGCCAGCTCATTTAAGGCTGGATCCGCAATGGTGATGCTGAACTCCAGCACCTGGTCCTCTGGCTCCTCTGGTAATGGTCTGGAGAGCTCAGCTCCTGCCTCTTTATGGACCATAACCCTCTGCGAGGCAGGCGATTATGGCCACATGAGCGACGTCAGGATTATGGGACAATCCTGGCCTAATTCGGGCAAATTCCAACGAGGTACTCACCTCTTCAGACGCTTGGCTGGGAAGGAGGATTTCACAAGGATTCGCAGAAGGAATTTCTGTGGGGCAGAAATGATTCATTAAATGTGAGGACCTAGTTTAGCAAACTGAAGGTTTTATCAGTAATCGATGCTCACCTTGGACTTCATTCTCACTCGCTCTTTCTGGATCATGCTGTGTTGACCTGAGATGAAAGATTTTACAGATTTTACAGATTTTACCTGGTGGGAAAAATCAGTTTTGGATTAAAATTTAAATTTAAATGCAAGGACTGAATAACACTAAAGGTGTTTTCCCCATATCTTCTCAAATTTTTGCACGGATCCATGCAGACTTAACCAGATCATGATCAATTTCAGAAGGTTTTTATTTCTTGCGCTTGATTTTTTTTTTTGTGCTTGTAGTTATAGTCTGGGGATCGGCTCCGAGTAGGAACAGTAATGCTGCATTTCAAGTTCAGCTTCAATTTCTTTCACGCTCTGAACTATTGCAGTAACTTCAACTAAAACATTTGAATTTTTAGCTATTTTAACTTTGAGTCTAGTCTAGCCAGTATAGCATTAGTCTGCGCTCTTCAGACATCTCGGACAGTTTGTGATAGTTGAGTTTGTGGTACACAGTGAATTACCTATTGCCGTATCAAATCCTTATCTGTATACTGCGGCTGGCCCTTAACAGCCAATAGCTCTGCAACGCTAAAGCAAGCTGTGTATTTCAATTTTAGGAACTCAGTCCTTAATTTCCTGTTGAGTTTCGGTAATGAAAATGGCCCCCGAACAACAGTGTGACGTCCCCTATAAGACACTGAACAAGCTAACGTCAAGATTGTTATAATACAACAGATTGTCTCTGTGTCTACCTTTCTGGGTCAATCTTATCTTGCACATTCACCGTCTGTAAACAAAGAAGATTGTGAGGTGGGGGCAGGAACACAATAGTACATACAGTGCAAAAATGCAGATTTGTACCAACATAAAGTATGTAGTAAAGTCAGCTCGAGAAAAGTTTCCGAATTTGTATCTTGATAAATTACCAGTCATCAGAATTTACAGGCAGAATTGTGTTTTTCCAGCAGCACGAGAAGGTTACAGTGTCCACCAAGGCATGCACCTTGTACAGCATCTCCACGTGCTCCTGAGAGCTGCTGAAGCTTTGGAGCAGGTCGCTCATGCAGAGGGATTCCTGCTGACAGGTGGAGACCCAGCTGTCATACTCGCTGGTGCTGGGGACTCGGTCCAGGAAAATGCGGAAGGCCTCCCACACTGCCGTCTGGCAAACTGAGAGCAGAATCAGTCCCTCCCTCTCCATCGAGCTCTAAGGCCAGCTAGCTCTATAACCCAAGCAAATTCCCTGCTTTATTCAGCTGATACCATCAGATGCACATCTGACTCCAAACAATTAGCATGCAGCTAATTTTTAAACATATGCTAATTAAAAAAAATGTTCAGTATTATGTTTAATGATGATAAAAAGAATATATGGTGGTGGTGTTGCATTGTGGTTCACTGTTCAACTATATACTGTATATCCAAAATGGATGGTTGGATTGATGGATAGATAGATGGATGGACTGTATATTGTATGTATTTAATTTTTTTTTTAATTAAATGTAATATTGATGGAGAAAGCACATAGAGTTCTATTCTATTCTGTTCTATTCCTGGAGACTGTATCCGAATATGTGCCCTTAACCACCACATTACCCCTGTGGCCCTGCTCAGTGTTTAGATTTTGATTCAAAGTAAATTCTCTACAGCATAATCATTTTCATAAACCCTTCATCAATCATTTGAATGGGGTGCGGCATCTTTTTGGCCAATATACATCGCTTTATGTTCAGATAAGCATCTAGAACAGGGGTCCACATTACTGAGGGATGGTGTTCTAATATTACCTTAATCTCCACTGTACTCTCTCTTCAGACATTATAGAATGGCCTTGAATAATTTAACGCCGAGAATGTTCACATAAAAGTCTGATGTTCATGACGATCCCCTGGCTTGCATTGCTGATCTCGATGCACTGAACCATCAAACATAGCCGGGTATCTCTATGCTCAACCTTTGAAATTCGCGAGTCTTGTTTGGCTCGGAATGGGAGTTTTAAAGGAAGAAAGGCCCGACGCACGATCAAAGGGAGACTTCTCATTACTTTAGAAGGCTGGAACGGATTTGTCGGTTTTTGAAACAGGACAGAAGAACAGAAAGTGCAAGTATTATCGAGATTCGTAATGTAATGGCCATGAAGTCCAATCAGGCTGGGACCTCTTACCTCTCAGCTTGTAATAAGCTTGGTGACTGGCAAGGGCGTCTTTGATGCTTTCTTGAGGACAGACTTTAACCCCTATTTGGTAGATGATAGACCTCTTTGTTCTTCGTCTTCCCAGATCAAACATTCTTTTGACATTGAATTGTTTGGTCATCTCTGGCAGTTCTTCTGTGTGTTTCCGGCTGTCTCTGGACAATGGGGCATCGTGGTCATTTAGATCTACAGCAAAGCACAATTGCAAAAAAGAATTTACTTCCTTCATGCCTTTTTTTTGAAGGGGAGATGGGCACAACAAATGTACATCAAACAGATGAGAAGTCTGTCTAACTTTCATTGTAGTGGTTTTTTCATTACAGAAGGTATATATTATTTTTCTAGCATGATTAGATACTGTTATATTTTTATATACCCAGCATCATTTACATCAGATTTAAACTAAAAAGATCAATGGCTACCCTTATTTCTTCATATTTAAATAACATTATCTATTTCACTGGATCTTTGTTCTGCTGTTGAGAAACAGGAAATTTCTCACTAATGGAAAACCGTCTCTGTATAATAGGTGACACAGAACGTCATTGTCAGTTCACTCTAGCACAGCAGGTAAGTCTAGAGAAACATGGGAAAGTTTACTGGCTACTAGCATGCAATAAAATCTTTTATTTTCACTTCCTCGCAGCACCAAACATGTTGACGGGGCCGAAAGAGCAGGCAGGATGCGTCAGGTACCGTAGTATGTGTGACATGGTGTGTTTCAGGTTGCTATTGTACACAGATACCCCTGTGGACTTTTGACTGGTTATCAGAAAAATATCCAAGGCTAAGTGAATTTAGTGTGTTTTAAAACTACATTTAAGTTTTTGCTTAAAGGGCAATTCCAAAGTTCATTTCACGGGTTTGTCATATTTTCTGTAGTTTTTTCTATAGGAATTATACAGTAACAATGTGAGAATGCGATACCACATGGACCAAACTTCATTTCCCAGCACTTATTTTACTGCCATGGGATATGAAGGATTAAAATATGGAAAATAGTGGAAGGCCTCTTCCTTAATGCAAAGTCACAATACAGGAATGTTTGACATTTTAAAACAAATCAGGAGGGATTAAGGCATGAAGTGTATATACACAGATTAAAATGGTAATTTTGAGTTTACATAAATTTCACTCTAAGCTATCAATAAAGTCACTTCCCAGGTCACCGTGCATTTAATATGATTAATATGATGAAGCTCCTTTCAAACAGTTTTTGAAATCTATTTTACCTTTATAAATTGACTTTCTGAGCTTTCACCTGTTATTAGTTGTTTTTCTATAATAAAAGTAACTCACATCACTAGTATTTGCCTAAACAACAACTGGTTTACATACTACATGTATGCAGGAGCAGGTGGGAAAAAGGTGACGATCCACTGATGGCTCCAAGACAAAAGGATTTATTAAACTGAATACACCGGGGAAAAGCACCGGGGTCAAAACTATAAGAACCATAAGGTGACACAGGAAGCAAACAGGGCAATGCAGGGAGCAGGACTAGGCAATGGAACAGAGTAACAAACAAGCAGTAACTTGACACAGGTAACACCACGCTGTAACACTGAGACAATGACTGACTGAGGAACAGGACAAGGGCAGGCACTAATATACACTGAGATAACGAAGGCTAACAAAGGGCAGGTGTGGACCAACACAAAATCAACCAATCGAAATAGGAGCAGGACAATGAAACACAGGTGAAATAACTTGTGATCAACAAGAGCAGGAACTAGGGAACATTAACAGAGGGCTAACAAAGCTAGGAAAAGACTAGGAACAAGTACAAGCAAAACCAAAACCCAACAGGACACAAGTAGGGCAAACCAAAACAGGGAAGCAAAGATAACTAACAACAAACACTAGGTAACAGAAAACCAATAAACACAAAAAGCCTCAAACCCATGACCAGATGGTTACAGCCTCGGAGCCCCACACTAAATCCATTGAGCTATGCAGCAGTCTGGGGAACATCCAGGGAAAATACACTAGGGCTACAGGGCTATAAGACAGGGAAGGGAAAAGTGGGATGACCAGTGACACCTGCTGGTCAAACAGGGAAGAGTCACAAAGGGCAGGGTTGGACGGCACCCGCCCTGATACTATTACTACTACTACTACTACAACTACAACTTCTACGGCTACTACTACTACTACTACTACAGTACTACTAATAATAATAATAATAATAATAATAGTGTTCTTAAGTTTTAGCAGCGAAATATTTTTAAGCAGGACAGGCCAACTATGATGGGAAGAAATTCAATTAAACTCATTTGAGACAAATATACAATTCAGATTTTTAAAAATACTTTTATATTATTAATTTATATGTTCAAAATGGGATTGCCTCAATTACCAGAGTCAGACTAAACATACTTCCAAACAGAATGAGAAAGACCATGTCCGTGGACGCTCGATTTATAATGCTGTCCATAACATTTCATTGGTTACTAATGGAATATGTTTTCAGCAGCTAAACTTTGAATTATTATGATAATGAAAATGATATAAATTATATTATTGTAAATAGAACATTTAGAACAATTATGATTCTAGTGCTCAGCTGTAATGGAAAAGTTGTTCACATTCATCCATCTTTCTTCTTCATCCAAGTTCTTATCCAGTGTACGGTTGTTGGGAAGATCCTATTGCCACAGAAGCATATTGTTTGGTATTGGTCTGTTAAATGTTCATACGTAGGACAATGACATACAATATTTTGATTTGATGTATCTGCATACTGGACATACACTTCAACTTTAGCTATTAGCAAAGCATGATGATGAGGCTACTTGACACATTTCCAGTACACTAACATACATTATGGGATAAAATAATCTCTACTCTTTCAGCTCCACCAGCTAACACACTTTGATCAGATTTGTTCATGGTAATACTCAAGATTGTCAACCACACGGAGCTTTAAGTCTATTACGGACATGAAAATCCAATCAGCCGATTACCCAGTGGAAGCCAAACCGGCATGAAGGATGAACGTTATGGTCGATACCCACTCAGAAGGTCTTTGAAACAAAACACAAGCAAAGGGAATCTGCAACTCAGTAGGTTGGCGCCAGGACCAGATCATGCTCAAGAGGCCTTGTATATGTTGAGAGGCCTTGAGGCTCTGATGGTCAATGCTCACTGTATATGCTGGTGGGGCTCAGCTTGCATTGTACACGTAAAAGGTCCTGGAAGGTCTTGCTGGTTATTATCAAAGGATCCATGGGTTCTGAAGGTCCTCTTTTGCTCTATAAGCAAAGGGTCCTGTTGGTGAATTCACATTGTATATGAGGCTCATAGCGTTTAGCTTGCACTGCTATGCTGCGTTCCATTTCAACTGGGAAGTCGGAATTTCAAGGTTCCTGGTCATAAATTTCAACTGGAACAGCCACTGAAAGCCCCTGAAGTTGAATTTCTGACTTGGAAAGTTGGAGGAAGCACTATAGCTACTATCTCAGAATTCAAGATAGCAACGCCTTTTATCAATAGAAGTGAGGCCCCCTCCTACCGGAGACCAGGGGTACTGGTCCCACTGGCCCAGTCCATAATCCAGCCATGGCTGGCACTGCAAGAAACCAGACAGCAGCTCAGCCATGCAGATATATCCAGTTGTTTTTCATGTCCTCTGATTTACTTGTGGTATGATTCCAGACCCAAGGGAAAAAAGAAATTAAAAATCAGGCACGATTACCTAACACACTAAGCAGGGTCCTTGCTGGGTCCTTGAGTGCTGTGTAACCTAAACTCTGCCCCAACATTGCCCGCCTGTTTTTTTCCCGGTCATGTAGAAACAGCCGACACTCTTACCCCGTCATCTGCCACAGCCCATAGCTATATAATTGTCGGCTCCCTGAGCCGGAAAATTTTTCGCTGCTATGCCAGATATCCTGGGATGCATCACTCAGTAAACTCAAAATAGAAGCACAAACATTAGCATGGGATACAATGAAAGGGATTGGGAGTGACTGAGCAATTCCCTTTAGTTGCTGAGGTATGCCAGATCAAGAAAAGAGCTTGGTTCCTGCTCACGTCTCTGTGTTAATGGAATTTGCCGGTTATAGTGTCTGGAATCCTGCTCAGAGACTAGAGTACCTTAACTGGCATAGGAACAAAAACCTTCCAGGAGCAGTTTTCATAGGATACCAGTGACCACACCTGACCTAAACTGGCAGCATTCAAGGCATAGATAGGGGTTCTGAGGCAGGACCCCAAAACTGATTCTTTTCAGCCACATATTCACCTTGTTAGACCTATTAGTGGTGGCAGAATCAACCTCTCAGTGGTCTGTAACTCCTCATTGTTCCTGACTGTGGCTAAACACTGATGACAGAAACATCATACAGTGAATTTAAATACTAAAATTGAGGAGAGTTTAGATAGAACACAAGAAACCAGCTATATGGCTTTTTGTATAAAATTAAAATGAAATAAACCTGTCATGATACAGAAATTTGGATAAATCTGTGCGAATAGATTAGCTAGCTACCGTAGCTAGTTATTAGCTATGAACCAACTGAATACCACAAAGCTCTTCATTCACTTTCACAATGATCTCCTAAAAGGAGAACCATGATGTGGAGACAGCAAATCTGACAGTGGGTGACATGATTGTCCTCAGGATTAATCCAATGAGTTATTATACATCGTTGGATAACAATTAAATTGGAAAAACAATGACAGATCCTGTAAATGTCCGACTGAATTAGAACTCAACGTAGGGAAGGAACTACATGGTCTCAAAACAGACCTCGTTGCCTCATTGGTATGTCCTTTGTAGCCTTATATGCATCACTTTGCAATTAACCATTTCCTGACCCTAATTAATAGAAGCGTACAAATAATAGACAGCATACAATAGCCTGTTAACAGCTTTGCACTCATTACTGAGGTTTTGGTTCATCCATACCGTAGAATCATCTGGAAGCAATTTCATCTCTGTCATGTCTGTGTGTAGGCTGCAGACATCTGATTGAAACTCTCAAAACACTGAAACGAAACCTATTTCATTTCAGTTTGTTTAAAATGTCACCGGTGAGACTGAGCAGTATACCCGCAAAGTCTGTGCAGTCACACCTCAAGAAATATTAACCTCTCCACAACGTGCTGACAAGTTACTGAGAACCTCGTTAAATATGAAATTAAACTCCCACCCACCCAAAGTGCACCTGCAGAAAGGTAATCACTCTATATCACGCCTGTCTCTGAAGATCTGTTGTTACTTTTCTATGGGTGTTGGGGAGGAGGGGGGCACAAGCCAGAAGAGATTAACGTCCCACACGCCAAAGAACAGAGGGCTTTTGTGTGCTTCCATAATCACTGATATTATGAGAGCCAAGTCCGAATGGCATTTGGATCTGCAAAGTGTTTCAAGTACTCTTATAGTTTTGTTAAAAGCATTCACTATTGATGGAGGACTTTAAGGAGATATGGGTGACACGTTAAAGTTTTAGCGCTGAGATATGTATTTCAGGGCCAGGGTTCCTGGGAAAACATTAGTGGTACACACACACACGCACACACACAGACACACAGACAAGCACACCGACCCATACTCAGCAGCATTCTGGGCTAACGGCCTGTCTCATTAAGTCACCGGTAACGAGACGGCGGAGAAACATTCTTTGTCATTTAAAACAAGAGCACATATGAAAGATGAAATCATCCAGAAACACCAAGCGCTTCATTTTACAACATGTTCATTCTCAGTTTAATGTTTCAGACATTATGCGTTTCATTAATCAAGACCGTTTAAGGTAACTTGCATCTGAGCGCCTCACTACCATTAGCAAATTATTTTTAAGCCGCTGATGCAGACGTGAAATCATAGTGCAATATGTCATTGAACTTGTTTTGACATTTTAATGCATTAACAGTTTAGGAAGTGCTGTAAAATTTTAATATTATTATTGGAAAAGTTTATTGTTGAATGAGAAGTAATTTTGGCTTATTTTGTATAATAAAGGACCTAAGTTCTTTTGAGTATTCTGAACAAAAAGTTCAAAAGTTTAATTTAAAAGTTTGAATAATTGCATCTAGTCTTTGTAATAAAAATCAGAACATGAAACAATTATCAATATAGCTAAACTAAACAATTTAGTAGAATTTTCTAATCAAGTTAAATGCCCTTTAGAACCGATGTATAAAGGAAATGTCTACACTGCCTGTAGAATGGGTCAGTCACTTGGCACCAATAATCTCCCTAATCCTTGTGCATTATCAAGCAAGAGTTTCTCTGTAGAACTCAACTAAACAAAGTAAAGGTAGGAATTCTCCATTGCAATGATCACATCACAAGGTCCCATTTCACTGCTTACCTTTGATTGAAGATGCTTGGACCGCAAGTAAAAAAAATGGAAAGAAAAGTGTAATTTTCAAAAGCATGATGGATTTTCGTGATTCATTTCATCTTGCATCCACAGGAAGGGAAAAAGTCCTTTGGAATGGTGATATTTCTGGGCTCCTTTCAAGCAAATACATAGAGGGGTGGACATTGATGTTGGATGGTAGGTCAGGAGAAGAGAATGGAGATGGTGGGAATTCTAGGCTGGAGGACAGTGATGATCCCAGAGAACTTGGGGTGAGAGAGAAAGAAAGAGAGAGAGAGAGGATGGGCCTAGTGTCACAAAAGCAGCCAAGTGGAAGGAGAAAAAAACAAAAAAAAACACATTCTGTTTTGGGAGTAATCTGTTTATCTTCCACTCAGACATAATCCTGCATCTTCATCTTGTTAGTGACCTTCTGGAGAAACATCTGTCACTCAAAGGAGCCTGGGCCCACGCATGAACACTTTCGGTCACCCCTTCCATGATCGCTCCCTCCTCCTAGATCACCCAAAGCGATCACCAATTTGCCGTGTCCGAGACCAGCTCTCTGAAAACCTCGATCCCCCTACAAGACGACGGCCTTTATTTCTGCACGAGGTCCACGGTTGAGCCACAGGTTCTCCACTTCCACCATCTGCACTGCTGTGGGGGTGTTCATCTAACACTAAATACCACAGGGGATTAGTATTCAGCTCCTTTATTAACATTTTTCTGTCCTAATCCACCACAATGTTAATACAAGTTTGGAACTCTGCTCTGAATGTAGATTTCTGTAACTGGGGGGAGTTTTTTGACCTCCTGTTATTTAACAAGGCAAATGCCTAAAGAAGGCCCATAACACCAGTACCCTGCTGAAAAAAATTATATTGATAGCCTTCTGCCTAACCCCTCTCTTCATATTAAGTGGACTTTCTACATTTTTTACACCAGGACTTTTTCAGCTTGAACAATCCAGGCAAATAAACACGACGAAAGCTACCATGACGAGGATGACTGAGCATTGTAGCCCACATCTTCACTCATTGCACTATTTGTTGACCTACATCTTTCAGTTCAGAAAGGTTGAAAAGCCATGGATCAGGCAGAACATTCCTTATACATGAAGATTTTAGCAATTTTAGAAGGCCAGAGGTCCAAGATCGTCACAGCAGGGTAACCTTTTCTTATTTAACCAAACCACTACTGTTCATTTACTCTTACGGCTCTTGAAATAAAAATAATGACCTATTCTCTCTTCAAAGTTCCTCTAAAATGGGACGAGTATCTCCCCCTGGATGACTGATCGAGGGCATCTTTGACGAGCACAGAGCCTTCTGTGTACACATGCAAGAACCCAGCCCATCCTGGAGATTAAAACAGCTGTCGTTTGCTGGCCCCAGTAAGACACCGGAAATCGGACCGACAGCACACTTCCGATACTCCCAGGACTCAGAGAAATCGGAGCACATGCTCTTGGGAGTCTGTAAGTGGAGAACTGCTCCAATCAAATCCAGTAAACTACAGTGGCAGCAAATCCCTTATATTAGCATTTTGAGCTTGTGAATTTATTACACTGCCTGTTTTTTTTTTTTTACCTTTTATTCATTTTAGCAGACAATTTTACCCCAAGTGGCACCCATTTTTTTGTGAAAGTGTGGTCAGGTCCCTGAGGTAATTGGAGTTTAAGAACCTTGCCCAAGGGTCCGAAGGTGACATCACTCTGCTGACCCTGGGATTTGAACCAATGACCTTCCAATCTGAAGCGCACCATCCTAACCCACTGAGCAACAAATGCCCCAGATTATAGTCATTATAGTCATTACTGTGACTTTAAGCATGACAACTTGTTTCTCTTTGCAGTTAACTGGGCTGTATGGCCACCAGAATGATAATATTTTATTATTTTCTAAGAGAAAAATGTGTTTTGTTGCTCTGCAGGTGAAAATGCTGGGACTGTGATCGAAAGGTTGCTGGTTCAAATCCCCCAGTCAGTAGAATGATTTCATTATAGGGTTCATGGGGAAGTCTGTGCACCCCAAATTGCTTCAGGGACTTTCTCAAATAAATATCGCTTTGGACAAAAGGATCTGCTAAAAAAAAAAAGCCTTTTATTTCTTCCAGAAGAATCTCAAACTGAGCACTTTTCTGGGGTTATTAAATCTTCACTGGAGAAATAACTTTCTTTTGTCTGTCTCTTCAAGAAAGAAACAAGTCCAATATTTGTTGGGAAAAGACGGTGGGAACATTCCACTGCAGTGCTTGGGGCTGCAATTAAGATTGTGTGTCTCAGGAATGGGGGGGGTGGTTGGTTAAACTTTGCGAGACTTCTGTCCCGGTGGTTTGTTGTGCCCTTGAACGATGATCCCAACCTGGATACAAACGGAGAAATCTGTGTCAACTTGTGAGCTATTTTCATTTTTTTATTTTGTTGAAACCATCTGCACCTTGAAAAATTATACAATTGAAATAATGATTAATTTCATACACTACTTGTATAATTTTTTAACAAAACTAGATCGTTTGAAGTGTCGGAATCTCCATCAGTGTGGCAGTAGAATATATTTTACGTAGTGGTAAATTATCGCTCAGTAAACGTCCACATTTGTAGATTTTTGGCACGTTGACCACACCATTACCCAGATTTATTCCGTATATTTAAGAGAAATGTGCTTGTAAATTTGTCAGTACCTGATGTCTAGCGGTGTTTTTGCCATTATATTTCATAATAATATGTCTAATAAATATTAGATACAAAAGGCTGCTTTTAAGTAACCGCTTTTAAGACTTTTCTAGAAAAAGATTTTCACATTCTTTACGTGGCATTTCGTTTCAGTGGTTTTATTGTTATTATTACAGTACCTGCATAGCTTATTCCGAGATATTAAAACTGTTCACAGATTTGAACATTGTGAACCATTTTTAAAGCAATTTTAATGCCAAAGCAGGAATGGTTTAGGCTGCTTTAAAACAAAATGTTCACTCAAGTATCCCTGTTGGCTTTGAGACCAGAAATGAAAGTATTTGTCTGTGGAGACCCGTTTTAAGGGCAGGATCTGCAGTTCCTGCAACTGCCAGTAGGTGGCAGAGCTTCTGAGGTATTAAATTGAAAGGGTAGGAAAATTGCATTTCCAAAGCGAAAATAGGATTAAAACGACCCATGAAATAAACAAGAATAAATACTTGAATTTGTACCAATTCAGCAAGAATGAGGACGGCACAGCAGATAATCTGCTCCACAATTTCCATCTGCCGCATTATCGTTTTGTTACATTTCTCATGAATTTACATGGCTTCAGACATTCATTTCAATATGAATACGCTTTTGAAGGGGTAAATTCATAACAGGCACTCTCTGTAGACAATGCAAGCGCGCCCGGGGTCTCCTGTGGCCCAGAGATGCTTCATTTGCAGGATGGTGCTAAGATGTCGTTATAATGAGCTGCAGGTCACAGCGGCAAGAATTGCAAGTAAAATAAAGAAGCATCTGTCTCCCCTTGGCTCAGGGAGGCTGCGGGTGGTAGTTCAGAAACTAGCATAACTTCATTAGCCACATATGCAGTTTGGTAACTTTTTTCAAACAATGCCACTCCTGGGACACTGACCAGAAACATCCATCCATCCATGAATCCATCTATCTTTCCAACTGCATACCCAGGTCAATAGAGCCTATCTCAGGCAGCACAGGGCACAAGGCAGGGGTACACCCTGCCCCACACACACACACACACACACACACACACACACACACAGGTTTGTAATTATATCTTTGTGGGGACTCTCCATTCATTTCTGTGGGGAAAACTCTAATCCCAACATGACGACCTTAACCCCAACCCAGTCCTAACCTTAGTCATAAGTACCCAAACAAGACACAAGTCTTTTGGCAGTTTTTTAACTGCAGTCACTGATCTTTATGAAATTGAGGTAATCCTTATGGGGCCCGGAAAAATGGTCCCCACAACGTCAAAATAATAGGTTTTTAACACATTGTGGGAACATTTTGTCCCCAGAATATAATGTATACCTGGAACACACACACACACACACACACATGCGCACAAACACTATGGCCAATTTTGGGACAGCAGTTCATCTCACTGTATTTTTGGACTGGGAGTGAATCGGAGTACCTTCACAAACACAGAGAGAGCATACAAATGCCACACACACACGCAGAGCTGCGACAGAAACAAAACTAACACAGAAGGCAGAGTGCAGCAGTGCCAGTCAAAACATAAGGTGACATAGGGGGCACTGACTTAGCAAGCCGACTTCACTGTGTCTCCCATGGGGGGCACTGACTTAGCAAGCCGACTTCACTGTGTCTCCCATAGGGGGCACTGACTTAGCAAGCCGACTTCACTGTGTCTCCCATAGGGGGCACTGACTTAGCAAGCCAATGTCACTTTGTCTCCTAAAGGTGGTGCCGCCTTAGCAAGACACCTTCACTTTGTCTCCTACTGTACAGTATAGGGGGTGCTGGCTTAGCAAGCCAATGTCACTTTGCCTCTGACGATGCACGACAGCAGTGAAGCTTGGCTGGGGCTGCGTGACTTCGACTGGCAGTGGTTTAAGGCCATAGCATCCCTCACTGCACCACTCCAGTTGTATTTTATATATGACAAAAATCAAATATACTGTATGTGGTGCTACTGTATTTACATTTTAAAATAAGAGTCCATTTTGTTTTACAGCAGGACAGTGAAGCATGCATATGGAAAGTAAAATTTGGTTATTCATCATCACGCAGCCGACATCCACCACCCAGGTTCCGCAGGTCCTTCATGCCGAGCTTCGTGAATAAAGATCAAAGCTCATTTGGGTACCGCTCATCCCGCCGCGCTTCATCTGGATTTCAGTGTGTCATCGTTTATGATCATTTCTCGCATCACAGGTGTATTCTCAGTTTCATCTTAATTGACTCTTGCAAAATGCTTATACATTACTCCCCGGGGGGGGGGGGGGGGGGGGGGGGGGGGGGGGGGGGGGGGGGGGGGGGGGGGGGGGGGGGGGGG
>JAODKC010000028.1:17536697-17550433 GCA_026777985.1 Mormyrops attenuatus
TTTGCGGCGGTCGGGGGCGGGGGCGGGGGCGGGGCGGGCCCCGCCCCCCCCCCCCCCCCACCATTGTTTAAGTCCCCAGAAGGGGAAACTCAACGTTATAAGAATATGTGGCTGCAATCAAATAACTAAAAAATGGCAAAAGCCTTGTATTTTGTTCAGTTACTTATGGCTAAAGTTAGTGCTGGGTAGGGATTAAGGTTGTCATAGTTGGGAGTAGGGTTTTGATCATAGAGATGAATGGACAGTCCCCACAAAGATATAAGTACAAATGTGTGTGTGTGTGTGTGTGTGTGTGTGCATACATGTGTGTGTATCTGTGTGCATGCATGTGTGTCTGTACCCTCTAATGGACTGGCACTCCATCCAAGGTGTACCCCAGCCTGGTGCCCTATGCTCCCTAGATAGTCACCAGGGCCACTTGTGACCCCGACCAGGATAAGCAGCTAGAATATGGCTGGCAGAATGGATGAAAGAATAGACGTTATCATTTATTTCTAATACGCTGTTTCTGGTCTCCTACTGAAATTTTGCTTTAAAACATTTAAAAGCAATTCTTTTAAATCACTGAAGGATGACTGAGAGAGGGTGTTACTTCTTGCATTTTGCTGTGAATAGCAGAACAAGAGAAGATGGAATCAAATGGAATCAAGACAGACATGTTACATTTCCTAAGGTGGAAAACAGAGAATGTATTTGTATCAATAGAAACAGGAATGACATCCCCCATTTCAGGTTTAAAGGCTTTGTCAATCTATCATATATCTACTGCCAACAACTGGAATACTGCAAAACAGCTGGACCAACAATACCAGGCGGTACATTACGAAAAAGAGACGGTAAAGGCATGCACCATAGAAATGATTAACTCCGAATAAGCTTCATTCTGTCTCCTTTGCATGTGTACAATAGAAGGTTTATTAGACAGACGATTTCATTGGCCGCCAACTCATGGTACTCATAATAAACCAGGCATAGTGCATTTCTTTGCTGGCCATATAAAGCAAAATGTCAGGAAGTCAATGGGAAGCAATCAGCTGACCAATATAAAACTAATCAAATCCATTTCCCAGCATGCACCTCACCATGTTTTTTTTCCCATAAACAGCACATTACACCATCAAAGCTATATGCATATATCACGGAAAAGGTGCTCAATAGCTTCACTTTGGTTGCATTCAAATCTGGGACATGAGATTTAATATTTTATAAATTTGTCGGGCCTTCGATAGCTCACTGAAAGACACCATTCCCTTTGCCTTCGTACACACCAAAATAAAACAGCTCAGTATATCAGGTTACAGTCTGCTTTTAACCACCTCTTTGGTCCACACAGATTCTCCATTTCTTTTTTGTACTCTGGCGCTCACCCACTGAAGTGTCAAAATCTCAGCAAGGCCTGATCACAGACGCTGTCACGCCAATCGATGCAGTGACAGGGAGACACAGCCGAGAGCTCTGTGCGTTAAAAAGTTCACTGAAACAAATGCAAGAGACATTTTTCATGTCTGGAGACCAAAGTGCGAGATGTCAGCAGCCCATTCAGAATAGCATGCATTTTTCACGTTATTTTCTAGAATGCTTGCCGAGTTATTTCAGATGAGGACACATCGCTTAGTCTGAGAGTATGGCGCCCGAACGTCTAAAGGAGTACACCATTGGAATCAGTATAAAACTGAGTGTTGACAGTGTATGTCAAGCTCAGAAAGTTCTGGAAGTAGTGGGGGCTATTTTGGGTTAAGAAGGTATGAAGCAGAAGGAGAGGTTTACATCTTGGCGAGTTCTCATCAGACTTGAACCATCGTGTTAAGGAGGTAACTTCAGCAACTCTTACCAGAGGTTTGAAAAGACATCAATTTATATGGATTCTCCATACTCAGCTTGTGAACACACATCTACACAGTTAATATGTAAATCCTTAGGTACCATTTGCCTGACGTATAGTCACCCACAACTCTGCTAATCTGTGTTTTCCATGCCTGTAATTCTTTAGCCACACATAATGTCCCTATTTGACAAAACATTAATTTTCCTGCCTCTCAACATAAAAAAAAAAAACATTAACATAGGACGCCACATCAAGACGAGTGGTCCAATCAACATATACTTATAGTGTAGGGAGAGGTAATTATTAGTCTTGTCTTGATTTCCATTTTTGACTGTTTTAATGAAACGTCTCTGCCAGTCCCCCTAAAACAATATTAAGTGTGCTGTGGGCAATATGCAATTTTCTGTGCGCTGAATGATTTACTTGGATGGGAAAGGTTAAAGGTGGGTGTCCGGAATAATGGGACAACTACCAATGTCGCGGTACATAATAATTTGCTCATCACTGCACTGTCTCACTGGGAACTTTAATCAATGAGCAGAATGAATGAGGGAATCCAAGGCAGATGTCTCGTTCTTGTAGTGCTCAGACGCTGTGGGGGGGGGAGTGAATTACATATATATTTATTCTGTGTCCACGAAAAACTCCAGCAGCTTTCACGGTTGAGCTGGGACTTTGAATTACAGCCTTTTCCCAATGCCACAACAAAAAGGGCTGGGCGGAACTGAATGGTAAACGGAGCGATTTACGTGATGAAGACTAACGGCAAAACGGAGAAAGTGCTATATTGATATACGGATGTTTCCAGAAAGGAAAACTCATTTTGACCAAAGCTGATCCTCCACCCAAATCCAATCTTTTTGTGATGTACTGAACCAAGGTGAAATTTAATAGGGAAACTAACTGCATCTTTGTTTTTCTTAAAGTACACATTTGAACAGATTTTCTACAAGGATGCTTTAAAAATGCAATTACTGTGACACATTATAACGTGCATAAAAGACCAAGTGATCATTATGCTAATTATCCTTTGTAAAATGCTCTGAAATATTCCCTTTACAATAATTTAACAGGTTTGAGTACTCAGCTAACGTAGATATTCAGAGATGCCCAAACATTTCTATCCAAGCAGGATCCAAATACATATATATCCAATCCTGCGCTTCCCAAGCAGTGGGATATTATTACCTTACCTGAACGTTACCTCCCGAAACCAAGGGCATAGATTTGGGTATGGATGGTAGGGACATATCAGTGTACCTCGAACGTACCTTTTAGTATAATTTAAGGTACAGAAATGGACTCTGAGGAACTTCCCAAAGGTACAAGCAACATTAATGTGCCATCAATGGTACAGAAATGTTCACCAGAGTCCATTTCTGTACCTTAAAAGGCACAATTACCTACAGCTAAGGGTACAATTGGCAGACCCTTGAGGGTACAGCCCCAGTGACAAGCAAAGGTAGAACCTGGTACTCTTAGTTCTGACAGTGTACCAATATTGCATGAGTACCGTGTGTATTTAGTGGGGGGAGACATTCAGGAGGTTTTGATCTCTACCAGTGTTGAAACTTAACCTACTCCCCAGGCCAGAACAGGCACACAGCCACAGAGTGAATGTTTCACCATGAGAGAATGCAGGGCACACAAAAGTGAAGATTGTGAGCGGACCCCGTTAGTGTGCTGTGGAAAGTACAAGATAGAAGACACAAGACTGAGTGCTACATCACTGCAAGCCTTCAGCCAATAAGTATACCACCCCCCCAACACACACACACACCCCCTCCCCAATTTGTCCTAAGAATAAATCAGCTGTAGGGAGGTCAGCTTAACAGTACCAGGTCACGACCAGGGCGGGGCAGGGTGGGGTGGGGCGGGGTGGGGCATTACAGACACAGGTATGGAATCATGGTTTATATGAAAAAATGCACACCCTCTTTTAACCTTTCCTTCTCTGAAAAGGTCACCTGATACAGAACGATTCCTGGACCAATGTGAATCTCTGTCCCGAATTCTCTTTTAAAGCTAAGGGAGTTAAAACATTTTGAAGATCAATATTTTTTTCTGCTACTTGTTTTTTCTGCCATCTGTTTAAAGCATGACCCAGTTACAGTCGTCATGTTACGGTCACGGCTTTTTTTTCTGCAGGCTTGTCTAAAGAAATATTTTTTAAATGAAGATGTTTTCATGTAAAAGGAAGCAGATGGGTTGTCATTCAATAAACAAACAAACACATAAACGAATGGATGAATGAATGATTTTTTAAAATCCCATAAATAAAATGTTGGACAAATCCAGAAAGTCATTCTGTAATCTATACCAATGCATAATAAATTTTATCCCATCATATAATAACAGGCAACAAATCAATGTAATCTGCTTTGAATAAAGACCCTTAATAAACTACTGTGACACTGTGAGAGCGATAGAGCCAAGGATCAGAAAATGGGAACAAAACCATTTTTATTGATTTTGATCTCAGTGTAGGCTTACATTTATTCAAACCAACATTTTTCATAAACACCACTTGGTGGACTGTCAGATTTTATCAACAGCCTAACCACACTGGGTCTTAGAATTTTAATTAAAACTAATAAGATCACTGGCTTCACATTGTAACAGCTGTTATACACATGAAATATGAAAGAAGGAAAACACCCACGCTGATTCGTGCAGTACTGTACTTTTTGTAAGTACGCCAGTTCTAACATACCTGCATTTAAACCAAATAAATTTTAAAAAAATAAATAAGTATAGACGCACCGCCGTTACCCTGGCAACGCCAAGTTTCTTCCATTTGCGGCCGCTCTAGTACATGTGCTTCATTATGATGGATTATCAAGTATATGGTTTGCCGTTGCTGAGTCAGTTAAGACCCCTGGCAAGATGGACATTTATTGTCCTAGAAAAGCATTCATTTATAATCTGTCCACAAGCCATTTGCTTGGATTCAGCGCTGCCATATAACGCAATATACAGCCATCCACCCACCGCTAACCTAATCGATATCTACTCCTCTGTCTTTTCAGCATTTTCACCATGTATTGCAAATGAAATAAAATAAATCAACTAATATGGGTGTTGGTTCCTTCGAGCAGAGCATAAATTTTGAGGAATTTTTCTTTTTTAAATAAATATTTTCCCCGCAATACCTTCCAGAAAATCCACTGACATTTTACCATTTTGTCCTTGTGTGTGTTTGTCTATTAATTAATGTCCACTGTTACTTTAGTGAATGTAATCTCTTCGATGTCCTCAGCAAAATATGTTTTCAGTTTAACTTATTGCATGATCATGACTGAGTTTGTCAGTCTGACTGGACTGTTCAGCAGTTATGTGCACGGACATGCATTTTCATGCGAAGAACGAAGAATGCACCACAAACCAGGTCGCACACAGCACAGCCTTTGCGATAAATGGATATATGAAGACATGAATACAAATGTTGATTTAAGCTCTTCGTCATTAAGAACTCTAATTATTATTTATCTAATATTCTGAGGTTATCCTTTAATTTCATGAGAATCTATACACGCAAATGAGTTCTTGCGCAGTTCTTAGAAGTAGAGTAGATTAAAAAAAACAAGCATTTTCGTTAAGAAACGGGGACCACGGACAAATGTAATATCTCGTATCAAGCGAACACACACGTTAGCAGCAATAAATTGACCAGCACTTCTGTGCGCGCAACGGCGCAAAAGGTCAGTTATTTTTAGGGAGCGCTGTCTTTTCCACAGGAAAACCAGAACTTTAAAAGGCATGTCAAGTTCTGAACCCAACTCTGCAGTAAAATTGCCGGTGATTTGAGGTAGCCGTGTGCTGTTTAATGCAATAACAAACCACACATCTGCAATACATAGGCTATCAATAACCGTGGGGACAAGATATACTGAGCGACATCTGCAAATTATAATTTAACAATAATTCATAACTTATTATAGGGCAAACAATAAGAACAATAATAATCATAATAATAATGGGTTTCCAAAATCACTTTCATGCAGTATATGTTTTTCGGTGGGTTAAACAGTTGTACACGTTCATTCTTTTAAAATGCTATAGAAAAATACAGTTATATGTCGATAATTGGCTTGCCCTATTGCGCAGTCAGACGTTTTTCCAGGTCCTTTCCTCTCCCACTATAGACAGTGTCCTGTCAGTAAGATATCAGCTGGACTTAGGACGCGGTACTTGTGTTGGACTGATGTCCTTTGGACCAGTTGAGTTTTTGCCCAGCAGTTGTTTTTATTGGTGTTAATATTGCGTTTGTCCAGTGGCACTCTCTCTCTCTCTCTCTCCAGCGAATTTCTCAGACTGTTATCAGTTAGTGATTTTAGGAGCAGCGATGTAAATGTTTAGAAAATTGGCCGGTGGATTTCGCCTATTTACACCAGATGCGCAAAGCGGCATTCACGTCGCACACCAAACGCATGAGCAGAACCAGGTAGCGCCGAATCTCATTCGTGAGCATCCATTTTTATAACCATAACGTAAAATGTTTTGCACTTGACATCTTTCAGTGCCTGCAACATTTAAAGCGTATGAGTTTGTGAAAAGCCTTTTTAAAATCTTCGTTTGACATAGTATAAATGATTGGATTGATCAATGAGTTTAAGTAGCCCAGCCAGGTGAAGAAATCGAATAATTCTGGGTAGAAAGTGCATGTACTGCATAAAGGCACAAGGAGGGTGTAAATGAAGAAGGGTAACCAACATATTATATAGGCGCCGAGGATTATTCCCAGAGTTTTTGTGGCTTTTTTCTCCCGTGCGGCTGATATTCTCTTTTTGTCCAGGAGACTATCGGACACAGTGACTTTGACCTGCCAGACGTGAGCTGGCGAGCACGTTTCGGCTGCGGTCGTTTCGTGGGTCCTGTAGTTCAGGGGCGACGTGGAGGACTCCGATCCCGGGGAGTTTGTGATCAAGTGAGCTGAAGTCAACCTTTTTCCAGCTTTCGACGGGCAATTTTTGAAAATCCTCCTGCGCGCTTCGACGTAGATCTTCCCGTAAAGTGCGATCAGCAGAAGAGTCGGGATATAAAACGCCCCGAAAGTAGAATAGATCGTGTAGAAAATGTGATCCGTATTTACGCTGCAGCTCGTAACTTCTTCAGCTTTTTCCTGACGCCAAAATAATGGAGGCAATGATATAGAGATTGCAATAACCCAAGCGGTGGCGATCATCCCAGCAGCCCGGGCTGGCGTGCGCTTCTTCGAGTACCCCACTGCGTCCGTAACTGCCCAGTAGCGATCCAGCGCAATTACGCACAGATGGAGAATGGACGCTGTGCAGCATGTAATGTCCGAAGACAACCAAATGTCACATAAGATCTGACCCAAAGTCCAAGTGTGACTTACCGTGTAGATCACGCATATCGGCATCACAAGCACCGAGACTAATAGGTCCGTGACTGCCAACGAAGCAATGAGGAAATTGGCCGGAGTGTGAAGTTTCCTAGACTGAGAAATAGTCGCTATAACGAAAGCATTGGATAATATCGTGGCTATAGTTATGATGGACAGAATGACGGTTAGACTCGACTGGAAAATGAAATTTACGCCATCCTCTTCTCTTCTGATGGCAGTGCAATTCTCATCGGTTTCGTTGACAGAGCAATTATTCAACATTAAACCGTAAACGGAGGACGCTGGGTTCAGCTGACTGGAGCCCTCCATCGTTTTCATGTTAATCTGCGTGCCGACTGCACTCGAGGTGACCACATCGTCAAAATCTCTATATACGGTTCAAAAAAAGTCCTAAATTTGTTTTCCCCCGCAATTGCAGCTTAATTCGAATAGCCGGATATTCCGTCATTTTGTAAGATTTCCCCTATAGTTATTTATGTTCCATTCTTATTAAGATAATGCATCATTATTATTTTTTTTAGATTTTAGATCAAATGGTCAAAGGCTAGAAAAATAATAGCCTTAATCGCTCCTCCGCAGTTATTAGTTTTAGTACTTTTAGTTTTTTCTTCTCAAACTACCAAGTAGGTATATTGCATTTCCACTACTCCCAAAGTTGGGCAGATGAGCTAGTTGTACGTTAACCGTTGTCTCTTCTGTGGAAAACTATCAGTTTTGCCTCCAATGCCTTTTTCCTCTACACAGTGAGTGCGATCGGGGAGCGCCTGGGTCATAGTGCCGTGCTTTTTCCATCCCCGCCAAGTGCAATGGGCTGTTCCTTTAATCGTAAATGTACTGTGTGTTTCTCAGTATAAAAAGCTCAGCCCAAAACGATACAAAACGTAACTGCACGCCAAGCTGAAAAGTGCGTGTTAGGCGATTTATTTTAAAAAAAGCATCCTTTATATATCATCAGCAACTTAAATACGGTACAAAAGAAAAACACTCAGCTGGAATTTAAAGTGAGTAATTATCATCAGTCCGACATAAATAAAAAAATGAGGGTAGGGTAATAGGTCTACTTTAACAAACGGTAACTGATAAATTTGTGTTTATTTATGAAGGTACTCAACAAAACAGTTAAATGTGATAGTTTACAGATGAATAACGGAGAATGAATTGGGTCATCTAAAACCAGTACACAGTGCCACAGGCAAAAAAACACTTAAGGAAACACAGGTTTGTATTGCTATCAAAAACAAACTGCATGTTATTTAAACTTGCGGTGATCCAAAGCCCTGGATTATGACCGCCAAAGCACCATTTAATGTCTTCCATTTCTGTATGATTATGATGAAACTAAGGAGTGCCAAAGAGTACCTGGTGTCAGGTCAGTGACCGGTGTGAACTTAAATGGAAAACATCAATGGTAATGGCTGACAAAGTTCCCAAGATGATTGTGGAATAGGGACACATTTAGTCTAAAACAGCGCCACATGTTTCAATGTGAAAAACCCTGCTATTCTTAGTTTTTCCCATTGGTGGGGCTATTACTGAAGCAAAAAAATATATATTCTGCTGCACCATCAGACTCACCGTGCTGATAAATACATCTTGCAAGAGCAGCTGAAAAAGAATAAAATAAACATATTACCTCTAGGACCATAGAAACAGCAGTACATTTGTAATCATAGTCAGGAGATTATTAACGTAGTATTAATGCAGATATGAAAGCCTGGCCACAGTAAGCCACACTCTGATGGTGAGTCTGTAAAGACCTGAATACCCAAAGCTGCACAATGTCATGACTAGATCTAGGAACAACCCATAATTCAGCCTTTGGTGGAACTGAAGGGCTTTATTGGAACAAAGACACACAAGCAAATGGAAACAACAGGATAATGACGGATCAAACAAAGGCAGGGAGGAACAATACAGAGAGTTTAGGGTCAATCTAACAACGGGAACGAGGCGCGGGGTACTAGTAGTACACACACACTAATAAACTGTTAACAAAGGGGAACTGAGCAAAACCAGCACTGACCATTATCAGGACCTAAGATGACATTAATGACTGAGCTGGGGATCTTGGTGAGGTCAAACACATATATACACTGATACAGATACTTAACCAGGGACAGGTGCGAGAGATTGATGCATTAGGGAGGAGCGGAGTGACCAGTGACATCTACTGGCCAAATAAGAACATGACAGGGATAGATCATGATAGATAGATTATTCGGTGCCCTGAAAAATGGCAGGTGTTCATTAATGTAAATGATGAGAAGTGCAGCAGCAGGCAGAATTTCAGATTTCAGTTATTTTCATGTGTTTTCTTTATTCATCACCAGGCTACTTGGTGAACAAGTACACTCAGAAAAAAGGTAAAGATTTGTACCTTTTCTTGGTACCCTTGTAATTGTAGCTTTTAAGGTACAGAAATGGACTCTGAGGAACATCCCAAAGGTACAAACAGCATTAATGTACCATCATTGGTACAGAAATGTCTCTTAGAGTCTATTTCTGTATCTTAAAAGGTACAATTACCTACAGCTAAGGGTATAGTTGGCAGACCCTTGAGGGTACAGCCCCAGTGACAAGCAAAGGTACAAACTTTTACCCTTTTCAGAGCGTAGGCCTACAGGCCTGTGGTGAATAATGGCATAACATTCACTGAATGGCCGCTATAGGCTTTCCTTACAGAAACCAAGATTGCAGGCAGGTAAAAATCTGCCTAATTGAAGTGTCACAGTTTGGCATCTTTAATTTTGCATTATGCTGGTAATTGTGTTTTGATTAATCTTCTGTAATTTTCTGTAATCATCTGTGAGGGTAGCCTAGCAAACCGGAGTTACAAAAAACCATCAAGGAAGAGTGGAAAATATTGATTGGGGATCCGACTTCTTCAAGTTCTGATTTTGACCCCAACCCAGATGTTAAAGTTGTTAATGTGCTATTATCCTACTACACATAAATCAGTTCACTTGAGTTCGGATGGACGGCCCGTTAAACAAATTGACTACAGTGTTCCCAAAAATATCATATAAAAGCTGCAATCCATTTTATGATACATTTACCTTGTCAAACTGAGGCAATCAATAAAACCTACCCTGCAATTCAATTTTTTAAGCAGGCCTAAGTTGTTCAGGTGCATCTTCTTTTTGAGCAGAGCAGCAGGCCTGCAGCTGATATTGCAGCCTAATTTACTGATCACACGCTATAGTTTGCTGACAGAATGACAAGTTTATTGCTCTCAATTGATATTTAGCATCTAGATGAATTAAAATATGAAATTTTGGTCCACAGCTGTGAGCTTAATTAATATACATTTTAAAAATTGGATTTCATCTCCCCTCTGGTTAGTGAATCATATATACTGTAGTCTATAATAAAACAGAAGCAGGTCTGTAATTTCACATACACAGCCAAAAAATTGATGACTCAGTTTTTTTTTTCTTTACTTATTCATTTTCATTCATTCTTTTTATTGAGACTGTGTTGTGGCTTATCCGATGTCCCACCCCTACATTATTACCCTTAAAGCCATTTCAGGGTGGTAGTGCAAGACCATTTTCAGTGTTTCGCTTCCAATGGATTATCAGAATGAAACAGCACTTGGTATTAAATTTCCAAATGCATATTTCAAAACCCATGAGCCGGTTGAAAATTGAAAATGCTGTTGGATTACAAAACAGCGCAGGAAGATGCAGATGGAAACCGTATTAGATGCTTCAAAACCAAGAAGGTCAATGCTCAATTGAAGTACACTAGGATACCCTTAATTCAGCACAGTGGGTCTGCCAGCTAACCTTGCGAATAGCAACAGGAAGTGGCTTTCCTATTTCCACTTTCTGTCAGACCGTGGTACTTTTTTTTTCCAGTCAAAAAAAAGGCTTGACTCCTACTTGACCAGCGCCCTAACATCTTGGAGTGACACAGCTCCTGCTATTTCTTGATACATTTACGATACGATGTTTCGCCTTGAATCAAGCCTTTTTTGCTAATATTTTCTAATAATGAAGGATATAAATAACACACTTAAGGATAATATAGCACCTACTTTCAGGATTAGTCCCTGCCTAGCCAGCAGGTGTCGCTGGTCAGCCCTTTCCTAGTGTTTGTGTCCTTTGTGATTATGACCCTCACCTGTGTCTTGTTGATTGATTGTAATTGGCCCACAACCTGTCCCTCGTCTTACCCTCGCTATATATGTACCTGCACTTGCCTTTGTTTCTCAGTCGGTCATCATTGTGTGTGTGTGTGTGTGTGTGTGTGTGGGTGTGGGTGTGGGTGTGGGTGTGGGTGTGGGTGTGTGTGTGTGTGTGTGGGTGTGGGTGTGTGTGTGTGTGTGTGTGTGTGTGTGTGTGTGTGTGGGTGTGTGTGTGTGTGGGTGTGTGTGTGGGTGGCTGTAGCTGTAGCTGTAGCTGTTCTTGCCCAGTGTTTGCTGCTGTTCTGCTATGGTTGTTCCTGTGTTTTGTTTCTGGTGTTTTTTAATGTAATCTCCCCGTTGGAGCCTCTTCCATCACCATGCCTGTCCGTAACACCTATAAGAATAAGTATCACCTGAAATCAAGTATAGCTGATGATCACGTTTTTAAAATTTCAAGGCGAAACTGCAAATCAACAGAGCGTACAAATAAAACTGGATCTTTATACAAATGTAACTGATTATTAGTCATTAATGACATTACAGCTACAAGTAGGTATAGATGCATGGAGCAGCAAAAGCTGAGTTTTACACCCTAGAGGCAAAATACTAGTGAAGATGGAGAGGAACAGAAAGCAAACCTATATAAAGACGCCATAACTGGATGTATTATGCAAGAAGGATAAAAGTATGGAACCAGGGTTTCCAGACTGATGTATTTGATTTCAGCACGTTGCCAGTGCTACAACCTTAAAATAAAATTTGATTTTAATTAGATCCCTGGGTCCCAATCTGCTGCAAATTCCAAACGTTCTCCCCAGAAGGAATGTGCACTTA
Organism: Mormyrops attenuatus; assembly: GCA_026777985.1. NCBI lineage: Eukaryota > Metazoa > Chordata > Actinopteri > Osteoglossiformes > Mormyridae > Mormyrops > Mormyrops attenuatus. The sequence goes on from JAODKC010000028.1 coordinate 17,548,854, forward strand.
GTACTTCAGAAATTTTGGTCACGTAAGAATATTTCACGCACCTTTGCTCTATCTGCAACTGGCCGCCATTCCAAGTTATTTCGCATTCACCAAAATTGCTGAATATATAGGTACGGGGGGGTATGAAAAATGTTTTAGTGGTGTCGGGGATGGCATGTAGGGCATCAGGTCCCCTGCATGCCAAAAGGGTTCCACCTCTGAAATATAATTACCCATTCAGCCAAATAATCACTTTGTGCTTTTCACTGAAACTCCAAAAATGACAAGAACAATTACATGAAGTCCATAAACCTTCGGTCCAAATCGGCATTAAACAAAACGGCGCTGTTGTCCACAGTCTGACCCACCACAGACGACGATCTCACAATCAATAAATGACTATAAATGGCAACACACATACTGTCTTCACGTGACGTATAGACGTGTCAAAGCGAGGCTTGAAGCAAAGCTTAATACAAAAACAGACAAAAAAAAAAATATATAGCTATTTTCCCCAACACTGTGACAAATCCAGACAAGTAAACTCTACATATTCAGAACTGTACAAATATATCAGTTTGTTTAGCAAGACACCGTCGATGGTAGATTGATACCGAGGTGCACTCAAGGGAATTACAACTATTCTGTACCAAATAGGAAACTATTTGTTTAATGTGAAAATTTGTGCCAGACCTAAAGAAAACTGCAGCTTCCAGGCAAACAGCAGCATTAAATTTTCCAAGGAGCGCAGCCCGCTACCACCCCATGCATTTTCTCTTCGGCGTGAATTACAGCTTTATCTCAACAACCGCTCATACATTTTTATAGGAGTTCGCTATTTTAACCGAATATAATTTTGTCTTCCAGCATGAGATGTTGAGGGCACACTGTCTGCTTTGCACCAGCACTGTCTGGAGATGAAAGCACCTATTTCCACAAAGGGTGAAGACTCAGCTCTCGTTCGACAGTTCTTCTGTTCTCAGGTCTTTTTGAGATCCTGACATTTTTGTCCCCTTTTACTGTCTCCGTAGCAGAAAGCACCCTGCATTTATGATACGCTGTACATGTGCTTATTCTGTGAGAAAACAAATCAAATACAACAAGCTAAACAATCGGGGGCGGACTAACTTCTCTGGGGGCCCCCTAAGGGGGTCATTTGAGCTAATTTTTGGAGCTGAAAGAGAAACAAGTGGGAATTAAAAACAATGAAACATCGATAATATGCTAATCAAAGCGTGGGGTGCCAGAGGCAAAATCTACCGATCAGGGTGGGAGCGGGAGCGATGTCGGTATAATTCGCCTATTGGGGAGAATCGCCTTGACGAATCGATTGGCCAAATTTAAGACCCATCCATTTTCTGTAACCACTTATCCCATTCAGGGTCATGGGGGGTGGGGGGCAGGGCTTATCCCAGACTGCAGACACAAGGTGGAGAGCAACCCAGGCAACACACCGTTCACTCACACATGCACACCTACGGGCAATTTAGCAGCTTCAATTAACCTCGACATGTTTTTGGACTGGGGGGGGGGGGGGGGGAGTGCGGCAACAAGAGGGAAACCAAGGGTGACACGGGGAGAAAATGCAAACACCACACCAG
>JAODKC010000028.1:17553502-17576770 GCA_026777985.1 Mormyrops attenuatus
CTGTTGTTGTAAAAAGTAGAATCCCCCCCCCCCCCCCAAAAAAAATATATATTTCATGCCAGAAAGCAAAATTATATTCAGTTAACATACTAAACTCCTAGGCCTAGTTGAGATAAAACAGTAAACTAAAAAGACACTAAAAAGAGAACGAGGGAGAACAGTACGCTTCTTGATTTTGCTTTAATTCCTGTATATCTGGAAGCTGCAATTTGCTTCAGATTTGGCACAAAATTCAGCACTAAACAAATAAAGTTTCCTATTTGGTACAGATTACACGTAAACTCCCTTGTGTGCACCTTTGTATTAATTTAACATCAAAATGTCTCCCCGCAGTATTTTGCCATCCCAAACTGCTTATTATGGACAATCACAAGATAAATTTCAAACTGTATTAAAAATGAAACAACACCCAGACACTTCTGTAGAAATATTTGTAAAGAAAAAGGTTTCCCACAATGCAATACGTAAAATACCGCAAGATCACACCTGTGAACCCGACACACAGAGTCTCTGTTCCGACAAAAAGAAGCAGTACCTGGGGAACCAACGATAAGAATAAACAGCGGAAGCTTTCAGCTGATATGGGGGAATTTATCCCCAGTGTGCACACCTCCGTTGTCACGGCTGATCCCAAGAGGAAGTCACCGACATCACCGTTTAGCAGAAGCATCCATATTTGTCCGCTGTGATGAACTGCGTTTTAGTCAGCCGGGTGCTGACGCCTCTCCAGCCTCTCTTTCCCTACACACTTCTCCACGACTTTGAAATTCTGATCGCCGCACGCATAAGAGGCTCGAAGCGGCTGAGCACCTTATCAGATGAAGAGGAGCTGGTGAATTTTGTACCACAGAAAGAGCATTAGATTTTGGGACGTTGTTTTCTTATTTCTTTACACTTCAGAGGAGTACGTATCGCAAAAAAAGCGACAGTGCTTTCAGGGGTATTATATTTGTTTAAAAAGGCAACCTGACAGTAATTAATCCCTTTTTCTGCAAATCAGCACAAAATGGTACTGAAGCCACCACAGTAGCTGGCAGTAGTATGTTGAAATTAATTGATCCCTGAGGCATATTTGTTTCAAAAGCAAGCACCTCATCTTTGAAATACTGATTTCCAAAAAGGGGAATGGTTCTGTAAAATTAATAGTGGACATACAATTCAATGACTTGCTGGTAACTTTCTGAATGGTAGCAGTCTGCTGTAAAAGAATGAGGTGGTTAGGCTGAAGTGTGTGATTTCCAGAGGAGCCTGAATCAGGGAGGAGGTGCTGACTTCCTGGAGACTCAGGGAACCTCCAGGAGTGATGGGTGGTCCGAAAACGACTTCTGCAAGGCTAGTACAAAATACTCATTGGCTAAACTCACGACAGAGCGAGTTTGACCGCTCTTGTAAACAAAACATTCATCAATAAAATACAATCCCCAAAAACACAAGAGTAAGAAAAAGTAATAATGCTCTCTACGGGCTCTCGCCCGCTTAGAGAAAAGCTGCAGTAAATTTTCACCCAAATCAATTAAACGACTTCTAACAACAAACCTATAAGGGGCTATAGCTATTGACACAATCTGTAAATAGAATTATTGAGCTTCACAAACAGAACAAACAAATGTGATTAAAATGTCAATCTGCCAGCCTGTTGCAATGGAACCTTACACAGACACAACAGGCTGATTTTCAGTCACATTTATTAGTGGACCTTGCAAGTATATATTAAAATGTTTGTGACAGGATGTTGGTTTACATGTTAATCGCATTAATCAATATAGGCTTAAATAGTGTTGCAGCGCTGGCAAGATGGCTTCACATAGTCGAGCCCATTTGCTTTTCCCAGCATGCTCGTGTGCCTTGCAAATAGCGTCTGTGTGCGTGTGTGGATTATGTTTATATTACATTGTGAGGACCCAATGTCCCCCACATTAAAAACCTGTTATTCTGATGTTGTGGGGACCATTTTTCAGGTCCCCACAAAGATCTTTGAATGCAATCAGTGAATCGTCTAAGCAGTCAGGACGGCCAGCACCGTGGGCAGAATGTCGGAGTTGTGGTTGATGTTTGCGTTTAGTCCTTGTAAGGACTACAATATATAATGCATTCTCTTTAAAATATCTCACCTCCCCTCTTTCCTGCCACCATAATACCTGAGTCTGCTAGGCACCATGGTGATAGTGACTTGACCATGACGTGTATATTAGCAGCTGTCACACTGTCAGAAAGAAAGGTACAGAACTGGGACAGATTTTTTCCCCAAGGTACAAACAGCAATAATGTCCCCACAATGGTACAAAAATGTTCCTCAGAGTCCATTTCTGTACCTTAAAAGGTAGATTTACCTACAGCTAAGGTACAATTGGCAGACCCTTGAGGGTACAGACCCAGTGACAAGTAATTGTAGCCTCAAAGGTAAAAACTGGTACTTTTTTCTGACAGTGCTCCCAGTGTTCAGATTTTAAGAGACATTTGATGAAACCTACATTAAATCCAAGCAATGCGATTCACACATTTAATCCTACAATCACACCGCTAGTGATCTCCTGAACTTTCTTCCAAGAGAAGCAAGATGCAAGAAAATGCAGCAATTTAGATATCGCCAAATTGAACTCCTGGCAGGTACAGCGCTCTTTGAGTGCCTGAGACTTCAGAGAGAATCTCAGTGGCATGCAGGTGAAATATGAATGGTGGTCTCACAAAGCCCCATGGCCCGTTCCAGCCAAACTCAAGTACTTACGAGGAAGTGTTTAACCGCTATGCTCAGCCTGGAGAAGTTCATGTGGTACTGATGAATCAGTTTTGCCTTATATGCAGGCAAAGGCATAAGTTAGATGTTCACTGGCGTCAGATGAAATTCCGCAGGGTAGTCTCCCAGATCTAGTGGGCAAACACTTCAATATAAGATGGATATGTCCTCTTGCTTCTTACTGGTGTTCATTATGTCTATGGGGCCAGGGACACAAGTCACATTGTCTCCATTTCCATGCCCAATCTAGGTAAAAAAACGTACAAAGCACGTTCCATCAATTTGCCAGCGGTGCAGAAATGCTACAATGCTGAATCCTTTCTGCAATGCCAAAATGTTCTTGTTTTATTAGCTAGGCTAATGATACCTGTACCTGGTTCTATACTGTTTCTGCAAACGCAAGGCAGTTTTTACTGTATAAAGCAGAACAGAGAGTAATCTTTTTCAGTTCATGCTAAGGATATTAGTGATTACTGACTTTGGGGGCACAAATTTTCCCTGTAGTCTGTTACAAAATACAAGTCATTCATAATTGCCGACAATTCAGATTTTTTTTCCCCCCTCTCTGTACTCCTGTTCGCCACTAAGAAGGGAACGTACGGGCCGAAAATTCTCCTCGAGAGTTTCTAGCCATTCATCAATGTCGTCTGATTATACCGGCCAGAAAGATGAATGGATGAACGCAGCAAGAAGTTTTATCAGGACTTAGAAATAATTTTCTTGCAAAACGAGAACTAGCCGCAGCACATTTTGGTAAAGAACAGTAATAAATAAATCAATAAATCCAAGCATTCAAGGTCAGTGGCAATTTCAAGGGAATGCATGACAACAAGGACCAGGGTACTGACTTATCAGAGCAGAATAGTGGCATCCTAGCTCGATTAGGCTAGCGAGGAAGAAAGTAAACAGTATCATGTGTTCTGCTAGTCCTCAGCCTGACTCTACATTTATGCTGACAGGATAACAGTCCCATTACATTTTTAAAAACAGCGTTGCGTTGGTTAGCCAGCTAGACCAGAGCATCTCCAAAGATACAGTATTTAGCTCTGATCAAAGGAGAGAGAAGCAGGGAGGGTGATCAACAGAACTAAAATGCGATGCAACTGCTGTCAACCCAGTAGGGCACACAGGAAGCAACCTAGGGCGCCATCTCCTGTAGGGGGCACCCACATAACAAGCTGGTTTTACTTCGTCTTTTATAGGGGGTGCCGATTTAGTCGAGTTCACTTTGACTCTTATAGGGGGGGTGCCGATTTAGCAAGTCAAATTCACTTCCTCTCCCATAGGGGGCATCAAATTAGCAAGCCAATTTCATTTTGTCTCTTATTGGGGGGCGCCAACTTAGCAAACCAATTTCACTTTATCTCAGATGGGGGGCGCCTGTGGTGAAATTTGCTTAGGGTGCCAAACGGGCTTCAACTTTTACTGGATGTAAAGGTCACATTCACAACATGCTCTTGGATAACAAATGAAATGGAACTTCAAAACCACTGTGATTGGCTGTTGCTCAGCCTATAGTATCCTCCTACAGCTTCAGGCTTCGATGGAGAAAGGAGGAGAAGAGGACTGACTGGCAGCTTCTCAGGACTGTAAGACCAGGTCGACATTCCCACTCTGTGCTCCCATCTGGAACTCAGGATACATCCCAAAATCCTTGCTTGCCCCACCCTCCATTGCTATCATTCCTTCACCCCAGAAGATTTTCCAAATTCCACATAGCAGATGTTGAAGTGCTGTCCCAATACCTTAGGGCAGGGGTGTCAAACTCCATTCCTGGGAGGGCGGAGCCCTGTGTATCTTAGCTCTTTCCCTGTTCCACCACAAATGATTCAGCTTAAGAGCTGTGTGATAATTAGCACAAGGCGTTGAATCAGGTGTGTTAAATGAGGGGAAACCCAAAAATGTGCGGGGCTCAAGCCCTCGAGGACTGGAGTCTGACACCCCTGCCTTAGGGAATGAGTAATCGAGGTCTGATTTAAACTCAAATCGCGCCTTTGCTGTGGGTGTGTGGAAGTCTAGGCGAGAGTACCTTGGAGTGGTTTTAGATCAGTCTTTGTCTTTTGATGCACATATTAAATCACTTACGATCCTGTTTCATTCATTTAAGACAAATCTCCAATCTCCGTACAGTAGTCTCTAGAGCTGAGCTTGAAATGCTTATTTATGCTTTCATCTCGTCTCATCTGGATGACTGTAATGCTTCCGTCTCCCGTCTCCAAGCAGTTCAAAATGCCGCAGCTAGGCTTCTAACACGTTCTAGTAGAAGGCCGCACATAACACCTATATTGTCATCTTTGCACTGGCTTCCTGTTGATTTTAAGATAAGGTTTAAGATCCTGGTGATTACCTGTAGGGTCCTGAATAGTCAAGCCCCGAAGTACGTAACGGATCTCCTTACCAAATAAGAAACCACTTGAGTGCTCAGATCTCAGGAAAAAAGGCCGTCAGTTGTTCCAGTCTGCTGCCCGAGGTTAGGGAATGATCTTCCTCCTTCGGTACGTGCAGCCGATTCAGTCGATTCTTTTAAAACAGTTTTATTTAAACAAGCTTTTGGTTAGATTTTTTTATTTTATTTTAGTCTTATTATATATTTTATTGTATTTAATTTTTAATTTTTATTAAAAATTTAATTTTTAATTTTTTAAGTTTAATTTTTTATTGTATACTGTGAGGTTGATTGCTTTGGACTACTGCACTTTTCTGACTCTTGTCTGTGAAAAGTGCTTAATAAATAAGTTTTACTTATTTACTTACTTATTTACTTACCCTTTGCGGAATAAAAATTCACCTTTGGTGACACCCACGCTTGACGTGGCACAAAAGCTTCTACGTCAGTGATGACTTCATACATACATGGTAAGCAAGGTAAGTCATCAAGAATGCAAGTGTGTCCCGATACCACTTATTGTCCACGGTACCTTCCTTCCTCGCTTCCTTCCCTCACCATCTTCATGAACTTTGAACTTTAGACAATGAGTGATCGAGGGAGGGAGTGAGAAAGGCGTCAAAAAAATAGTTTTGGGATGTAGCCTCAGAACATTTAATGCTCAAGTTTTATTTACATATGCATTTATGTTTATGGGTATATACGCAAAATTTCATTTGATATTTTACATTCACACTCTGTTTATAAGATTGTCCACTTAGTATGTTACAGATTTGTTTGTTCATGAGTACAAGATTTCATTTCTTTCATGAAAACCAGTAAACATAACCCCTTCAACAAATACAAACCCTTTGTTAAACTTAAAAAAGTCTTGAAAACCTGAAAATCTCAGCTCAGCTACAAATTTAGATTGATTAACCTTCAAGCTGGGGAATAATGAAGTGTAACACCAGAGCATAAATATTAGGGAATAATTTTTTTTAAATATGAAGAGTAACAGGTCATGCTCATATATGGCATCACAACGAGGACATTTATGACAAAAACGTGTTTATTTATGACATCCCATCATGGACGAGCATAGGGTGTGTGGGGGGGGGTGTCGCATCGCCCAACGAAAAGCCATGATTCATCACTGCGAAATGTCTTCCAAGATCTGGGAAATGGGTCAGCGCCGGCTCATTAGAACCATCACCTCCCTGCTACTCAGATGGCGAGAGATACCGCGAAACACGGGGCACCTGCATTTTTAATTATTGCCTCAGGAAACGATTTCCTCACCAGGTGGAGTCTCACATCCGAAAGAACTGCGTTTAACAAGGTCGTCAGGAGATAATGACTCCCCGCCCACCACCACCAGTCATTGTTTTTTTGTACATTTTTAAACTACTGGCACCTGAATATATGAAAGGTCTCCCAATCTTCAAGTCTTCTTTAACATCTCATGACTCTGGGCTATAATATCATAGGAATTTCATTTTATACAAGCAATTAAGGGTAATGATCTCTATCTAAGATAAACTAAATTTTGATATGACAAATTAGAAGGCACTGAACAAGAGGAGCTGAATGTAATATGTTAATTACTGCAACTGGGGAGGCATTTAACAGGCGGGGCTGAATAAATTATGTTAATTAATGCAGAGAAAATTAAAGTTACGCGGCATATCAGCGTTAGAGTTTGCCTTTTTTGTGCAGATTCTTAATTAACGTGTTTGATTTTTTAATCAACATTTTATCAAATAAATTTGGGGGGGAAAAACAACAATAAACCATTGTCAGAAATACCCAGTGCTCTCCATGCATATTTACCCAGTAAGTGCAAAACTGAGAACTACATAACACTGTGTGCCAATTTAACACCAGAGTCAACAGAGAAGTACTTCTTACAAGTCAACCTTTTGATTGTCATTGCCTTAATAACTTAATATAACTGCATAGTACATGAGGAATGACTTCTCTCAAGTACTATGTATGAATAACTCTGTTTGTCTGTTCAAAAGTCAGCCGAAGATGCACTTGTTTATACAGACCTTCGGGTAGCATTGTTATCAGGGTGGATAATTTGGTTTTATCTGTTTTTTTGATTCTGCATTTTTACTTTAGTTTTATGGGTAATATGCTATTTTATTAATTTACTTGAATTTTACTATACAGAACATTGTTTCTGCCTGTGAAAAGCACTTTATAAATACATTTTACTTACTTAGTTAAACCAATAAAAGATTGACATCACACAATAATCCTTCCCACTATCAGTTTCTGAGCCAGAATTCCTCAATCAATGCTACAAATTCACTCAAACCTGCATCCAAATGGGCTAATAAGCTCCGTTCAGCTGTGGCTGCCGGACCAGCCTAGTGCAGCCAAGGATTTGTTTTGCTGTTTTCGGGTCTTATATACAGCTTTAAAACTATTGACACTAAACTCTTTATAAGTAGAAGCACAAAACACGCTTAACTCTTCTCACTTTAATATAACCACAGAAAATCCACAGCAATCAGTATTCTAGTGAACCTTTTCCCAAGAAGGATATTCCAACAACGTAATTGTTCTTCTACACGATAATGGTGACAGATTATAAAATAACCCAAGGAATCCCTACGTGAGATGAGCTACGAACCTGGACAATAGAAACTTCTTCCAACATCTGAAACAAACTGTGCAGCAAACAAAAGTTTTACCTTAATCGATAGTGCATCACTTCTGAGACATCTTCATTACAGATACTAAACCTGGTTTAGGTATCTTCATCCTCCTAGAGACACACCACAGCAGATCTTTTACAGAAAGAGTCCAGTGAGTCAGCTGAGGCCCCTACTGGAGAAGCCACCTGGTCAGATGACATCACAGGAAGTGGATGGCGCCATGTGCCCAGCAGGGGAGGTCAGTCACACCACAAATCCTTTCCAAGTGTTAACTACGCACCGCAGGCTGTGTAAGGGCAGCAACAGTTGTGTACAATCTGTGTACCTGCAAGATTTCGCTCGTTTTCTGCTGCCTAGTGAACATTGTGGAATCTGAAATAGTACAACCTTTTTAATTAGTACTAATATCTAAGGTTTATGAAACATGACAGTTAATGAGACAAAGATTATTTGCCTAATAAGTTACTGTATTCATTTAGGGAACGCTAGAGTCAACAATGTTTAGCATCGACTTAGTTTACTCATTTATTTTTACATATTAGCATTTCTCTTTGACTTCCTCATAGATTCGGGACACCAACGCATTGGGCCTGAAGACGTCCATTAAGTGGTCAAATTAGCTACAGTCACTGCTTTGTCACCTTCTACTCAACTCAATAAACCCATATGTGGTAGGTGAAGGAGGCAGAGGACAGCAGGACTTAAGCTGAAGGTTTGTTAAACAAAAAACACATCTGTCATGTCATGTCCTGTCTCCTTCAGTCCTGTCCTGTCCTGCGCCCATTTGGCCAGCAGAGGTCTCCCCTGCCAGCTACCCCACATCCCCAATCAGTCACACCTGCCCCTCATGTAAGCCTAGTCGAATGTAATTAGACCCTCAGCTGTGCTTGGTTATCACTTGTCTATTGTAATGTATTACACCTGTCTGTCGTCAGTGTATATGTGTCCCCCCACGCCCCCCATGTCCGATGCTCCCCAATCAGGTCATTATTTCCCTGTTACTTGTCCAATCTCCCGGTAGGTAAATAAATTAAGCCCATGCAAGGACAGCGGAGCCAGGAGGGACATTCCTGGTCCAGCCCAGAGCATCAGTAAGAATGCAATAATTTATAGTTACAAAAAAATTACTGGCAAATAATTTAATGCAAACAGATAAAATTTTATTAATAAAAGCCTGAATTGTATCCATGTTTTGACTATACGCCCCCTCCCCTTTCATGTGTTTTGTGGTCCGTGGGTCTAGGTCTAGTGATGGCTTACCATGGTATCACCAGAGCTCAATCAAACTTCACCCAGGGCCACGACTCCACCTCCTGGTGGGTCACAAGTATTATACGACCAGGTGTAATTTGCCAGTTGGAATTAGTTCCTTCCCCCTTGATAGTGACTCTCATAGTTCCTAAGCAGCTTTGCGGTCCTGCTGCTTGCGATAAGGGTAAAAAAAATGCGAAAAGTTTCTTCCCATGATGTCTATGGCATTGCCACCTGTCAGGGCAATTATGTCACATGCTTGTGATGGCAGCCAAGAGACGTGTGACAGATAAAACATCTACCATCCAAAGGAGGCCCACAGAAAGTTTAGTGTGATAGAGCAGAGTTAGAGCTAACTGGCACCTACATTGCAGAACCAAGCAGGGCACCTCTAGTGAAAAACAGAAATACAAACAACCTCGGCATATTTTTGTGGCATATGTTTCAGCTCAGCATAAGAATTAAGCTGCATACACCCCCTACATACACCCCTACATACACCCCTACATACACCCCTGCACACACCCCTACATACACCCCCTACATACACCCTTACATACACCCCCTACATACACCCCCTACATACACCCCTACATACATCCCTACATACACCCCCTACGTACACCCCCTACACACACCCTGCACACACCCCTACATACACCCCCTGCACACACACCCTGCACACACCCCTACACACACCCCCTGCATACACCCCCTACATATACCCCCTGCATATACCCCCTGCATACACCCCCTGCATACACCCCCTCGCCTTCAATTCACTATCTGAAGCTCCAAGAAGTAAACATCAGTTGATCTGTCAGATTTAATAAATTATTAAATACATATTCAGACATTGTTCAGCACAGAAGCACTAATTGCAATACTGTAGTGTTAACATTTTCACTCTCTCTTCCTTTGTCTCTTTTCATTTTGATCGAACAGAGACGGGATCTGCCCTGAAAAATGTCTGGAAAAAACAGTTGTAAATGATGACCAGTATTATTTCCCCCCAGTCATGCCTAAAACTACAATTCTCCCTTATACATTGGCACAGGTTCCAGTAGTGTTTATTGTTATATTTAATTACCCTCTTAAATGGCCATGTTATTATTTTCACCTTGCGAATTGTGGGATACCGTTTAAGTTTCCATACCCAAGCCACCAGGCCCCTGCCATCACCTTATCAACAGTTCGGCCAGCTGGCTGCATTGCATGTCTGCTAAACTGCCTCAGGAAGATATAGAAGCGGCCCGATAATTATTTCAGTAACATCCCCAAGATGATGCCTGGATCATAACAATGCTAATGGATGCACCAAGCATCCAGAACATACATTCATCAACCTTAAAATATGAAGTCAAGAAATCATTAGTAGGATAAATATTCAATGTATAAAACTTTTTTTGGTGTGGGGAATTCAAGTCATTGTTAAATTAATGACAATGAATTCTACTTAATATTCCTAGTATCTTTTCTGTGAGAAGAATTGAAATATACTACACTGTGAAATGCTTAAAGCTATCCTTGACTGAAAACCTCTCTCAGCCTCAGAATCTCAAGGTCCACATCAAAGATATCTGTAACACTTTCATAAAGTCCAGTGATCCACAGCTTGAACCTGCTATAAAGCATCGTTAGAGATGTGGTGATTCCACAGTGCAGAGTTTCCAAAAACTATGACCAGGTTTTCAACAAAGACTCAAGCCTTGTAAGAGATCCCGTACAGCTTAAGTGTGTGGCTTTTGGTACTTGTGTGCGCAGGATGGAAGACAGCATAAGTCCTCCATTCATGCTGAGACTTTGAGAACCTGTAATCGAACCCTTACCATTCAGCTCTGTGCATGTTCTACACAGGATTCATTGAGTTTCGTATGAGGACCCAAGTTTCCTCCCTCAGTCTAAAAAGGGCTTGGCAATTTGATGTTTCTAAATAAGCCATAGGGTGCATCCGAAATCCATGTGTACTGAATTCCATTAGAAGCCTACTACTCGACTGGTAATGTAGTACATACTATATTTGTGCATAAGGACAGCATGCATACACTCAGACAAATTGAGATCACCATCTTGCACATTACCTGACCTGGATATTTACCAATGACGTAGCTTGACACCTGCAAAAGTTAAAAAATGTTGAAAACTTACATATTCAAGTCAACTTACGTAACATCAGCATCCATCAGTTGTACATAGAATGTAGTATGTTATATAGGTACTCTTCACCTACCATCTCATCCATACTGAGTATTCCGACATACTGCTCACTTTGCGTGCTATATCTCGCCTACTACATAGTAAACAAGTATGCAATTTCGGACGTACTGTAGTGACCAGCAATGGACAGGAATTGTATTCCGGGTGCCCAGATTATACTTAGTCTTTGTGTAATGTTCTGGATCAGGGATTTGCATTACCATAGTAATTCCTGGTAAAAGTTCCATGACTCCTGCTTATCTTCAGATGGACATGGTCAGTAAAGTAACCTTCAAGGTGTATACCACACAGTAATCACCTCAATATACAAGACAGGTGCTACAGGTATTAATCAATCATATCACGACAGACTTTCTATAGAATATACAGTGTCTTTTGGCATTGATGGACGGTTTGTGTTACGCATTTGCCATGCAGGCACTTGATATAATTCCTCACTGGCAAGCTCCTACTCTAGACTATGGAGTGCTTTGACTTCCTTCATCCCTATAATTTACATTTCGTTTCTTAAAAATTAAAGACTATAAGTCAAGAATATCACATATCTCCTAAAATATATACTTAATTACCCCCTTTTTATATATGACATTTTAATTGGATATGGATAAAGATATAATGTACTTTGAATATATATTGGATATAATGTAGTTATGTCTTTGGGAACATAGTGGAAATTTGCTTGAGTCGTAAAATAGAAAAAGAAGACTAATTAGCGACATTTCAGCCGAACACCCTGGACCAAAACAAGATAGCATGGTGTGTAAGAATATAAAAGCCAGACAGCTTTAGACTGAACACTCATAACCCAGAGATCAGAGGAATGAAGAGTACAAACAAGGAACATTACTGATTAAAGTGTGTTGCGAAGCAGATCTCTCCAGTATGGCATGTGTATAGCATTCCAGCAAAAAGCTGGAGTCGTAAAGAAAGCAATGGCTCATTGAATTAGCAGGGTGCGTAGTTTTCAGGAAAGAAAAGTATCCGTGAGACTATGGCTATTCTATTATATTCAATTGTATCTTCTCAGTCTTCCGCGGCCTTCTTCCTCAACTACATTGATATAACTCTGTCAACCTTGAGTCCAGCATGAGCAGAAGGTGTTAAATTTCCTTGATAGCTCCTATGTCCTCCTTGCTCCAAAGACCTCTTCAAAGGCCATGCATAATCATGTGGAAAATGCTGCACGAGGCCTCGCGTTATGAAAATGTCAAAGGCGGTACGTTAAGGCTGAATAATGTCCTCAACTCATTTCCCAGTCTCAGGACACCCTGACGTCTGTCAATGAGCCTTCGCCCCAATGTAAAATTATGCCTCAAATAATGAAGTATAATGAGATCATCGAAGGTTATTGCGTCCACCTTTGTTCAAGCCGTGAGCTGTTGCCACCAATAAGGGATCCATAACACATTATAAGATCTGATGAGCCACTGGTATCTGCAGGGTATTGACGCGCAACAATTTGCAACCAGGAAGACTATTCTGCCATGGAGACAAGGAACCGAGTGACTGAAAAACTGCTAGGCAGATGGCTGCTTATCGCGTTCACCTGTACTGGGCATGTCCAGCCAAGTTGTCTACATGTCTCTGTTTTACCCCCAAAATATGAGGCTGAATAGGTCCAGATTCCTTTAAAATCCATGTGCACCACTGTTGCAGATTCCATGGTGTTTAGAATTTTTCAGCTTTTGAGACCATAATAGTAAATGTCAAGGCCTCAAAAAGCTACCTATACCATCATATGTCTTCATTATGACAGCAAGTCTATCTGGGGAAAACAGGAGCTGTTTTCCTTTACTCTGTCCGGCGATATTTACAATTGAAAACTTCCAGTTTTCTGGAAGAAAGTGGCTCGGGTGCCCCGGCCGTGTGTTCCGGCTGAAGCTTACGCCCACTGCTGTTAAATGAATGCATCTCACAATGGAAGTGAAAGGACGTTTCAGGGCCCCGTTTCTCCACATTACTAATGTGGGCTTTTTCTCCAGCGTGGTTTTCAATTTTATTTGTTTTTTACTCAGCTTTGGAGGGAGACGCCGCAAGGACACGAGAAGGACGACGTACACTATAACACTGAAGCCATTCAATCACCTGGAGACGTCTGTGAAATCTGGCAGAACCAGAAAGAAATCCCAATAAAGAGTCTGATTTAAGAAATGTCAGCTGCTGCAGGTCTGAAAGGACAGACCTGAGCCACAAACTATATTTACTACTCTGGATTATTCTTTTCCCCAGCAATGATAATTACGCCTTATCCATAAGGGCCCTGTCGTTCATCACAGTTCCCTATCAATTGCAATGACACCTTCATTGGTGTGTGTGGCCATCTGTGAATCCATTGTTCCCCCGCGGCTGATTTATTTATTTGTGGCGGTTTTATTTCCGGTGTGATCGAAGCTGCGCGGATGCAGCCCCAGTAGACGCTACCTACAGAAGCAGGTGTGCTGGCCAGTTCGGCCGGTTGATCTCATCGTCATCCAGAGTCCAGCGTCAATCTTAAAATGTTACCCCGCTCGAACCGTACCTTTTATTCTCCATATTTTTTTTAACTATTTCCTACGGCTCTAGGTCATATTTAGCAAACCTTCCATAGAGAAACATTCTATTTGTTCTGCGAAAAAGGCATTGAGTTATTACTTTTCCAGTTTTATTACTGAAAAAATCCACTCGTGTTTTGATATCATCTCGTTTCACTTCATATTATTATATTTCATATTTTGCTGTGTTCCTGAGCAAGATAAGCACATTTATTTTAGTATGTGATTCTAAATTACTTAACGTTACCACATAATCATCACACAGAACTAGTCTGTACCTACTCCTTATCCTTTTTTCCTCTTCTTAACCTAACTTTTTGGCACACACAAATTTTCCGTACAGGGTAAGTGCCAAAGATTATTTTAATAAATGTTACAAATTTGATTGCCAATGAACATTTTTCCCAGCCACAGGCAAGCAATATGAAGGAATCATTCCCCCCAAATTGTCAGATGAATAAAGGTTGGAACTATGTCCCCAAGGTTCCTGGATGGAATCTTGTGACTCAACGTGCGATTAATCTTAAACAGGAAATGTGCTGCTCTGTGACATCTGCTGGTGTCACAAAAGATGCAGGAGCCTGACAACTGGGTTCGGTCAGAAACGTTCATCCGTCTATTGGACGTGAAGGGGATGCAGTGCAGCCTGGTGTGACGTGCAAAGAAAAGGGATCTTGAATTTCTATATGCATTGACAACATTGTCAACCATTGTTTACGGGGCTGGTTGAGGCCCATATGTTGCTGCAGGCAAGCTTCACCACTGCCCCCAGCGAGCTTCAAGTTTTCTGAAACAGTGCAGATCAAGGTCGTGGGGGGGGGTTGGGCAGAGACGATAAACCTTCCTCGAAGCCAGAGGCCCTGACGCGTTTGCTAAGCAGCCACCTCCCCAGAAGATGGCGTCCTGTGTCACCCACGCGACTAACCAGCCCAGGTCATTGAAGGTTATGCTTTCATTCATTAGCAGCCCATTCACTCCTGCATCTGCAGAGATGAGTCACAAATCAGGCTAACACTGATATTTCCGCTTTCCACACCACCTCAGAGGATTTAAGATCATCCACAGACAGGAGGAGAATTCCTAATATTAAAGGACAAACATAGATTTGGGAAAAGGTTATTTGAGACTTGTGTCCTCTGGGTTTAATATGTCGCCTGATATATTACAGTTCGAAAACTCCACGTACACGCTCCATTCCTCCTGGATTTAGAAACTTGACTTCAAACGTGAGCATGTCATCCACCACCCTGTGTGTTTATTGTGGGTCTGAGGTCAAAATTGAATTATGAGCTTTGAAAGGTTAAATTGCCCGAATAAAGACCGCCGTGTGCCGCAGACACAGCCAGGAATGCCAGGCTGCAGCCAGACCCATGCTTCTTAAAGACGGTAGCACCTTTAAAACTTTCAGACAGCCTCAATGTCCTTATCTAAGCAAACAGCGTGAACGCAATTCTCAAAGTGTCATTGAAGCCAATCTTTGAGGTTGAACTCAATTATACACGTTCGATTATTCACAGTTTTAGCAAGTCATATAGTTACCCAACCTACTTTTTATCCAAAGCCATATATAAGATGGTTTTTCATTTTCACCTTTTTATATGTGCCAGGAATTTCTGAAATCTAAAGTCCCTGTGACACTGATAGTCTATAACCCATCAAGAAATAATTTGCCAGTATAATCATTTCCTCAAGTAGCATGACTGTGAGATTTTATGAGGAAAATATGTTTTTGCTACACAATAAACAAACATTTCCATGCTCACCTATAAGGGAAAAACTTACAAGGACAACAGTGATTAGCCGAACAGTTTATTATTGTTACATAACACTGAGATGTCTATATTGATGCAGAAAGCCACAAGGCACCTAGGAAGTTTAGTGTTTTCATTACTGGAAAAACTCCAGCACACTCTGCTATTTTACAAAAATTAAATTTCCAAGTTTCCAGTTTCACTACAGTACATTTAAATTAACTTAATCAGCCAAACATATATAGAATAAAATGTTTAAATATTAACAACATTTATATGGACATTAACAGGTAACAGGCTTTTAAAAACATCGAACAGTACAAATAAAACAGAATCTGTTATATTTACATGCAAAAGAAGCACGGATATAAGCCAGTCATAAGCCACTCTGTGACTGCATCGCTCTGCAGATGTGCAACTGATTTATGTTAAGTCACATAAACATGGTAGCTGGTGATGTCAGTTTTCACTAGAAACGGGACCCATACACAAACCCCAAGCGGAACAGATCAGTGCAACCCTGCGAAAATGATCAACAAGCAGTCATTTTATCACCAATAGCTATTTCCTCCGGGATTCAGCTTGTTAGGCTGAACAGATGTTTAATATTAGCGGAACAGAGACGTCCCGTGCTTGTGCACCTGCCCTTAACAGTCATTAGCACTTGTACGTTTCACCCGTCAATGCATGAATCGCACGCGGCTCACGGTGTGTCCCCAGAAGTTGGACGGGCATCTTGAGAGACTTGATACGGGGGGGGGGGCGTTCGCCTTTGATGGCTCGCGAGTTCACACGCACTCTTACCACTTCAATAAAACTGTCAGACGAGCAAACTTATCTCCAAGTTCCTTAATTTACAAGGAGACCAGATCACAAAAACCTTCTGCCCGACACGTGTCATAATTAGACACGGAGTGGGTGAGATGCGCAGTTTCGACCGGGAACAGACGTGCTGCCGATGCTAATTACAGGCAAGAGATGAGGCCTGGAAGACAGTTAAACGAAGTTTCGAAAGAAAACCTTTTTGGCATAGTTCAATCTACACATCCTTTCAAGAAATAATGACCAACTTGGCAAAAATAAAATACAGGAAAACATCATGTTCTGATCACATGAATTCTGACAAATAACTTTAACCATAAATATCAGTAGTGACATCATCTAAACTCCTAGGACATTACACAATGAATGTTATTCACCTTACACATCCCTGCACAAGTGTTTAGTTTCTAATTTAAAGGCAGGTGCTTTTGCCTTGAGAGTCAGAGTCACAGTCAAAGCGAAACCACAGTGAGTTCAGTAGCTCCATCTGCTTCTGGTGTCAGTGATGGTGCACCGAGCGTCCATCACGTAACGCCGGGCCAAGACGCGGCCTCGGCCCATCTCTACATCCAAGGAGCCATGGCAGGGGCATCTTTCTGCACGTGCTGGACAGACAACGCGCATCGTCCTCTCAAAATGGGCCAACATTCTGCTAATGTGGCGTAAGCAACGCACCAAGAACCCCTGAGACGATAATGAGTTGCTAGGTGGCTGTACAAAACCCTGTCTTGCATTATACATAATGTTTCATTTGTCAATTGGGAATTTGCTCAGTAGTACTAAAAATCAGTAGAGAGAAAAAAAAATGCAATAAAAAATACTAATAACAACAAAACGATATTATAACAATAAAACACAAAAATTGAAAATTTTCATAAATGTATGCCGGAGTCACATATCAAAAGCAAATCTCATTAAAAGTTTCCAGTCTAGGTACAATTTTTTACCTTATTCAGTTCAGGAAATAGCTCTTGTATGGCCATGTCCAGAAGAACATATGTCAGCTAAAAGAAACAGGAGAAAAAGAATGCATTAATTATGCAAAGGTTAAGGCACGACACGCTGTGCATTATACGTTTATAAACACTGAAGCAAAGAACCATCCGGGGTGAAGTGGAGGCGTGTTTACAAATATACTGTAGATTCTAAGGCTGTCCCGCTGCTGTTGTGAGTTCTATAAATATTTCAATTAATGTTTCCCTAAGGGTGGCGCAGTGGTTTGCGCCGCTGCCTCGCAGCAAGAAGGTCCTGGGTTTGGTCCTGGGTCCTTTCTGTGTGGAATTTGCACGCTCTCCCCGTTTTCGCCGGGGGCTCTGGTTTCCTCCCACGATCCAAAATGTGCAGGATAGGTTGATTGGTGAGTCTAAATTGGTCCTGCATGTGTGCGCACTGCAGTGTGTTGGTGACTGCCCAGGGTTGGTTCCTGCCTGCGCCCATTGTTCCCAGGATAAGCTCCAGTCCCCCCCTGTGACCCCAGTTGGGATTACGCGGTTTCAGAAAATGGATGGATGGATATTTCTCTAAACTGCAATTTATTAGAGTCTTTTATATGCACTTTCTTATATTTCTAAGATAATAATCTGTACAGCAGCAAAAGGAGCATGTAACTCTGAGCTGCTGTAATCTAAATCATACATTAGCAGGTAGCTGAATGGCTGATTTTAGCAAACTTCTTTTGGGGCACCTAGAAAGTCCCAGAGACGCCACTCACTTGCTTGTTGAGAACCGGCTGCTGCAGACCGTCAAAGAGCAGCCTCACGCCCTCGTACTTGGCCTCTTCTCCGATGCACTTGCCCAGGAAGTCTGTGGGGAAAGAAGCGATCCCGACAACATGCGATCTTCACAAGCTGAGCATAGCCTTCACAAAACTAAGGAGAGAACAAGGTTATACAATAGGGTGTTATGAATGTAACCCTGAAAAATAAATTGGCATGACCTATATAAAGTGGAAACTACATCTCTAGCTGATAATAAACCTGAACCTGTGAGCTACACAGAGCAGAACAGCGGGAAAATGAACTGGGCTGCTACGTCTACAAACGTAATGAATCCGCATCAGATCTGCGGCACGTCCCAAACGGACGTCGGGATCATTAAGGGCTGAGTGACCTGGAACATAGTGCATCATTTCCTCAAAAGTCTTCTTGGCCCTCCTTTGTTTATCTTCAAATGAGCGGGATTCACTATTTTCACAGAAAACCGAATCTGAAAGCAGAAAATTATTAGTTGTGGAGTGCTACATTTAAAGGTCTTAAAGTGTGTGATTGTGTGAAACAAGGGACATGCTTCAGTAAAGCTCTACAGAGGTCCTCCACCTCTAAGCAGAGTAATAAGGGAGACCACGCGATGTTCCTGGAAGACTTGGTTTAGCTTGTACTGCAGGTAGCAGTCCGTGTAGGCCTCAAGCGTGTTCTTAAATAATATTCGACCTCCCATCAGCAGGTGATGCAACCAGTCAGGAATGTGGAACACCACTCGACCTGCCAATGAAATTCCACAATTTTTTTTCTTTATACAACAGCCTCAGCAAAGAGCCAGAAGCTATGAGACAAAATAAGCTAGTTATACACTGATGATTTAACACAAATTAAACTTGGCCGCCTCCTTGTCTCACTCTATTACAAATGTCAGCAGAAAGGATTTAATTTTCAGATTCATTGCTCCAATAAGCTGGAAACACATTCATTTATTGTATAATGGTTGGCAGGACACTTTCAAGTACTTCTTCACTCTATGAGAGGAAGCTACATTAGGGTGAAGGTCATCATGTCACGTACTCACTTACCAACGTACATCAGGTAGTCATACACGCCCTGGACAGTGATCATCTCCATGAAGTAGTTCTGATTGTGCCGTCTTTCGGTGGCCTCTGAGCGGTTGGCGTTGTTTTTGTACAAGTCGTTGAACAACTACAGGTTGGTAATGAGCACGGAATCCAAAGCGGGAAGATATTTAAGAAGGAACTACACCCAAAAAAGCTGTTCTGTTCATCATCAGATTATTCGGTAATACTTTACTTACCATGTTTTTAGTAATTTATGAACACATTCATAACAAATAACAATGTATTCATAAAGCATTATAAACATGGCTATAAATATTTACAAAAAGGCATAATCTATAATGCACTATAAATACCATTACAATGCACTTTAATGCTTGGTATAAGCATTAAGGATGTTCTGTACTGCAATGTAAAGGTATCTATAGTGCATTATAGATGGGTGTTTTGCCTTTTTATAAATATTTATAACCATATTTATAACGCTGTATGAATGTATTATAATGCATTATGAATGTTTATAAATGACTAAAGTATGTCCTTAAGTAAAGTGTTACTGATCATTTTTCATGCAACCGAACCATACATGCGCAAGAACACAAACACAAGCTGTCAAATTAGAGCAGAGTTCATTTAAAACCAGTAGAAAGTCCTCCTCCCACCTTCTTGTTGTTCTCAGATGTCGGACTGAGGATAGTTAGCTCCGGACGGCTTGGTTTGGGCTTCGGAGACTCGCAGGAGTTAAAGAAGGACTGTATGTATGACTCCAGGTGCTGGCCTTTCTGGAGATACATTTGAGACAAACCTTTGTTGAGTTTGTCATGGTTGCAATTTCTAGGTGCTGCAGCAGCAACATTGTTGAATCTGTTCCAAACGCACAAGTTCATGTGCGCTGACAGGAAAAATATCTAAAATCAAAACTTTTTTACATGGTGTCATATGGATAAATAAGGAATAAAATATGTACAGTACCTCCTTTATCAGTTTCCCAGGAACTGACTTGATAATTTTTCCTGAAAGGGAAAACGAAAGATGCAATATTAATGGCCAGAAGCGCCCACGAGCTGGACGGGAGGGAAGGGACCGCCCACGAGCTGGACGGGAGGGAAGGGATTGCCCACGAGCTCCTGCTTGGGAGGGAAGGGATCGCCCACGAGCTCCCACTTGGGGGGGAAGGGACCGCCCAAGAGCTCCCGCTTGGGACCGAAGGGACTGCCCACGAGCTGGATGGGAGGGAAGGGACCGCCCACGAGCTCCCGCTTGGGAGGGAAGGGACCGACCACGAGCTCTCGCTTGGGGGGGAAGGGACCGCCCACGAGTTCCTGCTTGGGGGGGAAGGGACCGCCCACGAGCTCCCACTTGGGGGGGAAGGGACCGCTGTCCACTTCCTGCGACACCTACCCAGGTTGACGTCTGGTAGCATCCTGTCAAGAAACTGAGACTCCACGCTGTGTGGGGACAGGAAGTCGGCGAGCAGCTGGCTGTTGCTGAGCTCTGGATGCTGCAGCAGTTTCTGTAAGGATGAAGAAGAACACACACACACACAGACACACACACAGGTCTTTGTGGGGACTCTCCTTTCATTTCTATGGGGAAAACTCTAATCCAAGACTTTTGGCATTTTTAATTCTCTGACTGCAGTCACAGATTTTTATAAAACTGAGTTTCCCATTTTGGGGACCGAAAAAATGGTCCCCACAACGTCAAAATAACAGGTTTTTATCACATTCTGGGAACATTTGGTCCCCACAATGTAATACACATATAAACTACAATATGTGCATAACCCACTCAGGTCCACAAAATGCAATATATATATACATAAACCATAATGTATTATGTTCATAACCCCCATGCACACGCCAACAGTACATCAGCCCAGGTAGCAGGAGGTAGCAACCCTTAGAGGGGTCATCATTCCCGTTTCTGCTCTTTCGTTCCGCCCAAGCACTTAAGCATTTTAATGAAGCGAACGTTCTTCTAACCCACCTAATTAGGCATCTTTCTCCGCACTAATGAGATTATCTGTTAACAGCTAAAAATGGCAGAGTCTGGAGAACGGCAGCGATCTATTATGCAGAAGTGTTATTGAAGAGCAAGCCCTTTGTTTTGTAATGGGAACAAAAACAGATATGAAAGGGGGCGAAACCCTTTCGAAACTCTTCCTTCCTTCCTTCTGTTCTGTTTCTCTACGTTTTGGGCTGGAAAGGTGATACCTGTAAGTACTCCTGGAATTCCTCTCGCTTGGATGTTAAGAATTCGTAGTTCTTTGGTCCAATTATTCGTTTGGATGGCAACTGTGCATCTGGAAAGGACCCTGCGGGGGTGGGGGGGAGGGCGGCATGAGACTGACAGAGAAAGCGATTCCACTCATACCATGGTACTTCATTTTAAGAATTACAATTTACAGCATTTTCAGTGTATCTGACACTCAGCAACTGGATCCATAAAAAGCACATCAAAAGTTTTTTTTTCATCCGTCAGCCATATTTTCAATATATAATAAACAGGGGAATCAAAACCTGCACACAAAGCAAGACTGAATTTATGGTGTAGCTGTGTGGGCACGGGGAGCTTACCGTGGAACTCGGTGAGTTTGGATTCTAAGACATAGAATTCAAGGTATCGTCTGTATACAGACCAGTGCTCTGTCTGGTGGCCTACTAAAGAAAGTAAGAGATATACAATTGATTGATAGATAGATAGATAGATAGATAGATAGATAGACAGACAGACAGACAGGACAGATATTTCGGTAGACAGACACACAGGCAGACCGATCAACACAAATGACATACTTTCCCGCTTCTCTTTTAGCCAATGGAGTAGCATCAGGAGCCACGTCACTCTCACTCATTCCACCAATGAGAGGCCAGGAAGCCGCTCCTACCTGCCTTCCTGTCGTTGCGCTCCACGTCGATGCAGAAGACTGGGATTCGCTCCCTCTTCACCTCATCGTCGTAGAAGTCCACGTAGGGGATGCTGATGTCCCAGGCGGACAGGTTACGGGGGGTGCAGGGCGTGCTTATCGCCTCCACGGGGCAATCGTCTTCTACCACCATGATGGCCTCCTCTACCTGTGGGCAGACGAGGAGAGGCACAGACCGAAAGGGTGAATCTCAATATGCGTACTTGGCTGTACTTGGGGTCTCATGTACCCATTCTACGTCTTATTCCATTGCCGAAGACCAGTTCCAATACTAAGAACAGAGGACGGTAAAAAATCCCCAGGTCTTGTCCCACCCCAAATATCAAGGGTACACTGGAAGCATCTTCAGTGCACGAGACCAATCGACATGATTCACTGCGCCCCAAGTTCGTTCTTGGAAGACATGTTAGCAAGACTATTCTTGCCAAGACTGCAAGTACGATCTTTGTGTACTTGGCATTGAAAACCTGAGCGATCAGCAAATCGCAGAGAAATCCCACTACTGGCATCATTCTGCAGAGTCAGCCTCAGGTTAGATGTCTAACATACACAGTCCTTCTTGTACGTTAGATTAGATGAACATTACTGATCCCAGAGGGAAATTCTTGAATTTCAGTTACAGTTACAGGTGTATAAATTCTGGTTTATTTACACATATCCCTATCTGATTTTAAATGCCCTCAACTTTATGCTGCTAAGTTCACATCATTTTCCAAACAACACACTCAAAAAACTTAAAAATATATATTTAAAGGCTGAGCTGTTTGCTTGGAACTGTATATTAAGTTGGAGAGATATTCTGAAATTTAAAGGCAGTGAATGTAGGACTGACCCAGGCGCACTGCACTGAAAAAAAATCCGAATGTACATGTAAATAAACATGGCTGGCCCGGGACGGCGAGGGCCGAGACTCGATGGTTCCCTGGTCATAAGCGCCTGTATGAATTTCCCAGCATGCTCACCATGTCGTCTTCACCCTCAATCAGGCCATAGGAGGGCAGTATGGCTCCTTCCATGGTCGTGCTCTTGAAGACGCCCTTGATCTTGCTGCCGATGCGGCTGATGCCGAAAGTTTCCCCGCGTTTGGAGCTGCCCCTGCATGGCAGATGGGACACATGGCCGCCCTCAGTGATGCCGAAGGGGAGGGGCTTAAAGTTGGAACAGCCCAAACACATGCAGCTTGGGGGGGGGGGGCGAGGGTGGGGATAAAGGTTCAG
>JAODKC010000028.1:17576870-17587217 GCA_026777985.1 Mormyrops attenuatus
CCCCCCCCCCCGCCCCCCCCCCGCCCCCCCGCCGGCCCGGCCCACACCCCCCCCCCCCCCCCAACCCCCCCCGCCCGCGGGGGGGGGCGCAATGGTGTGGATAAATGATCAGCTGTCCCACCTGACGGGGTGGTTGGGTAATGCTCAACAGCCGAAAAGGCAGCTTTGCGGGTTAAAAACTAAACTAGAATCTAAAATCTCTTAATTTCCTCCGATCACATAAAGCATTGCAGTAGCCAACCAATCACTTAAATGTACATTACCCAGTCCCCCACGGTCAGTGTTGTGAGTTTTAACAAACGTTTTAATTGGTTCCTAGGTGACATTTCCGGTTCAATCCGATTGATCACTAAAGCAATGCAACGGAAGCCCTATTGCTGAGCTGAATCTAACACACCCTGAGGCTCCAGATCGTTTAAGGCGTTTCAGGAGGTTCAGGGGAACAGAAAAGGCAGAACTGGAAGTTCTAAAAAGGAAACTCTAAGAAAACATTGGTTCTGAAAACAGCATTAAGGTTCTCATAAGGTTGATGGATGTGTGTTTCAAATGCAATCCAATACGGAACAAAGAATGCATTATGAAAAAATAAAACTTCCCAGTCAAGCCTCAAAATAATTTTTAAGTTGAAAATCTGCGCAGATATCCAGCTCGATATTATACAGATAACACGATTTTCAGTCGATACGTACAAAAACGACGTAAACAGAAAGGTATACAGAGGGTTCTTATAAATACACCTCTTGGGTATTTATACACAGACCTCTTGCTGCAACGTACAGACTTATCGGTTTGCAGAAACACGACCATGTGCATATATAAGTAAAAAAAATCATCAGTAGATAACACAAAATGTAGGATAAAGGTCTCCTCCACAAAGCAACAGCGACGACTGTCAGCGTTAACTGGGGGGCCATGCATACAGAGACAGACGGTCGGTATTACAAGGGCCATGCGCATGACTTGGCGGGGAGGGGTCACATGGCTTGTAATGGACCCTGACTTACTTCAGCGCGGCAGGGAGAGAAGTGAGAATGCCAGATGGGAGGGTTAGAATGGACTGGACATGGGGAAACAGAGATGCCGGTGATGAGCCGGGGGTGACCGACGGGGACACGGAGCTCTGTGCGCAGTCCCACCCCGCTGAGCTAGCGTCCATGTTTTCCGAGGCACACACAGGACAGGCAGTAGGACAGACATGGTTGGGGGGGTGGGCGTGCGCGGAAGGCACCGGGTGCAAGAGAGAGACAGACACGGGTTAGCCGAGGGCCCCGGGATGCTGCGCAGTGTTATCCTCTTCCTCTTCTTCCTCCTCCTCCTGCCCCTTCCTGATGCTTCAGCCTCCATGCTGTCCTCACCACTGCCTTAACAACAAAAACTCTTCCTGACAGCAGATCTGAGCGTGTTGGTCCATGGGGTGATATCAGCTTAAGATTAAGAAACATTCATGGGAGGAGATGGAGGATGGGGATGGGGATGGGGATGGGGATGGGGATGGTAGAGGAGGTGTGCATGGAACAAGACACGTCAGTCCTGTGGAGGGTGGGGGCATGAGACTCACTGAAACTGGAAGGGGGAACACTGACCAGAAAAGGCCCTGCAATACTGCACCTCAGCATCCAACTGCGTTTCCCAGTTATCAATACAACATCTAGCGGTTTGTAGACAAAGACTCTTAAGACGTAAACGAGAATACTACAACAGAGACCCAGGCAAAGACATTAACGTCACGAGCCAAAGCGCTGATAAATGCTCCAAGCTAAGGGGTCGCCTTAAAATTAAGATCTTGATTTAATCCAGACCACAGACGAACCCTTGGAGACAGAACACAGATGGGTGTTTGGCTTGTTACAACAAAGCAGGCTTTTGTACTGTCTTGCGTCCTGCATGCAGCGTTCAAAGGGTGTCACAGGCTGAGAACATGCAGGGGTGTACTTACCGGATGTCATCCAAACTCAGGCTATTTCTGTAATAACAGGCACAAGGAGTTACTTCTGGCCAGAGCAAACACTACCCCTCCCCCCAACATAAGAAGATGTCAGACGACAATCCACGCTAACAGGAGTGGGCGTGGTAAACCAATCCATCGCTTGCACAACGGTCATGCAAAGTGATTGAGAATGTTCCGGAATCGGCGGACGGGCTTCGCTAATGGGCGCCGCTAATGGGTTGAGCTGGTAAAGAGGGTCATCCGCCCACCTGCTTAGCTTGGAGTTCCTCACCGGTGATTCGGCTCCTCTCAGCAGATGCCTGAAATACTGCAAGGAAAATCGAACCAGGAAATCGAGCGATCTTATCGAACGTACATATTTCGCAGATCGTTATTCACGTCCAGCGACAGACATTTTTTTAGCCCTCCATAGCGAGCCATCTCTCCTTTCATTTATCAAACGGAACAGCGTGATACTGAATCAAGCTTAGCCCATGAGCCACTACCTCATCGCTGTGGCAGAACATAGGGGTGAAAACGTTCTCCAGAAGGGACAGGACGTGCTCGTAGGCCTCGAACAGACACCGCATGGTTTGCAGCTTCACCACCCCGCCATAGGGACCCTCGGCAACTGTGGGGAAGGGGACATAGCAGACCCATGCTGAAGATGCTGATGGTAAAATCGAAAACTTAAACATCTTCCATTGCCCAGACACCGATGAATTTGGTCAAAGAGATGTATCATGTGTCTTTAAAGGAACTAATGTTACACCACTGAAACCTTTAAAGACAAAGTGGGACTTGATATGGGATAATAATGGAACATCAATTATTGTATTTGGTAGTACGCAATGTCCTGTGTTCATGAGTAGGGGTGTACGATCACATTGTAATTTGTGAAATTTCTGTGAGTAATAATGCGATATTTATAATACAAAAAAGGAGATAAAATTACCAGAAATAGAACTTTTTATTATCTACCAGTAGAGTGTGTCACATAAGTTTGGTGGTGTTGCGGTGAGTTGTGTCAAGCAGGGCTGCCGCTAAAGACTTTTGGGCCCCTTGAAAGCGTATTATATTAGGGCCCCTAATCCAGACCGTAGTCACTCAGGGACCCTAGGAATCGTCCTGACCTTCCCCCGCTTTATGGCATCCATTATGTCAAGGCACAAAACAGTGCCGACAGATGCAATGTGATTATTACGCTTGCGCAGATCGCGAAGACAATGCTGAAACAGTATATCATGCAGCCCAACTCACGTCTAAGCGTCTAAGGAGCAAACCTTTCAACAAGAAAACCGAAAGCCACGCACTTTGCCGAATCTCCTCCACGATGAAAGGGTCGAAGCGGATCTTGTCGATGCTCTCGTCCAGGCAGTAGGTCTCGTAAATCTTCTTAACCTCTTCGTGCAGCAGCAGCATCTCTGAATCAGCCAGGTCCGGACACAAAATCCTGTCATTAAACTCCTCTATGAGGGAAAAAAATGCAGAATCCTGGTCAGCTTTGTCATTGTCATTACGAACCTGAAGAGGGCGCCAAGATGAAAATAACGTAGTGATACTACACAATGAGTTGTTATAGCAACACCGCATCATGCAACAAGTCAACAAAGTGTCAATGAAGGAATCCATTTTGATTGTTTATTACATAATACACAATATTACATTTTCATCATTAAAAAGTGTAACTCCCGCATTTTGTAATAACCACCACAATATGTAATAACCTTTTACAAAATGTGACAGATTATTACAAAATGCAGGTGCTACTACATATGGAAGTGAAAATTTGTTACATTGTGTCGAGTTCTTACGTGATGTGGCATTCTTACATAATGCATTGTTACAGATGTGCATCCAAACTCTCCAGAGAGACACGGGGGGGTGGCAGGGGTACTCACCCACAGTGAGGCAGAACTGCAGCACGTGGACGGCACCCTCCTGCTTGAGGAAGTTCATGAAGCGGAACAGCAAGTCCTGCTCTTCCCGGATCTCCTTCAGCTCCAGCTTCAACATCTTAAGCAGGTGCAGAAGCAGGTGGGGTCAGGCTTTCAAGGTCGGGCCAGATGTGGAGTAACAGGCAAAGCAGAGAATAGCACATGCACCTTACCGACGGCTTCCTGCTGCGGGGGTCTGAGTACTTCTGCAGGAAGGGCACCAGGGTGGAGGAGGGCTCCGTAGCTGGCTCAGGCTGGGAGAAGAACAAAACCACGACAGCGAGGTGAGACAGAAAACCAGGGGCAGACCTGCATGACACCTGGAAAACATCTGTAAGCTGTCTCCAGTCCTGTGACCAAGAAAGCAGAGTAATTAAGGACCTGCAGTCCACGCCGAAAGGTCACTAGTTCAAAACCCAGATGGTGGTGTCCCACAGAACTGCTGAAATAACAGACTTTACTTTAAAAATCCATCTGATTAAACATGCACATAATGTATGATATGCAATTCACTTAGATGGCAAAAAATGAAAGGTTATTTAATAATACAATTTCACTAGGTAATTTTATACCTTACTATATTATAAAGTTTCAATTACATGACATAAAATTACCATAATATAACACTTCAATTTAATTCCATATTAGATACTTACAGGTGAATTGTCAATAAATATCAGGAGAAGATGATTCACAGTGTCCTATAAGAAAGAAACCATGACAATTACAACAAATAAGATTAATAGTCAAATACATGAAACTCAAAATATCAGATAATGATAAGAACACTCTGAGTTCTTCAGAACTGAGCTTCCCAAACATTCAGTGCTGATATATTAGTGACTGAATTTTGTTCCTACCGAGATACATCTTGTCTCAGAGCCTTATGAATACTTACTGGATCAGCCAAAAAGTCCATGGAAGGAAGAAAGAGGGAACCAGCCAGAATCTCACGAATCAAAAGGGTGAGCGACCTGGGAAACATAAAGCACATAATCGGAAAACATCAACCATCTGGGAACAAACAGGTAAAAATAAAACTAGGGTACTATAAATTCAAACTGTACAGTATTTTCCTAGTAGAAAGGGCCTGTAGTAAAAACAGAAGCAGTAAAGCTGCACAAGTAGCAGAAGAGTTATTTTATGATTCTATGACTTTTAATAGTGTTTATTCCCTCAGCTGTGAATATATAGAGACTCTAAATCCAGGTGGGTATATTTCATGTCCACCAAGGCCAAACACCACCTCCGACAGGCTCTCTAGCTCCCTGTGGCTCCCCATACCGGCAGTCCAGGGCCTTGGGCGGCAGAATATAGGGGAACAGTGTTTCTGTCAGCTTCCGGAGGTACTGCAGCTCCTCCCTCCGGCTCCGCAGGGCCACGTGGAGATCAG
The DNA here is from genome assembly GCA_026777985.1 of Mormyrops attenuatus. NCBI lineage: Eukaryota > Metazoa > Chordata > Actinopteri > Osteoglossiformes > Mormyridae > Mormyrops > Mormyrops attenuatus. The sequence goes on from JAODKC010000028.1 coordinate 17,582,128, forward strand.
GTCCATACTCCTCTAAGGCAGCTGGCTGCAGGCCCTCTGAGTTTTTCACTGGGAGTGGGGCACAGATGGATTAAGGGTAACCACTCCAAATTGCGGGACTACAGAATCAAAGCCTCCAGAAAAGAATAACAAGCCCGATCCCCTTGGTAAATTTTGCCAAGCGGGGAATTTTCCCAGGCGGCAGTCGGGTTTGTGTCTGTACAGTGGCCTATTATGGACGAAAGTGTGTTTCCCTTCTACAGTTTTTAAATACTGGAACGGCAAACATTCTTCAGACTGTCGGCTCAGAAATACGCTCTGCAACAAATGAGACTCATAATATTGATGTAAAAAAAAACATATATTACACCCTGATCTCATAAATAAAAAGAAGCGCTTTCCAGTGCAGGCAGTACACGGTTACCTTTCTGTCGTGCTTTGGTAATTATTTCAATGTGCTTCATGGCGGCTTTCAACAATTTGAGCGTAATAAGGGACGGAATATCAACCTGCAGAAATAAAGAAAAGAAGCAACTGAGGCACGTTTTCCATAAGGCCCCGGTAATAAAGCCGGGTAATGCTCAGGGATCAACATAGGCGGTTTTTGGAGGGCGCCTCCTGGTGCTGCCGTGACTGGTTTGTGGAATCAGCCGCGCTCGCGTTCTAGTTCCCTGTCATTTCAGCGCCATGCGCATTCACGTTTCCCGTCATTTCAGCAGTGAACACATTTGCATTTCCTGTTGTTTCAGTGGCAGGTTCAGTGGCATTTCATGTCATTTCAGTGGCATGCACATTCACGTTTCCTGTCATTTCAGCACCAGACGCATTTACGTTTCCAGTCATTTCAGTGGCAGGCACGTTCACGTTTCCTGTTATTTCAGCACCAGGCGCGTTTGTGTTTCCAGTCATTTCAGTGGCATGCAAGTTCACATTTCAGTGGGATGCACATTCACATTTTTTTTTAGCACAAAAAAGTAATGAAACAAATTTAGTGACATGAGCATTAGTGTTTTCCATCATTTCAAGGGTGTTTGCGTTTCCCATATGCATTCACTGGCACATCTCCCATAATTTCAGCCCTGAGCCCCGTTTGTCACGGGTCAGTAATGTGCCCCAGTACCTTCTGCGCACGCCGCACTAGCACTGCTGCAAGGAACCGGAGGGTTACCCTCAACTCATCCACAAATGCTTCATCATCTGTTATATCCCTGTAGTGCAAAAACAACGTTACAGCTATTAATGTTCTGAGTGAATAGGGGACATGCCATTCATCAACTTTTTAATGAGAAATGGAAACACCCACCTGTACCAAGGATAAATAAAGTTTTCTAAAACCAGTTCTAAAATCTGTAAGGGACAGACACATCCAAAAATAAACAGTTGATAGTCACAAAAACATTCAAAGCCGGCTACAAACACATTTCATAAATTAAATTTTCAATTATGTAAATTAATTTATAGGGCATTTCTCCTGTGAAGCATATATACTGTATACAAAGACAGAGACACATAAGAATCTGATATAATAACATAATTGAATAAAAACAACAAACTGCAAGTTTAGTGAAGAAAATTCACCTCTGAAAGAGAAGCGTCCACTTTGGACGGCAATTTCAAATCCAACCAGGGTTGGTAGTTTTCCAACAGCAGGGTCGGTCTGCAGGAAAACATGAAAAAAAGAAATTATGCTAAGACAACATTCTTAAATGAAGTCCTTCTAATCGGGTTAAGAGGTTCATTTAACTCGCAAAAGCATATTGTCAAACGATGGGATCAACAATTCCAGCGCTTTGCCACTCGATGGCAGTATGCGACAGGCTTTGCCCAGAGACAGCTCCAGATGGTCCACAATTCAAAACGATACATAATCACAAGAGGAAATTTCACAGCTGCTGGTGCAATTACAAGTTCTTGCCTTTTTGAAAGGTGTAGAAAACTTTAAGGCAAATACCTCTGCAGCTTATGAATTATTACACAACCTGTCGTCTTGTAGATTTCTAATATATTATTATTATTATTATTATTATTATTATTATTATTATGGTCACTGTTGTATTGGTTAATAAGAAAATTCCGTAAGGTAATGCCAAAAGCAACAAGGGTCAACTCTCTGTCCCTGTAGTCACCAAAATCCGCACAAACGAAAAATCAATATTTGCGCAATTTCAGAAAGACACTTGACTTGCTTACCTGTGTCGTTTACATTTTATTTTCCCACAGACTGCACAGCTGTGGCCCAAGGGAAACAACTCCTGTTGCTCCTGCTGAAGAAGTAAATCAAATATTAACAACCTGACGGGCATTTTCTTCTGTTTTCATATTCAGCCACAAATCATTTTATAATATTTAATATGACGCTTTACACGTTAACTGCCTTTGTAATATACGTTATACAATATAATTTATACACAAGGCGATTCATTGGTCATTAATAAATATTACAAGTATATATAAACACTTACCTTAGTCTTCGGTTTTATTGTAAATAAGATATTTGGCAGTAGAGATTCTGGGCCAAGGGAACAATAAAATACAACAACGCCAGCCAAAAACGACCAGAAGACCATCAAAATGTGAAGATATCTGAAACGAAGAACGAAAAATAAAATATTGCGTGCATCATTGATTTTTTCTCCTCCTGCATCACTTCTTCAAACTATTATTGTAATACACTGTAACGCATATCAAGCATTTATATGTCAACATTACATTATGTTCCTTAAGTTAAACTCTGGCAAAAGGTACCTATTAAGGAGAACGGTGGATAAAAGCAAACAAAGCATAATGAAACAGAAGACAGGATACTGGCGCCCCAGTTCTCTGAAGAGATCCACCTTCAGCCTCTGCTTCAGGGTTTCCATGTGTTTTCTTAAGCTAGTCATCGTGTTAAAACGTTAAATACGCATTTGCTAGTTTTATAAGAGCTGTCCGAGGAGGCAAGGCACGATTTCCCGGCAGTTTGCAGCGTTTATTTTGCCCGACGCATCACAATATTTACTGTTCACTCAGCATATGCTGCACGAATTTATAATGGAAATTTAAAAATAATAATAATAATGGTAAATGGTAAAGTAGCTATGAGCAGACGATTGCGTTCGCAAAAGTCAGCAGGGTATCGCGCAAATCCCATGCCACTTATGGTACACATAAGCCAAGAATGTGAGAGCGGCCAGATTATATCGCAGCTTGTAGAAACCGTTCAATCGTGACTTGCAAATGTACATAGACCGCGTCTGTCCTTAAGTATAAAAGTATGTGAAACATCCTGCTCATGCATGCTTTAAAGTCCAAGGCCGTGCTTATCTGCAGCTAAATAAGGGATGGTCATTAATCTTGTTTTACAACTAATATCAATTTATTTGAACGCCTTATAATAAAACTGAAACATTTTGCTTGGAAATGATTTTCCCCCATGACGTAATTTCCTCCGTTCCGCCTTGTTGCTGTGCGCCATGTAAGACACTCGTTCGTTCGATCGCTGCAGTTCGTAGGACGCATGCGCAGAGAAATGTCTGCTTCCGGTTGTCAGCAGGTGGTCCGATTTCGAAATAATCGCACATTTTTAAAATATCAATCAAATCAGAGCATAAATGTACTAAAGCGAGGCAGCATTTCTTGGGGAGGATGCTGCAAATACAGTAAAACAACAATAGATTCCAAGTCAATTGCAATAATAGTGCGGAAGTACAGCCATAAATTTTAATTATATTACATAAGCTTCACACGATTTGTGGTTGGAATTTTAGTACATTGAAAGTGAGTGAAAAACATTTTACCATTTAAATCCACCTGCATTTGTACGTGAAAGACAGTTGGATCAATGGCACTGATCAGATGAAAAAGAAACCTAAGATTACGAATCAGCATTGATTTTTCAAGATTTCTACTATTTTTTTTTATATTTTTTTCCTCTGAAAACAAAGTTTATGAAAAAGGAAAAAAAAACATACATGTATATTGTCCCAACTGTTCTCCAAGTTAACGGGTTACGTTCTCATCAAGAATTACATTCTGAGGCTCCCGTCCTAATGCTTGCAGCAAAATGTACAGATTTCAATGCCGTGAATAGGTATGCTCAAAAGTGCTCCACCTGAAAACCGAAAATGAAGACAAAGGACAAAGCTTCACTTATTTTTTTGCAGCTTCTCACTCCATTTTGGACTATTGTCTAATGAATAATAATAATCATAATTATAATAATCATAATAATAATGAGGCACTGTCAGACCAGGTACCTTTGTCACAGAGATATTTGGCTACTTTGTTTAATTATATTTTAGGGCCTGCCGGTTCTGACTCAGCATACAAGTACCAGGCATAGATTAAACAGGCTGATATTTAGGATGCCACAGCAGTAAAAGGGTCAGAGGATATCATCACTCATTATGCAATTTGTGTGCAGCCAGGTCAAAGATATCCCGACTGAATTTTAGATTATTTATATATATTTTATATATATACATACATATACAACTGGAGCATCGATAGTTAAAAAAAAAAAATAGGACAAAGAAAAGACCAAATGGACACCAATAAAAAATCAAAAATTTTATTACAAAAATAAGTTACACTCACTTCATCTAACAGTACAAAACAGTCTGCAGGAATGCAAAAGTTGTTGGCCACCAAATATTCACAATGGGTAATATTGCCCTAAGCAAATGCTTGTTGTAATGACACTTAGAGGGAGGATGTCATTGGTGTATGAAGTTTGAATACAATATTTTAAGTGTAAACAGAAGCTGGAGTGCACCGGATGACCAAACAGCCTTGTCCGGCCTACTGCTACGGTGTAATGCCTGCACGGTATGCATTAACACAACATTCAGGGGTACTTAACAGACAAAAAAAAATGAAAAACGTTGTCGTTTGGATATCAGAATGTTAGCCAACATCATGTTGAATTAGGACATGTCTATGAACAAACAATGGTTCTTACAACTGTGTATGCAACCTTTAAGGAAAACACGTTAATACTACAAAAAGGTTTATTAAAAAGAAAACACTCTTCCATTGGAAAAAACTGGGACATTGCAAGACTTAAAAGCAGTCAATGTCATTAGGATGTTACAAAAGTGTGGGGGGGGGGGGGGGGGGGGGGGGGGGGGGGG
>JAODKC010000028.1:17587227-17607280 GCA_026777985.1 Mormyrops attenuatus
ATGTTACAAAAGTGTAGCCCCCCCCCCCCTTCCCCCCCAACTGTCATATGACCATAATTATTTCACCTGAAGAAGCAAGGCAGCCAATTCAGTTAAAATGATGGAAGCAAGGCTTGTTCCGTCTCATCACATGAGACCATTTTACACGCCCAGTTTGACTGTTTGTAGCGTTGGGCCAACAGTGTATCTGTTGTCACCCTTGTGAATATTTAATATGGATGAACAAGCCCCGCTTTCATCAGTAAAGTCACCTATTTACACCCCAGGCAGTTTAAATCCTCCATACTGAGGTAGTTAAACAGACCCTTAAAGTTCTGAAAAGAACCACTTTCCTGGAATGCCCAACTATTCCTGCCTTTTGGTTACACCCAAATCTACCAATCTTTGCCCCAAAGGTGCCCAAAACTAAAAAATCAAGTGGATATTCCAGCAAAAACACCGTCAAGCTCCTCCAGGCCGCAATAAATTCAATCTTAAGTGCAAAATACATCTTACATTTTCAGACTCCGGTTCCTTTCAGCCATCATACAAGGGGAAATTCCACTCAAAACAAAAAAAAGAATGTGTGTGTATTGTGTACATATATATTTTGTGTGTGTGTGTGTGTGTGTGTCTACGTACTCATACATGACTGGAACTGAGAAGTGGTACGCTGTTTCACCTGATCTTGGAAGTCAACGTCTGTTGTACGCAGTCCCATTTTTCCTATATTGAGATATTTACAAGACAGGAACTGCACCCTTTTAAGCTTCAAATCACCCATTTCCCATGATACCTTGAAGCACTTGAAGGTAAACCACAGCAAGGCCGAGGGAAAATGTCCAGACGTCGATCACTCATCGCAGCGAGTTCAAGCTTATGAACAGACTAAATCTCAGTGGAATTCCCCATTAACAAATTTAACTGATATTTTAAAAGGTGTATTTTTAAAAGGTCAAAGGGAGATACAAGTGGCAGCTAAAGTAAAGTCCAAGGAAGAAGCATCTTGAGCATTGTACTATGATGGCTCTGGACAGACTGCTCTGTAAGGCTGATGAGCCATCGCGTCGACCTTACCATCTCATCCAATGGCAGCCTCCGGTGTAACAAGTCAGTCTTCATAGTTACAGGTCAGGACCGGCCTCGACCCTTTTATCCTGCTAGCCAGGTGACAAAAGGATGCAATTAGAAGAAAATCCACGACAGACACCCACACGACACACATGCGTGTGCACACGCACACACACACACACACACACGCACAGCAGGAGAGAAAAAAAAACACTCATTATAAAAGGCACGAGAGCAGCTCTGCACCAATGCCATTTTAACATGACTAGCTAGCATGCTAATTTATTCTTGAAGGACAACTTTAGCCAGGCTTGTGTAAAAGCTACTGTAGTACATAAAAAAGATCAATAAAAAAGGATGACAGGCACTGAACTCATGCACTCCAACCAGGATCAACTTACGAAATGACTCATTATCAAACTGTGCTTTTGACTTAGAAATTAGAAATCGTTTAATGTTAGGCAATTGTACTCAATCCAGATGGCAAATTTAGTTTTGGTCCTTTTTTGTATAGGATTGATACTGCTGTGCATTTAGTACATTACTGGCATTTGTCATAGCATTTTTGTAAACACAGATCCTGCAATTCTAAAGTGATAACTGAAAACGATGCTTTTATAAACATTCAATTTAATTTCACTTAAATTCAGTTTAAGTTTAAAAAAAAACCAATGGTGTACAAGGTGATATTTACAGCACGTCAATAATACGTGCAAACCTTCATTCGCCATCTTTTGGCATGGAGTTGAACGACTGAATGCAAATTGAGAAGAGAGTTTTGCCCAAACATGAATTTGAAAACACAATTTGTAGTTTAACACTGACTTGAGTACTTTTATTAAAGCAGACAAACAGCAAAGAATACAAGCCAAAACGAGGACTGAACGTCCTTATTAAAAAACAGAACAAGACAAGCTATTTTCTAGCAATGTTATTGTTGTGACAAACATGGTTATTTATATTTGATACAATAAATTGATGTATTTTTTTGCTGTTAACCTACTTAGGACATGTGGAGAATACTTATTTTTTTGAACATACATAAGACTATTTCATAAAGACTGAGCTTCAGCACAGGAATGCAAGTTTGCAAATTTCCAGACCTAATTATTGTTTTATACCTGGAAAAAAAATGGTAAAATCAATTCGTCAGAAGTGGAGTGTATCTGCTGTTCAGTCCAAGCGGTTTAATAAAATATATACAAGTGGAATCTTGTCACCAATTAAAAAAAAAAGAAATAAAAATTATCAAAATACAAAAAGAAAACACCAACATAAAGTGGCAACTGTTCATATTTAAGGGTGGGTCGGTCAGAGACCATCTCCTGAGTCTCTACACAACACTTCTGTATATTGGAGCTCTAACCCTCTAGTTCCATTGTTGCCCAAAAGAATCCTGATAAAATTCTTGGTTGTCAGGTCTGTACCCATAGTTAGCAGAATTGTCACCACCATGTACCAGCGGCTGCTGAGCAATGGGCTGGGAGCCCCAGTTCTGATTATTGGTCTGGCGCCGCTTGGAATCTGGCTGGTTGTAAACGTCAGCTTTGCGCTTGCCTCCTACATTTCCACCGCGGCCGCCCCTCGCACCACGTACCCCGCGGCCTCTCGGTTGGACGCTCCCTCTGGCGCCTCGCATGCCTCTGCTCGGACCTGGGCTGCCCCGCAGTGAGAAGCCGGCCCTTCCCCTCGGCGGAGCTGCGGCCGCCCCCCCGCGGCCTCGGGGCGGGACGGCACCCCGGGAACCCCTGGCACCCCTCCCTTGGCTGGGGACCTGATAGTCATCGTAGGCATAGTAGGGGTCCTCGTAGCCACCACGGTAGTTGTGGTAGTCGTAGCTATAGTCGTAGTAATAGTCTTCGTAACCGTAGTAATCGGGAGGGTAGGAGTAGCCCCCCCTTCCTCCTCTGCCCCTGCCTCTCATAGGAGGGGGCACATGAGATGGGCCGTAGTAATAGTAATCGTCATACCTGAGGCAAACAAGGTGAGGAAGATTGTTACCATCGACGGGTGCAGATGATCGCACGTTCCAAACAGGTGAACAAGGAAGAAATCAAGCAGCACTACACTTAAGCACAACGTAAGCGCATCTAGACCGAACGAGAACAGTCAGTAGTCATGTCACCATAGGGTAAAAAGGACAGTGTACCGTGTCGCATTACTAACAGTGAAAAGGTAAACGGATTTAGCTAGTTCCAGTGCATTTCATAAAATTGGCAAATGACAAAAAAAGGTAATACAACAATAGGGATCCATTGATAAAGAGCATCAGCCGAAGCACAAAATGAAAACCTGGGGAACATCACAGCCATCATCTGAGCCCTTCAAATGCACACACATCTGTTCAAGACAAGTGTTCACTGAAAAACCATTTCCTACAACCACTGACAGCAATCGGCACAAAGAAAAAGTTATGGCGGAGTTAGCCTAGATACTCCTAAGTCAACCAAATGTAAAAGTACTCTGCTGGGTGATTCCCATCTAGGAAATGCATCAAACCATTCCTGATCTAATACTTCAGTTCATATAATGCTCACTGAAGAGTCCAGCATCAACTAGCCAATAAAATAAACTTCTAGCTTTTACTGCTGTTTAAATGTTGACCTGACAGTAGCTTACACAGTGAATTTGTCTACCTTGAATACAAGCTCAAAGCACAAGCTTTCTAACAGCGGGTAGGAAAGTAGGCACCCTACTTCTGACCTGTCATAAACCGTGTGGGGACCTGTCATAAACCGTGTGTGGTTTCACAATAAAACAGCCAGGGACAATTTGATATACAACTACATAAAATAATTCAGAGTCATTTCTCATTTTGGGACACAGGGACAACTTGCACAAATAAATTCACATACTACAAGAAAATTGCCACGAAGCCTGATTAATTTAATGTCAAAACAAATCGGTAAAAGCCTAACCGCTCGCTTGAAACACGGGATCTTAAAAGCATCTTCGCCATGTCGACATGCCAAGAGTGCATGCAGCCATGGGTCATGAAATGAAGCAGGGGAAAACTCAAGCAGCCCAGCAGAACATACAGCAAGCGGGTGCCAAAAAGTCAGCTGGAACTTCATCAGTTATTGGTTGTTCTTCCCCCATTTTACTTACATTGTTGTTTTAGCATACTGCCTTTGGACTTTGCGTTCCCTCCTCTTCTGGTCAGGGGGCTTTGCAAAAACTATTTCAATGCTTTCTCCTTCCACATCTTTGCCGTTCATCTCAGCTAGCGCCTACGGAGAGGAAGAGGAGGGGAAAAATAAGCGTTGTCCTAGACAAAGGTGCAAGGCTACGCATCAGACAGCAACTGTACCTTCACGGCGCCATCTCTCTCGTCAAAGTGGATGAAAGCGTAATCTTTCAGTTTCTTTACCCGCTCCAGTTTACCAAACTGGCTGAATGTTTTCTCAAGGATCTCCTCAGTTACTGTGCAGGCAAGATTTCGGACAAACAGAACTTTCACCTGCCAAACAAAGCACAATATTTAGGCCAAAGAAGAACAGACATCAGACATTTAGGAATCCACAACAGTTAAACACACACTTCCATTAAAAATCCAAGTTGGGGTGGCTACCTCAAACCACATTCTTGGCCCAACAACTCAAAAACTAGCCATTTCAATTCCGCAGCGGATGCCAGGAGCCGGGAGCCCACATCGCCCTACGGCTCATCTTCCAGCTGAAGACCGCTCCGTTCAGGGTAGGTACCTTGGCCATGACCTCCGGGTCTGGGTCCTCAATGGGGTCGGCCCACTCCACCGTCACCACGTTGCCCCACACCTTCACCTTCCCGCTCATTAGTCTACGTCGTGCTTGTGCAGCAGTTTTGTGATCCTCATACTCCAAGAAGCAGAAGCCTCTGTTCTTTTTCTTGTTATCCGGCTGATGGTACAATATTACATCACTGAGACCCTCTGGATGCAGATGGCATGGGGGGTGGGGATCAGAAAAGGGCAGCATGTCAATAAGGCGTAAGACCAATAGGCCTATGAGACTTTTGTATACACATCTAGCCAACAAACAAAAAAAAAAAAACTCAATGCATACACAACTAAGGGTGCCACTCCTTCCTTGAGGAGCTTCAAGAGAAGGAATCATCTTTAAATCTCCCTCGACTTTCCACTGTCTTTACTTTACCTGTGACTTTAGCGAACTCCTCCAAGATCTGCTCTTTCGTTTTGTTCTTGGGTATCGAGCCAACAAAGAGCCTGTTATTAGCAACAGATATGCAGACTCCTATGTGTTTGCCAGGCCGTATTTCAGTGTTGTTACACTGCGGTGTTTGGGAGAGAGAGGAACATACCAACAGTTACCAAACTTGAACCTCTGCTCTTCACCTTCTGTTTACCTGCATCTTCTCAGCAACATACCAGCTTCACAGCCTCCTGAGCAGCTTCTTTAGTGCAGAAAGTGATGAAGGCATATCCGCGGTTTAGCCCGCTGAAGGGGTCCATCATTAGCCTCAGGTCCCATATGGGCCCAGCCTTCTCAAACTGTGGAACAAGCTCATCCTCAAATAAGTCTCTGGGGATTTTGCCTACAAATATCTGAAGAGAAGAGTGACATCAAACCAAGGTCACATTTATCCTGCGACGTCAAAGCAATGACTTAGTAACTCCAAGGTCAAGGCATTGGAATCCTCCAACTTTGCAGGTGGACTGTCAAACCTTTGTCTCTTTGTGCTAGTAAATCCAACCAGTTTAACAGATCTCACAATTAGAAAGATTGAAAGAAAGATTGAAATTGATGTGTAGGTTGTGCCCAACAATTACGACATGAGCAGGCTTACCTCTGTACCCACTGGGGGCTGTGTTCCTGGGTACACAGACTCTGGAGGGGGACCTCCATATTTTCTCTGACCTGTGGTTACGTCTAGTGTGTAGCCAGTTCTCTCCAACAGGGCCTGTTTCAGGTTTAAAATTGTTTACGTCACACGTCACAAACAGCTATAGCAACTAGTGTAACGAACAACTTCCACCCATTAAACAATTACAAATCCACCAATCAACCAATCAGCTGCAGTGCACTTTGGGTGGGGCAAGATGGGTGACAGCAGGAGGTTCAAATGGAAACTACTTTTGCAGTCATAATTTTGCTGTCCCATAGGACTGTTCTGCAACTGTCAAACCCCAGAAGCTCTTACAAAGTTTTAAAACGCCTGCTACAGCCACAGGCACTGGGCTTTAGCTCACAGAGCAGATCCAGCCTGTTTGCAACATTGAACAGCATTACTAATTCACTGCTTGGCTTGTGATTCTATCCAAAAATGTCTAGAATACTACTCCTTCATAAGGCCGTATATTACTAAAGCCAGTAAAGTCCAGGTTCTCAGAGACAATCTCACAGGTCAACACATCAGTCCTTCCCTCACCACGAGCATGATGAGCGCTGACTTTAGCACATACACACCCAGCAAAAAGCAAAGACATACTTTGATTTTGGCTTCATCAGGTCCTTTGTTACTTTCCAATACTTTTGTCCCCTGTTTTTCCCGCTGCCGGTAGGTCTTCATTACTCCACACAGAAAGGCACTTTTGTTCTGTAATGGAGGGCGAGACGATTTGTCTACAACAGCCTGGAAATTTCGATTCTTGTCCTCTGAAAGACATAACTCCAGCCACAGGTCAATGATACACACTTACTTGTACATGTGAAAGGTCACTGTCCTTAAACTCTAGGAGTACTTGCAGAGCGCCATCTTCATTAAACTCTTTCAAAGCTTCAAGTGCCCGTTCGTCTAAGTCACTGTGTACTACCAAACCTGGGGAACAACAGGAAACACTGAAACTGACAACACCGACAGAGGGCATGCTCCTGACCCACGCTAAGAGGTCACATAAAAGCGGCAGTACAGAAAGCATCTCATGGCACAGAACCGAGCTCGGTACCACAGGCTAAACAGGGCAGAGAACTGACCTGTCAACACATAGGTTTTCTACAACTGGAACCGGCAGAGAGCATGAGAATCAAAGTTGGTATCATAAATTACCCTCAATAAAGCCTGACACAGTTAAACTTACAATTTACAGTTAAGCATACAGTTAATGGTGAATAGGAGCAGATTCTGTGGAAAACAGAAGAAAAACCGTCAACAAAACTGTACTAAAAAAATCATATAATCACACTGGAAATGATACTGCAGTAACAACGCAGCTTATTCACACTGTATGACAGCAGCTGCCACGCTTCTGTCGGCAGGAAAACTTGTGGTTTCAAACAGCTATAATTCTCTATGCCATTTGTCTCGCAGTCCACAAAGTCTCGTTAATGATTGCGATTCGCTGTATCATGTTCCACGCTTTACAAAGCACAAACTGAATTCAAACGAAACATCTGTGTGGGGAGGAAGCAAGTCTCTGTTTAAACACTGCAGTACCCATTTTGTTGAGGAACCACAAAAAGTTGCTTACGTATCCCAATTCCCACTTTCAAAAAGGGAAGAGATCCTCAACATTATAGGACATGCAACTGCAAACGTTAGCAAGGGTCCGAATGCTCGTGTGCCTTACCTGCTAGGTAAATTTCGTCTAGTTTTTCAGCAACTTTCTGTGGTAAACCAGCTTCTAACAAAGCCTGGAAGTGCTCAGAATGGGTAACTGCAGCAGACGTGTCCATGGGTTCTTCTGTACCATTCCCATTAATGTGTTCAGTGGCCATGTTTCCAGAAATCTGTGTAAACGCAACGAGCCAAATTAATCCAAAAATATGGTGATAAAAATAAAAAGTTGTAGGGAAAATTTCTCATGACTGGGGGAGGGGTCCAGAGGTCACCCTAGCAGATTCTGCTACAATAATCACAGTAGTGCTAGTGAGTAGATGCTAGATGATAGAAGAGAAATATGTACTCAAAGCCCCTAGCCTTTGACTTTGGTCCAAATCCAGATAAATCATGACAAAGCCATGAATGTAACTACAGTAATTAATAATTATTAGAGAAATTAAACTGTTAAGTCCTCGCAAAGAATACGGTTTACTTTCACTACATTCTTGGATGGCAATGACAGTATACACCATGATATAGACTCGACTGCCCGTTCTGGCAGGCAATAGTTAACAGATCACTCTCTAAGTTACTGTTTGACAGGTCTCCTGCCCTGAGCCACAGTTGGGGGAAGCTGAGAATTCAGCAGCGCTGAACAATGCCCATTCACACTTTCGTGGGCCAGTCCAACACGCTGTGCCGAGTCCAGCCCTAGTACACGTGTTTCTGCTTACCACCGAGCTTCCGGTTACTAGATAATATTGAGTAAAAATTGAAAATGCATATTAATGATTTCATTATAGCACTGGGAGCGGTGACTCCGCCGGTTAATCGCAATGCAGGCTACTGTCATTAAAGCTTCCTGCCATACTCGTGATCAAAAATTAATTTACGACAAACGGGCTGGTGACCCGTATTTTCACCTATAAAATCTAACCTTGATAACCGGTCCGCCGTCCACAAAAGTCCCCACGGAAATCGGCTACTAGCTAATTGTTCAAAATATGGCATTTAACCGATTATCGCAGCAGGGCCCAAATAATCAACACCCGTCAAAACGGCAAAAGCAAAATGTCCCCAGCCGCTAACTTGTCAATTTACTTCAGAGATTAATAGATTTAAATAGGTTCCTACCACCGTAAAAACAAATTTACGTTGCTGAAGAAAAATAAAAGTTCAACAGCTAGCCAGGTGAACAAAAAGTGTACAGGCTATAAAGTAATAATGAAAAGTAACCTGCAGAACGGCGGAAAGGCCACTCAAACTAGACCGCGCGATGGAGACATGGGAGACATACATTCACTACTGGTGACACTTTTCCACTAAAACTACATTTCTCTTTCTTTTTAGTTTTTCCACCACTGTAAGCAGAGGCCTAGTACGCAAACACAAGCGGAGTCGATTTTCGAACTGCCGGTCATGAACCCCCGGCCCCCAGACCGGTTACCACGCCGTTTTATACGGCACTAAGAGAGCCACTACTTCAGCTACGATTTTGACACTTCAAATAAATATTTTTTTCCTACCTGCCGAATGGTGACTAAATCAAGTGGTATATTTTTTTAAGTTTTTTTATTTCTTTTTTGTTTGTTTTTTTTAAGGAAATGTGTTTTCCCCAAAAATTAAAAATGGTGTGCAACTCCCCGGCTCAAGCCCGGCGCCGCGTTATCACACAGAAAGATGCAAAATGGCGGCCGCGCTCACGCCGTACGCTCGCCTCCATCGCCGGGGTTTCTCGCTCAGCCGCGCACGGACTCGACTCCTCGCCGTGCAACACGGGGAGGGCCGTCTCCGATTGGTGGGCGGGGCTTGCGTTAATAACAGGTGGAGCTCGCTCTTTTGCGCAGGCGCTTTGGTTATTCCGCTGCTCCGCGCACTCACAGAGCAACGGGTGGATTTTAGTTGAGCCTGGTGTCGCTCTTTTCAAGGAATTATTTTACAGTTATTTTTAGTTAGTTGAAATGCGTTTGCAACCAATTTTTTGAGGAGTGCTTTTCTTAGTATAGTACATATTAATGATGCGGTGCAATAGAAGTATTTACCACTTGTCTTAGAGTTCCGTTTCTTTAAAAGTTATTCGGATATACATAAACTACAAAATTTTGGTTTATGATTGTAAAAATGTAATTTGATTTCACTATTAACAAACAAAATGAAAAATACTCTTATACTTCGACTTTTACGTAAATGAAATATAATGACAGTTTTTGATTAACATAAAATGGGAAGGAACATAAAACGGAATCAAGGCAAAAAGTAGCAAAACATTTATGTTTCTGTAATACATATTGTACTATATTTCTGTTTATGCTAAATAATACTAATAATCAGCTTTGTATCATTGTAGCTGAACAAACACCAATATTGGCTTTGATCATCTGAGCAGTGCCTATACCAGGGCTCGTCAACCTTTTTGAAACTGAGAGCTACTTCACGGGTACTGAGCCATCCGAAGGGCTACCAGTTTGAAACGCCCTCCTAAACTTATTTAAACTTCATGTATAATGGACATGTTTTAAACACTTTTTATTTAGATATTGTCATTTTCAAATCTATATAAATGCACATGTTATTAAAGAATTTAATAAAATTAAATTTTAGACGCTGCCCACTGGTGAGTTGTGCTATTTTTAGAACAGGTCCGGTGGGTGACTCATGTGGTCCTTAGGGGCATCCTGGTGCCTACGGGCACCATGTCGGTGACCCCTGGCCTATACTATGAACTGTGTAATTTATTTTCCTACTGTTATCTCGCTACGTTAATTTTATTATGACAAAAAAACTGTAAAAGATTTTTATCTAAATGGATCAGAAACGTCCACTGGAAAAATTTTCAACAGGACTTTTATTTTGGAAGACAGAATAATTTACAGCAGTGTAGCTCAGGGCAGTGTAGATGCTGCTGTTGTAACCGCCTGTTACTCAAACCTCCTTCATAAGGCTTCAAACTCATCGATCCTCTGCTTGGTGTTACCCTGCCGGATCTGCTTCAGCGTCTTGTATTTGTCTCTTCTGGCTTGCACATTTTCTGTATGGAGCTGGTCGTTCTGGGTGATCTTAGTCTCATCCCGGGCCAGGGCCAACTCTGAGCTGAGAGCCTAGATGAACACATTGGAGGTCAGTCACAGGTCATTTTTCAGCTTTTTAGTGTCAGGGCATTACATTTTATTTATTTGTTTATTTATTTTTCTTGTTTGTTTGTTTAGCAGTACATTTGTCCAAAGTGGCATTCAACTGGGGCAGACAATACATCACAAGCATCAAGAATAGGTAGAATATGTTGACTTTTCTTGATACTGTTAGAACACTGGCTGTTGATCAGGTGTACGACATCAACAACAAAGACTTTTGAGTTAACGGGATGAAAAGCGTGACCATAAATGTGCTCACCTTCAGCTGCATCTGCAGTCGCTCGTTCCTCTCTGCCTCTGGGAGGCGCTCCTCCTCGTCACGGTCGTTGCTGATGCCCTCCATCTGCAGCTCCGCACTATAGGTGTTATGCTCCTCTGCTTCATTGTGGTCATGGTCTTCAGCAAACTCAGCGACGGCGGCTGGATAGGTAGCGGGCATCATCTCCATCTGCACCTCCTCCTGCATCCTTTCTGAGTCCATTTGGACCTCCGTGGCCTAAGAAACAACACATGGTTTACATAACACTAATGCTAATCAGTTATTCTTTAGACGAGAAATAATAATTAAACTCTATTGATTCCTTGGGAGGGAAATGCTCTTTTTGTCTACCCAGTCTTGCTTTCTGTGACACATATATAGGTGAGAGCAAGCTTGGTAGCAAAGGGCACCCGCCTTCAATGGCACCCATGGAGCTGGGGGTTAAGGGCCTTACTCAAGGGCCCACAGACATGACTATTTTGCTGTGGCTGGGGTCAAGCCAGTGACCTTCTGATCCCAGGCACAGAACCTTGCTGTAGCTGACTGAGCCACATACTGCCTCCCAATATTGACTGCGGTTAAGTTTTGTCCTGGATATTATCATTCAACCACTGAACTTCTGAATTTTCAGTTTACAATGCCTGGAGTCACACTTTTAACGGAATTCAACAATTCAGTTTCAGTCGTAACCAGTTTTTGAGGAATATTGTTTCTGAGTATAGGATATTTTAATACCACAGTATGACAGAAGTATTCCATGATTAATGTCTTTGCAGTCCTGCTTTGTGTATTTCAATATTGAATAAATATGTATACAATCAAAGCACGGTTCTCGAACGCCTCACATCTCGTACAGTTCGGTTATCAACCATATTGTTCAGTAAAAAAAATGTCTAGGCTGTCGAACATATTCTCGGTTCGCGATTCATTAACGTTCATGCAGTGAACATCTCTGCTGAACTGTGCTGTGAATATTATATCGTTTTATTTTTATTTTACTTTTAAATAAGCCACCATGGGTCCTAAGAAGGTTAGTGATAGCAGCAAACCAAAAAGGAAAGTTGTGAAGACATGATAGAGCTTAAAAAGGAAATTATTGCAAAGTATGACAGAGAAGTTTGCATGTCTGATCTCACTACAGAGTACGGAATGGTGAAATCATTTTTTATTTATGTCATGTATTTATTTATGGGTTTTAAAGTTTTTAATGATGGTTTTAGCATTATGCATGTATTTATACAGGTTTAAGGAGGCAATCATTTTGGGGTCTGGGACAGGTTTATCCAATTTACATTATTTCTTATGGGAAAAAAAGATTTCTGTTTTCGATCAAGTTGGTTCTTGAACAGCCTTCTGGAATGGATTAAGTTCAAGAACTGAGGTATATATCATTGTATATAATCATTGTATATAATTTATTAGCACGGTACCTTTTCCTTGGTATTCAGTGTTGTTGTTATCAGCTGCAGCTCTTCCTTTGTCTTCTCCAAGTCATTTTCGACCTCCATGGCCTGAGAGAGGGCAACCCGCCTTCAGAACATTGTCTTCTGACAAAGCTAATAAGCTAATCTTCAGAGAAGGAATATTGACTGTACTGAGTTTGCTCCTCAGTAGTATCATTCAAGAAGGTGTCCACTCATACAGACTCCCTAATTTCTTGATATGCTGGGTATGAAGGTAGCTGGAGGACACTTACCCTGCTCTGCCACGTGACGGCTTCCTCTTCCTTGCACCTCTTTGCTTCCTCCAACACACTAATCTTGGCTGTGTATTCAGCCAACTCTGCAGCCTAAGAGAAGAGAACTCTCTGAGGCACTGTGAAATCTGACTTGTCACTCAAGATCAAGTATGTCCAATCTAAGGATCACAGTCCTTACAAGGTGCTTATAAGTGAGACCCATGATCCTACTTTTATATTCAGTCATACTAATTTTTCATTCAATATCAGAATAAAGAATATAACTCATCATATCATTGGGCAAAAATATTCCAGGCAAAACACAAAAAGTACTCAGAATTGGAAGCTTTGGTCTCTAAGGGTGATGATACACGGGGCAACATTTTGGGCAATGTTGCTGACCAGTGAATCTCAGGCACTTTCCCATTGATATTGGGCAACATAGTTCTAATTGAAAAACTTTGATCGGCAGTGGGCAACTGTTCGCAATCACCCAGATCCAGATGAGTTGCCCTTTGTCTCATTTGGTTGGCAGTTGCCCAGCAACATTGCTCAAAAAGCTGCTGTGTGTATCATCACCTTTTGGTTGGCCTGTGTCTTCCATTCTCACCAGCTGTTCCTGGGTCTGAGCTTGGTGCTCAGCCTGCCTGGCCAGCTCCTCTTTTGCCAGGAGAGCAGCCTGCCTCTCTGCCTCCAGCCTCACAGCCTCCTCCTCGGCCCGCCTCCTCTCCCGTTCCAGCTCCAGTGCATGCATCATCTGTTCCTGCAGTTCTGATGTTTGATATCTACACTTGATATTTGGGAAGTCACAATCACATACGTACTCACTGGATAACTCA
Organism: Mormyrops attenuatus; assembly: GCA_026777985.1. Lineage (NCBI taxonomy): Eukaryota > Metazoa > Chordata > Actinopteri > Osteoglossiformes > Mormyridae > Mormyrops > Mormyrops attenuatus. Next base: position 17,600,662 of record JAODKC010000028.1, read on the forward strand.
GTGTTTTACTACCGTGTTACAACAAGGAGCATGGCTCCGTCTGAGTGCTGGCACATTCAGGAAATAATGAATTTAGATATGTGGGTGGCATGGTCATTTACTGAGGGCTAGTTTGTATTTTTTTCCTTCCAAATACTGGCCAGGGTCAAACCTGCTTATTTTCAGGTGGAATTCCTAGTGTGAACTAGGTAATCCACGTGTGTGACAAAGTGCTGGTGTTCCACCTAGGGTGCCCCCCAGCCTTGTGCCCTATGCTGCCTGCGATAGGCTCCAGCCCCCCCATGACTGTATTCTGGGTAAATGCTTAGCACTGTTGACAAACTACTTACTGTTTCTTAACATTAACATCATGTTTGGATAATGTTACATTAAACAAATGTCTTATAAATGCACCGTAACTGATCTCATGTCTTCTGGGTAAAGTACACACCAGGGTTTCTGCAGGTTTCAACAACTTTAAGACTTTTTAACACCTTTTAAAAACCATTATGAATGCAATTTAAGGGCTATATCATGTCTATACTGTAAAGGACATCAAGGAAAATCAAAGTCCTAGAATTGCCTGCAAAGTAAATTAATTTACAGTTTAATAAAACACATTAGCTTTGTGCACTCCAATAAATTCTGACCAGGCTACACAGACTGCAGTTAGTGGTTCCATGTTGGTTGTGTTTTTTAGTATTTTTACAATGTGATCAATACATTTTTTTCCCCCAGAAACACATTTAAAAGCAAGACTTATAATCATAATTTTGGTTTGGGGATGGGATTAATGTGAGGGTAGGTTTACGGGAATAAGTACGCACACTTTGTCTAAGCTTATAGTTACATTCCATAAAAATGACATATCAGTTGGACTTTTCAGAAACTTATGTATAATTTTGTAAACAAATATTGTTTCACTGTAATTCCTGTGGAAGTGACATAATCACTGTACACTCTACGATTTTGTGTGCACTTTTTTGTTTTCTAAAACTAAAAAAAAAAACGAAAAATATTCTTGAGAAAAGCGACACTTAAGTTATTGCAACTTTATCAAAGAAAGGTGACTTCTGTCACGCCCAGCCCCTATCACCCTCATGTAGACCACGCCTCCTCGTTAACCCCGTGTGGAATCCTTCCGTTTACCTGCTGTTTCCCGTTTCCTGCTTGTTATCTGGTGTATTTAGTCTGCGCTCTCTTTAGTCTCCCTAGATCAGTCATTGATGTTAGTCTCCTGCGTGATCCCCTGTCTGCCTTATCTCAGTAATAAAGTCTCCGTTTACCCCCATTCCCGGCTTGATCGCCTGCTTGTTCTGCTCGCCGCACGCCAGATCGTAACAACTTCTTAATCCAATACATTTTTAAGACATGTCAAAATCGTATTTAAGACATTTCAAGGCCTAACATTCAGATTATTGGATTTAGCCTTTTTAAGGTCCCAGGGAAGCCCTGACATACCCTTTTCTGCCTTCTTAGTCTTCTCCTCAAACTGTTGGAGTCTCGCTATCAGTTGCTTTTTGTCTCTCTCCATCTCTTCCTTCTCTTTTTCAATGGCCTCCCTTCTCTTCTTCTCATTCTCCAGTTGGGCTCTGTTGGGAAATTCAATTAAGAATACACCAATGGCACTGAGATAGACAGTCCTAATAACCCAATGATGGTGCATATACAAATGTGGCACTATTGTAGGATCAGTTGGAAATCTGGAGGCTGAAGAGTGAGCATTAATCTACCACACTGGATTTTCAGATTTTAGCTGGGGTTGTTGGTGAAACTAAGGTGTGATTTGGGTATGGTTGGGCCAAACTCTGCTCTAGAAGCTGGCAGTCCAGAGTGGACGCTCACCTCTCCATTTGCTTCTGGTGCTTCTCTTCACGGGCCTGAGCCTTCATCTGTTGCACCTCAGTGGTGTCGGGCTTGCGGCGACGCAAATACAGCTCGTGGTTGCCCATGCAGAGACCCAGGATGCTCTTGTTGACATGCACACGAGGGGCATAGAACACAAAATCCTGACAGAGCGAAAAAGAGGGTTATGAGGAGGACTTTCAACTGCTATGATGACTCTGGCTTTGGTAACTCAACAGCTATTGTAGCAAATCAAAATGAGGTTTACTTATCTAATGCACGACAGTACAGCATACAGCCAAAGATGCAGGCAATAAAATGAGTTTCCTGAGAGCTCACAAGGGTATGACTGGACAGCAAATTTTTGCAAAAGTCAAAAGCAGCCATTTATTATTTCAGGGTGCTAGGCACGAGTCTGATTATTAAAACTTTAAATTGACTATGATTTCTTTGAAAGCACCGATGCTTCATTATGTATTTCGGAATTATTTACACAGGGCATGTAACGACAGAAGTCCAAGTCTACTTGAAACTTTGCTTTGCCAGTCGCTTGTGAAGCTGATAAGGAAGATCTCTCGTATCTCATAATTTATTAATATACATGATAATAAAACGATCAGAAGCAGTAGCTTGTTTTCTGTTTTACTCATCAAAAGTTTTGCTAAGTGTTCAGCTGTTAGTAACTACAAGTTTTAAATAAAGAATCTTATATCAAGATAAGCTTAGCTCAGTGTCATGTTCCCAGATGGTGCAGTGCTGTATTAATTGGACAAATCAGCTTTTTTCTGAGTAAACAAAATTACTTACAGGAGACTTCTTGTCGACTGGTTTTATGGTGAACTTCTTTTCATGAAATGATATGTTCCTAATTTCACTCCAAGGAAATCCAATCTTGGGAGTCAATCTGAAATAAGATCAAGCACTTATGCACCAGAATGTCACAGTGTATCATACCATAATGTTTTTACAATTACTACAATGTTTTTAAAATTAATTTTCCACAATAGCAAATATTTCTGCAACACCTATTCAGCAAAAATACTGAAGTTCATCTCCATCATCTGTGCATTCATAAAACAATAAAATGAATAAAAATGATCTAGCAGGGAGAAATAGATTTATATATTCACTTAATGACCTCTCAGGTATACTACTTTGCTTTCTAAACAATGAATTATGTTTTTATGAATTCCTACAGTATAAGACTGGTGATGTACATGGGTACAAACACTTCAAAGTTCATCCTTACTTGTCTTCCTTTTCATAAATGTTTAGTCCCAGAGCATCAATTCCCAATAACAATTCGGTTCCTTTTTTGTTTTTAATGTCAAAGAAGTTGACACCATACATCTCCAGGTCCTGAGCTATCTTCAAGTACTCCAGCACAGCGTCCTCCCTGTTCAGGAAAAGTCATGCAGATGTTCAAGTAGGTGCCATGTGGATACAGCAAGATGAAGTCAACAAACAGAATGGACACACACACACACACAGGCACACATAATTTGGCAACTGCAGTTAACCTCAGCATGTTTCTGGACTGTGAGGGGAAACCCCACAATGACACAGGGAGAACATGTAAACTCCACGCACACAGAGCCATGGTGGAGACTCAAACCCTGATGTCACCCTATATACTAAATCAATTACACTAAATGAAATACTTGTGAAACAAAGGGCATGATCAGAACTCATCCAGTACTGGACATGAGTGGGCAGAAGAACACTATCCTACTTCAGACCTACTTCAGCATTCCTCGGTGTTCCTTGTGCCACACCTGGATGCGTTCTTCCCATTGCTCTTTGGACAGCTTGTGTTGTTCCAGAACCCTGACCAAAGATATAGCGTCAATGCAGTTAGGTTTGTTCACTTGCCCATTCACTTCGTAACGTTCCCCAAGTATATCACTCTTTTGTTACTAAGGGTCTTTCATCTCGGGGAATCCTAATTAAGGTGCTTCATGTGAATAACTCAAAATGGGCCATACATAGAACTTTGGTATAAAGCGGTGTTTGTTGATCATCAAGGTCAAAATATAAATACAAAAGCTGGATTCGTAGAACTTTCAGAAAGCAGTACAAGATCTCAAAGAGGAAGTGACAGGAAACCAGTAAGCGAGCAAGTCCATCGGCGGACAAATGCTGTAGGTGGAGTATAGACACCTATTAATACAACTACATGTTTATAGGGCTGTGGGAAAAAACACAGAGTAACCAAAGCAACCCTGAACAGATGCAGGGGGGATAATCTAAGTCAGGAATCAAACTCACAAACCTAGAGGTATGTAGCCACAGCATTAATCACCAAGCATGCTGTACTGTTACGTTTTTTGTTGTTTTTTTTTTTGTAAAGAGTCAGAGAATAAGGAATGAGTCTGTATGCATGAATAAGAACAAGGTTGTGCAGGCGAAAAGCAGTCACTGACCTGCGGGGAACCAGTATGTTTGATGCTATGTATCCAGGCTGGTGGATCTCTTCAGAAAAGTCACCATACTTGAACTGCACTGAGTAGGACGCTAACAGCACAGCGGTCTCTGGAGGGCAGTAGATTTCATCGTTCAGAATCACATCCTTCACTTGCAAGTAGAAGTACTTCTGGGTGATCCCCTGGATGAGCTCTGCAGACACGTCTTCTGGGAAGAACCTGGCCCGGAATTTGAACTGCATGGGGTTGTCCTTCTTAACATCATGCGCGGAAAGCTGAGGGAAGCAGGCCCGATGAAGAAGAATGAAGATGCTGGCACAGTAATAAAATAGTTTGCTCCTAGCTAACTTTATCTGCCTTTATTTTCTGTACTCACATTTTTTGTAAAACACTGCCTGAAAGATTTCATCTATCTATCTATCTATCTATCTATCTATCTATCTATCTATAAATTATGCATAAATAGTTCAAAAACCAAAATTATTTCAAAACCATTTTCAGTCAAGAATTGTTAGATGAAGCTGAGGGTATATTGACTACCAGAAATAATGGTAATGCATAATCTAAGAATAGTTCATAGAACTTATATTTAGAAACAGTGTTTATAGGAACAGTTTATAGAAAAGGTTATTACCGTACTTTCTTATCGAGCTTTAGCCAGGAGAGGTATCCTTTGTTACTGACATACTGGAGACCAAAATACCACTGTTCACGCAAGCCGATAGTTCTCACAACCTGTGGTGAAAAAGAATGGGTAGTGAGTATTTCACTATGCTGGAATGTACGTGCCAAACTAATTATGACACCAGATTCATGAAAATAGTTTTATGGGAGCATAATCCTTAATGTTTTTGTCTAATTTAATCTGTAAATTAAGAACACTCATTCAAGACTTGTATTATCACTTCAATGGCTCTTCATTGGTTAATGATTATTTGACTAAACACGTTGCTTAGCATTCCAGATTGTCGTAATGAAAGAGTTTTTTCAGTACCATGATAGCATAAACTGGTTTACTGCAAGAACCCACCTGGTCAAAAAGTTGTCTCCCAGTGGTGTTAACCTGGATAAATAACTCCAGCTCGGAATCCATTGTGGTGACACGAATTTTAACCTGTAGAATAACATTACATGCAAGTTAAAAACCAGATATGCGAAAAGTTAAAAGCGGTCTACTATTTTTGAGTAATGAAAGAAACGCACTGTAAGCTTTACTGTATACCTTTACAACATTGTGACATACGATTATGCTGTATACATTACGACAAACATAAGCAAAGATTTTAATATAACAGTCATCTATCCATCGATAAAGTTTCACCAAATGTTTATTTATATAGAGCTCTGATACCACACAGTCAGGGGAACACTCTTCCTCTGTAGTGCTTTAAACATTATTACATAATGCAATTTGTGGCACTTAAAAATATTTAAATCAAATACATACGCCCAGCTTTTAAACTAGAAATTAAATTTTAGAACAATGAAGAGACACACAGTCACCACAGAAAAACATTCATAACAGTTCGGTCTAATCAGTGAAAGGTTTCAGAATTTATCAAAGAAAAATATTAGTATTTTCCATTGTTTTGTCATGCAGAAGGCAAGATTAGATAAATGGAAATGTGACTGCAGAGTGTAGAAAAGGCCAGCCATGTCACCTCTGTTTCACTTCCATTCTGGAGTTACTACAGTACATTTCATTTTTACACATTTGAGTAACTGAATAGGGATGGTCTGAGGCGACGTGAAATGGTTAGATGGTGATACTCTCTACAGTAAATCTGAATATTGATATCAAATATGCTGGTAGAACTTTTGTCTCTCGGTTACTTAATTGCTTCTATAATCTCTTGGGAACGATACCCAATTAATGAGTAATTTCTCGGAATACAACTCTAAAACTCTTAAGTGAGCATCACTCATTTGGAAATAAAAAACTATGTATATATTATTATTATTTCTTGGGGGAACTCAAGGTTGTCTACAAGGTGAGGCATCAAATATTTAGCAGATTACGAAAAACAACGTGTCCTATCACACTTCCAGGGGCTTTTGGGTCTTGACGTTCAGTAACGCTTTAAAATAGTCTAATTCACATCCACTACGGCAGAAGTCACAAAGTCCATGGAGTATGACCCGATCTCCGGCTGGAGAGCTATCGTACCTCATCGTCTGAGAAAATCAACACTGGAAGTCACTCGTGAACCCTGGCTGTTCAGTCACTGGGGCAGACTGCGTAAATCAGGGGTGGCCAATCTTATCCGCAGTGGGCCGGTGTGTATGCAGGTTTTCGCTGCAACTCCCTAATTAGGTCACTGATTAGAGGACTGATTGGCTGAAGAGTCCTCACACCTGGGTTTGAACAGCTG
>JAODKC010000028.1:17607380-17620284 GCA_026777985.1 Mormyrops attenuatus
TTGAGTTTTTGGGGTTATTTTCCCCCCACCGTGTTGTAAACCTTTTCCTTTGTTAACCAAAACACCTCCCACAACACCCCCCATTGGCCCTACCCTTTCCCCCCCCCCCCCCCCCCCCCGGCGTAAATTCTCAGCAGCCATACAGGGCAACGCATGTCAGAAGAGCTAACAAAGCTGAGATATGCAGGGAGGCCAACGCATGGAAAGGTGACCTGCTACAGGCCATTGGTTAAACCCAACAAACTTGACAGTTATTTAATTTTATTTTATTTAATTCACTTCACCATTAATGTTATGTTAATTTTGTCCATTAATGCCAGTTAGCATTGGATTTGTCCTGGCGTTTCTTGGCATACTAGATAAGCAAGGTGGATACAAGTTCATGTCAAGCTCACAATTAGTTACTTCCCTAATTTAAAGCATGTGTCATTCTTCATTTTAAAAGAATACATTTTAAAGCAATTGTGCAGTTTGATGTACTTTTCATGCGTATTCTTCTGTCTCTGCTTGAGTAAGACTGTGACAGTTACACCAAGAACCAGTTTGATTACGGGCACATACACTCTCAGAAAAAAGGGGGAAAATGTGTACCTTTGCTTTTGCTGTTTCTACCTTGGGGATGTTCCTCAGAGTCCATTTCTGTACCTTAAAGGTACAATTTCAAGGGTACAACCCCAGTGACAATCAAAGGTACAGTTTTTTACCTTTTTTTCTGAGAATGTACTATGTACAGAAAACCAAGATAGATGATGATGGAACCAATTAAATAAACAATTGGTTTATCCCAAACTTTTAACGTCTAAAAGTTACACGTGAGACCTGAAAACCACCAATTACGTAAAGAAACCAGCAATGTCATCACCCATGAATGTAGTTAATGAGTACATTTTAGGGCGATGGGCGAGTCTGAAGATCACTTCTGAATCGCAGGACACTCGGATTAAGTTTATTCTGGATATAGACTGTTAAGATGTTAAAGAATACGTTACGAGGTGTTGTGATGATCATAACTTTAATAAAATGGCATACTTTAAATGTGCAACATACATTCAAGCTATCCATTTGGAAAATAGTTTAGACGTTATTTTATTACATTTTTCAGACAATCTTGTGCTTGACTGAGACATATTTTTAAACAATTTTACGATTTAAATAATACTTTGAAAATCTGACATATACGGTCACTACCGAACGATAAGGCCTATATAGACTAACAGAGGCTTATTTCCAGTTCAAATATTGCAAGAACTTCCGCTTTCCCGTATATTAATTACTATTGACTGTCACTTGAAAAAAAATTATACTTATAAACGATCACTCGGCTTTCATACATTAATCAGCAATGAAACGCATGTTTTGCGTTTAAATTGATGGATGGTTGGGTTTTTAAAACAAATATTTCGTTTCAGCCCCCAATCATAGTGAAATTTAGTATTTTGAAAATATTCTTATATAAAAGTGTTTTTGCAGAAAGTGCTCATAAAAGGTTCTTACTGGTTTCGGCATTTTCAGTCCTTTCCAGGTATCGCAGCAAAGAAATTTCGCGTTTCAAGCGGATTTGTCTTAAGTGTTGTCCTGTGAAATAAAATAAAGCACAGCTAGGGTCCCGTCCGTGAATCCTGAAGCAGATTATTATTATAATTCTTATTATATATTTTTATTGTATTGTGCGTTTTTCCGAATCCCTAAAGCGTAGTGTACTATAGTTATAAATACCGCAAGCCCAGACTGCGCACCCAACCAAGGTGAAAGTCGAGTTGTATAGTTAACAGGACCATAAATCGCCATTCCCCACCCTCCTGCGCAAATACATTCCTCGGCACCTCGTTAGTTGTGACCCTTGGTCAGGTATGAATCGAAACATACGGTTTTCATGTATATAGCCAATTCACATCTGATTGGACCGTTGTTCAAGGACACCCTCTGTATAACGGGATTATTTAGAATATATTCTCAGACATTTTATATCAACATGTATCTTAAAGGCGTGATTAATTCAGTCTGACACATTCATTTTTCCCCGACCAATTTTCCAATTAATTTTGCGGTGATCCCACCCCAAGGCATCGGGAATAAGGCAGGGTACCGAGACAAGACGCCAGCAGAGCCGGGGTACGCACACATCAGCCAACCTTTGGACTGCATGAAGAAACCTAAGGTGTGAAGAACATGCAAACTCAGCATACAAAAGATTTGTGGGCTAGCTATACGGTACCACTGTGTGTTTACTCATTAACAGTTGATGGATGGATGTGTAGGACTATTGACGTTTATGAAAGTATGTGAAAGTAGCATATATGACATCGAACATCCTAGCAGGCGGAGTTAAAGCATTAAGTATATCCAAAACGTCAACATAGTTAATTGATCAAGGATTTCCTCATTTTTTCTCTGTGTATTTTTCTTAGGCCTGTACCTATCAACACTGTTAAAAACCTAGCGCAAAAACCAAGGTTTACTCTATTCTATACAAATAATATGTTATCATTATTATTATCATTACGATCACAATAATAACATTATTATTATATATGAATATAATTTATTATTATTATTACTATATACTTTAGTTTCTTCTCTCAAAACCCATAGAAGAAAAAATAGCACTGTACATATTTTCTCCCGTTTTTGGTATGCATAGAACAATTTAACCGAGATCAAAATGTTTTATTACTATCCTGCGTAGCAGGTTTAGGTTTTGCCTCTAGATGACGCTCTTGTGACAATCTGGAGGCTATATGCGAATTTGACGAAAGTGTGGTCATTCGAGCATCCCTATTGCGAAAATTTTGTATCAACGCATATTCTATACTTTCCGTTTAGATTAAACATTTCCGTGGCAATATTACAGATACAGTGGTTTATTGCAGTCACCAATCTGTTCGAAAAACAGTCTCCCAGTGGTGTTAACCTGGATGAATAACTCCAGCTTGGAATCCAGTGTGGTGACACGAAATTTAACCTGTAGAGAAACATTACATTATGAAATCCCACGATATTATTTACAGGCATACAAGTCAGCTTATGCTCCTTGGGAACCAGATGATTCAATGCCAATGACGACTTGCTGAAATTCGGCAGAAGTTACGGTCATGTGTGTTTGGATGATTCCAGGCATTGGTTATCAGTCACACGTAAGGCTTAGATCGTTTGTGAACGAGCTGCAAATCATCAAAATTTGGACACCCAGTAGAATAATGAAGATGGTGCCTATCGGTGAGAAAAAAAACCTTTGTTCTCAGTAGTATATAAGAACGAGCATTACTGTACAGTCTTTTTGCCAGAGATGGATAAATCAGGTTCAAAAAGTAAAAATCCAGACCAAGATTTTATTTCACCAACCAGTTCTATATAAAGTTACAGTCACAGAGTACTCAACTTGTTGGTTGAAACAAAACCTTGGTCTGGACTTTTGCTTTCTGGACCTGAACTATCCATTTCTGCGTTTTTCAATCACCTCTACCAAATTGGCAACCAGTGACACTTTATATTCTGCAATTGAAAGGTAAATATAAAAATGACATAGCTGAACAAGTGTCAGAGTGTGCTAAAGGGCGGCAAAAGACAGATGTGTATGGCTCAGCACTTAAGCGCACGATTCTTAGGAAAACCACAGCGTGAGACGTGTGGGCCTGACATATAAATTAGGCAGCACTAAAACGTACCATCAGCTTCAAGTTTTATTTTTGTGTCTGTACTAATAGCTAATGGGTAACTAGACACACTGAATAAAATACATTCATGCATGCATTCACATAAATAGGTGAAGTTATGCTGTAATTGTATTACTGTTTATCTGCAATTGCTATCCTAGATGTGAACATTCTGTTGGGAACAGTGCCTGACTTGAATTTGCCCAGTCCATGCACAGCAGTGCAAATTAGTAGAGGTGGATAGTTCAGGTCCAGAAAGTAAAATCCAGCTCATGGGAGTTTTACTTACACAAAAATGTTCTGAGGGCAGAATGAAAAATGATTGGTTCAGAAAGATAACCAGTCAGATTGTAGAGGAGGTGGATCTAAGCTACTAGAGGAGGCGGGATCAAAACATATGATTGGTTGGTCCTGCCTCCTCTAGTTGCTTGGAACCATCTCCTCTACAATCTGATTCGTAATGTCTTTGAAACAATCATTTTTTCTTTCATTCTGCCCTCGAAACATTTTTGTTTAAGTATAACTCCCACAGTAACTCCCAAAGTAAAATCCAGACCAAGATTTAGTTTCAGCCAACCAGTTCAGTATATGGAGTCACAGTCACAGAGCACTCAACTGCTTGGTTAAAAGAAAATCTTGGTTTGGATTTTTAATTTCTGGACCAGAAATATCCGCCTTTGGAAATTAGCACAGCTTTAAATCAAGTTCATATGCATGAAGACATCCAGGAAAACCATGTGACATAAGGAGATCATGCAAACTCCACACAAACAGAGCAGAGGTGAATTTCGAACCTCCAACCAGGTATGACGCAACAGCTTCACCCACTGAGACATGAAGACATCAATAATTAAAATCACATAGGGCAAAAATTGAATTAAAATCTGCAAGTAATAGATTTGGATTGCGTCTTTCGCTTGGACACATTTTCTGGGAAGACCGTGCTACATTCTCAAAAGTTCAGTGCTCAGCAGAATCTCGCTTAGGGCCCCAGAATGCCCAGGGCTGGCCTTGGAGGTAGGAAACTACCTCTAGCCACCAATGAAAACACATTTCTGTGGCCTGCACAACAGTCATACTGGCTTCCCATCTGGAGGATAAATATTTTTGGCATCGGAATCCCAAAATAATGTTTTTTTGACAGCATGTATTAAAATTTGAGCAGATTAAAGTACTCAAATACAAATACTATCTGCATTAAGAAATTTAATTGGAATTTCCAATATAAATTTACTGGTATCTGTATCTTCCTCTTTCTATCAAAAATATTTGCATCAATGAAGTTGTAAGCTAAGAAAAACATTACTGATACCAAGGGGAAATTCTTGTGTGTACAGTATTAAACGTAGACAAACAAATACAAGTAGGCCTACGGTAAAAAAAAAAAAAAGCACGTAATGATGTCATGAAGTCAACAAGCAAAACTAAGGAGATAAATAAGCAAGAATATATTTTCATATCTCATAGGGCGTCCTTCCACTCCAAACCAAGACTGTCTGGCAGCAATAAAACTCAGTATCTTTTGACGGATCGTGAGCACAAGATCTGACACAGGAAACCGTGTTTCTTCTGATAGCATCGTCGCAACAAGCGGGCAAATAAAATTCAGAGAAACTGTGGTCTGGTTTCCTTCTTAATGTGGCTACAACGTTGACGTTGAGCAACGGAACATGGGCGTAGGAGAAGGAGGATGGCTGGTGGAGGCATCTTTAACGCAGCTAGGTGGGACATGTGAGATTATGATGGAGGAGTTTGGCTTATCTAGGTCACAGCAGGCATGCAGGTATACAGCAGTACTGTATGTAAGGACGATATCATGTTTATGTCGCACCTTCAACCCACTCAAGTTTCGTTATGATTGGTCGGTGGCACAGCTTGTTTCGTGACCTTTCTGTCACGTGTGCCGCTGGATGGATGGCAGGGACCGAGTCCCTGCGATTCTCACCTTGACATGCAAATGTCAGAAAATGCCAGCCCTCGCCACAAAACCAGTGGAGGTAGGTGAGATGCGTGTGAAATAAATACAGTCCCTATCCAGAACTTTAACAATAAAAAATACAATTTAATGTAGTGAATGACACAGATAACATTGAAAAGAGAGACAAAAGACATACGTGATACATTATGTTATATATACAAGTACAGTTCCATCAAATTTTGGTTACATAGCATATTAAAATAACTGGCAGCTTTTGTTTTCTTATATAGCTTCTGAGTGACAAGACATGCACACATTTATAGAACACACACATAGTATATATTCTTTTATATACAGTATAATCCATAGTTTTCTTAAGCAGAAAACATTTAAATCTGTACAAAAATTGTACAACTTCTGAACCTGTAACCTTACAGAAAGCTGACATATTGCACTCGTCCCTGAATAATTACATGGAAAGGCTCTAATGGAAGCTCACACATAAGACTCCTTTGCCGCCACTATCACCTCCATCAGGGGCTGGCTGATTCTGTGGCTCAGTCTCTTGCAGCTGGCGTCGGATACCGACTCTGACATGGCCCTTTGACGGAAAGGGCCCACTAGGGCTTCCTCGGCGGTTCCCTCATAGGAGAACTTCTCTGTTAACAAGTCATTGGTCGTTGACTCAAAGCTGAATCTTCTGTTTCCAAGGAGGTTGCGAGCATCCCGCACAGTCTTTGGCTGGATCTGCTGAGAAGCAGTGCTGTTGACTGCTTGCTCATATGACGGGGGCTGGCTGGGAATCCTGCTGTCCACCAGCTTGAAGACCTCTGTGGTGGACATGGACAGTGATCTTGGCTTAGGCAGTGGATCAGGCTGTTCTGTATCATTCTCAACCTCATTCTGTGCAGTTTCAGACTGGATAAGAGCCTCTGACTGGGTCGACACCTTCTTAAGACTCCACCTGTTTTTGAACTTTAGATTTTTAGGTTTTTCTATCCTCATGGACAAGGAGCGTCTCTTTCCCATTTTGGCGAGATTCTTTGGCTCCTCGCGGCGTACAGTGGAGAAAGACCGCCGGTTGGGGTTAGACCTCGTGATACTCTTGGTGATGGTAATAGCATCATCGGAAAGGCTGGAGGAGGCACTTTCCAGGGAGCAGGAGGAGGAGTATGAGCTGTCTACGTGGTGGGCGGTCTGCCTCTTTGAGTTCCGGTTGAACAACAGGAAGGAGGTTTCTGAGGTCTGTTTCTTCAGCAGCTGGATGGCCGACCGCTCCTTCTTCAAGTCATCATGGCTCCTGGCCACCATAAGAAGAGGCTTCCTGCCAGCAGGCAGGTAGATGATGGGCTCTGAGCGTCTCCTGTTGAAGGGAGGCGTCGTGCGCAAAGCGCCGTTTGTCAAGCTGGAGTCCGCGTCCACCTTTAGCCGGTTTTGTTTGTTATAATGTGCAATGCTGAGCTGGCCTTCCATGCTGCCCCCTAGGTCACAGTCAGTATCTGGATCGTTGCTCTCGTAAGCCAAGTCTTGCTGGTGCAAGAGTGAATCTGAAAAAGAGAAAATTTGTTGGTCCTGATAATTTATGCACATCCTGCAGAGGTTAATCTGTGCACACTACAAATTCATTCAATACAAGAACATCAAGCTGGCAGACAGACAGACAGACAGACAGAAACTTAATGGATCCCAAAGGCACTTGTTTTGCAGAGTTTCTCAGAGAATTTCAGGAAGTACTATGAATACATGGCAAATGTACTGTATGGAATTAAAATGGAATTTTAAAAAATCAATATTATACCTAAGTTATCAGAAAGTTCTTCATCATCAGGTTCTCCAAGAAGAGTCAGAATGTCTTCTCCAAATATTCCACAACAGTCTTCAATCAGGAATTGGGTTAGGGATGTCACCTACACAAAAACAAAATAGACATTTCATGAGCATTTTACTTACAATATTAAGATCAGACTGGTATTGCTTTCATATCTAGATAGTATATGACTGAATATACCATTAAGAATGGATTGGCATTAAGAAACATCTCCTAATGTTACTCTGACTGACTTGAAGCGAGACCTCACCTTCTCAACCATATCCACACCATCCCACTGCAGCAGATTGGGTGATATACAGACTGCTAGGTTCTTAGCATCCATTTTATTAGTGCTGGAGTTCCTACTGATGTGTAGAAGGACACACAGAAGGTACTGCAGAAGCATGGCGTTGGCCTTTGGAAGACTGTCATGTACCCTGAAAAAACAAATGAAAAATATATATTACCTTTATTGGGCTTGGTAATTGTGTATGATTCTCATTTATAGTACAACAAGACTTGTATTGCCAGTTGAGGAACAGATTCATCTAGAGTCTCTTTTTACAGAAAGCTTAAAGAAGTTACTTTTCACTGGAGACCGAGTACTACTCATTAGATTAATCGATTCCCTTAATTCTGCTTGAGTAATGTTTTTTTTTTCTTTTTTCATAAGAGCTGTTCGTCTAGTAAGTTGACACTTACAGCTTAAGCTGAATGCACCTTTCTGCAGGGTCCTCATTCTCCAGAGCTGTCATCCAGGCTTGGGAGTAATCAGCAACGAGCAGTCCTCCAGGGATGTGTCTCAGGAAATCCTAAAATTCACATCATTCAACAGAGCATGTCTTGAGCAATACTGCTACTGTCCAAACATGTTGTCCAAACTATTTTTTCACTCTAATGTCTTTTAAACTTTGCATTTAACTCATGGGAGACACTGTACACATGTCATGTCTCTTATACAAACTATAATAACCCATCTCCGATGTTAGACCATTGTTTCTCAAGACTTTTCCCCTCTGTGATCAATGAAGTATTATCTTATACGTTAGGTACTGAATGATACTCCTCACTGAAATATGTGCTGTTGACATTATTGAAAATGCTATTTTTATTTGATTTCTTTCTTTTTTTTTTCTTACAAATAATATTCCTGTGATCCCAAGATGAGACAGAAAAAATATCAAGTCATGTTCTGTTCCTACCTTTAGCAGAGCGGCCAGTAAGGTGGTCTGCTCCACCTCCATATCCACCTCCAACCCTCTGTCAAGCTGGTCCTTGATCTCTCTCAGTCTTTTGGCATTGCCAGGCTTCCGGAATATTCCCTCAGCAGAGGGACCTCTCTTCAGCAACAATTTTAGCATGTCCTGTAAAGGGCAGGAGGAGAAAATATCCCATCAGTCTCCTGCATCTGCCACAGAAAGCGGCTTTTATCTTCATTAATCAAATGAAAGAATATATCTTGAGGCATATTGCGATTTATGTGCATCCTATGAAATTTGAACTATGGAATGTTTGTTTTCTTTCTGCAGCCAAACGGTAGCTATGGATGACAATTCATGTTCCCAAATCTACGAAGTTTAAAAAAATGGCCTACCTTGATGGGCCTAGGAGGGCTTCCGTCCTCCTCACAGACAGCAGAAAGTGGCTGTCCGAAGAGTGCGGTCCTGAACTGGCAGCAACGGGAAATCTCAGGCTGTGAGTTTTTGTTCTTCTGAATTTGCAGAAACAGCCTTCTCCACCTGTTAATGCCTGTTTAAGAAAAACATGAGTAATTATTATACTTATTGTGTGATGTATGCCTGCGTAAATCCATCACAACATTCCTACTGCTGGTCCAATGAGTGTGAAAACAACATTTTTTCTGTATTCTGTTTCCTATGCTGCCAAAAAAATAAAATCAAAATGGAATTTAAGTGCTTTTACTCACCAGTAACCTGGTCTGGCACGTTTTCCACTGCAATGGAAGATTTCCTTACATCACTCTGGAAACAGATTTTATTATATTAGATAGTGGAACATAAGATCGGTGTGCAGATATGCCCGAATCAGAAGATGTTTCATCTAGATCAGATCTATGTGCTGCCCTCAAGACAGGAATTCACTTAAAAGAAATCATCTTCAAAAGCCTTCCATCCACAAGCATGCAGTGCCGACCTGCCGTCAATCAGCTATGGGCACATTTCCTAACATCTCATTAACTGGCATGTATTTATTTTTCAAACGTAAGCAATTTCATCCCCCATGTGCTCTTATCATCATTTTTTACCTTACTTTATATTGTATTTTTTTCTGGTTTGCCTTATAAAAGGACAAGAATTGCAAAACAGGAATGTTGTACTTACATTTGAAGGCAAGTCGATGCTTGAGTTCATGTTGCCTTCGGGTAGTGTTTTAGACTGATGGGGAAAAAGAGACGTGTTAGTAAACATTAGTAAACGTGTTTTCAATGCATTGCTAAATGTCATAGGAATGAAAGACACACTGCAGAGTGCATGGAACTTACCACTGTGCAACCAACCAGCACTTTCATTAGTACACTTGGTGATGACGGGGAAATCGCGTTCTGTCGTCTCTTTCACTAAAGTGAGAAAACCACCTTAAGTTATCTGATTCCACAACCCCTACTTCACCATGACAGCAGCACGTACCATATTTTGTATATTCATTTACATTTATTTTGTATGGCAAGACGTTTTTGTCCAAAACGAATTACAAATGAGGCAAATAGCACATTACAGACATACGGCTGTCAAAGAGCCAATAGGCATAAGTGTGGCTAGGCTGAGCTTCTAATGAAGGCCCAGGTACAAGAGTAAGCAGTGCTGGAACAGGGGCTACACAACATCTTCCAGAAAAAGGCAAGCAATTAAAGAGACGAATATTCAAATCAACAGAAAGTGCAACACTAAGAGCATTTGAGGAACATAGACTGGTGTACGCTAGTAGAGATATTCCATCAATTATGGTACGCACAGAGATAACAGATAATGCTCAGAAATCCAACCCAGCCCTCATAACCTAAAGGCTCTCAGTTCATTAGCCTGAAGGGGTTCTGCTGTTGTACCATTGAACGAAGTGCTTAATCTGATTTGGTCTGCCTCTATGGATGCATAAAGGCTTCATGTTCAGGAGCAAAAACCTCGGCTAGGCGGCTGTGCATGAAACACGGAGTGGGAATCTGCGTGCGCACGCCACCCTGGGGGCGTCAGTCTCTGTTTGAATCAGCTCAAACAAAAATACCTTTCTTGACTATAAGTCAACTATCACAATAAGCTATTATGCAAATGGATGCACCTCACGAACCCTACAACTGCACTTCTGTGTACGAGCGTAATTACAAATGTGCTGCTGATCCGAGTTGTGTTGCTCATCCTGAATTGTTTGAAAGTTATAAAAATATATATTTAAAAAACGTGAGAAGTAAAAAAATATCCATATACTTCCATAATTTGAAATTAGCCACATCAAAGTTACCTAAACATCTTTAAGCGCAGAACCATAATAACTCTCTCTCTCTCTCTCTCTCTATATATATATATATATATATATATATATATATACACACACACACACACACATATATACAGTCTACAGGATGACTCTGCTCTAAACAATATTCCACTGTATCTGTAACAGTGACAATAAAGAGGTATCTTCTTCTTCTAAACTTTCCCACTAAATAATCTGAAATTAACAGATCTGTACAAACAATCGGAATACAATTAAACAGGAGAATGAGACTTACCTGTGATAGTATCTGACCAGCTCCCCTTTGCCTTCACATGGGCTACAGGCAAATTAGCAGCATGGTGTGAGTTACCGACCCCAGCGAAGGCAGAAGCAGTGTGCTCACTCGTGTACACCCACATGGGCTTCATATACGCAGGAAGCTCTCCGATGGTAATGGGCAGAGGAAGCAGCATCACGGGCTGAAAGCACCACACACTTCCTCTTACCTTAAAGAGCGGTGGATGGGCCGCTGTGGAAACTAAAGCGTGACGTGTCAGTCTACGTGGAGAGGTGCTTTTTTTTTAGAGGGTATGGGTGGAACGGTGCTTTTTAAAGAAAACTAACTTTGGGTATTTTATTATGTACTAATCTGTGATTGTTCTTTGGTCTCGTTCATGGAAAAATTGGTGAACACCAAAAAGATTAATGTTGGCCAACTTTGTGTAGCTCTTACTGAGTATTTTTTCAGCAAGTGCAAAAACAGAGTGAACAAGTGTTTTGGAACAAGAAAAACAACATGTATACTTGCAACAGGGGATGGTATGGTGGCACGGTAGTTAGCAGTGTTGCCTGACACCTTCAGCACCAGGGTTCGAGCCTCAGCCATGGGTCCATGTGCCAGTAAGGGGTTCCCTCTGGGTTTGCTGGTTCCCCTCCCACAATCCAAAAGCATGTTAATGTTAATTGGAATTACCAAACTGCCCATAGTTGTGAATTGAGCATAGTGCATAGCGTGTGCCCTGTGATGGGTTAGTGCCCCATCCTGGGTTGTTCCCTGCCTTGTGCTCATAGGTTCTGGACCCCCTGCAACACTGAACAGGACAAGTGGTTACAGAGGATGGATGGATGGATGAATGGATGCTTGCTGCAAACGACCACTGATGAATAATATCAAGTCAATGTATGTTTACTTTATCAGGCAAGATCAGAGCTGACCCTTCTTACCCAGTACATGCACTTTAACATGTTTCTTTAACATACTTGGTCAATAAAGATCTGATTCTGTTCTTCTCTCATTTCATCCCTTTAGTCTTCCATGGGGTCTGCTTACAAAAATTGAGTTCTTTGATTTCTTTTGAGTTTTTATTTAGCCTCTGACTCGGAATACGCTCGAGTTACACGAAAGTCGAAAGACAAAAACAAAAAACGCGGCTGGTGTAGTGCAGAGGAGACTCGGAGGTCTAGTGACATCATCAGACCCCGTCGTGGTTTGTCATATTACAGCAATGGCACATTAAACCACAGGTTCTCCATTAACACAGGTGTTACAGCGTCACAGCTGTACTCTCAACAACGCGATGCACATGTCAGTTCAGGAACTGAAGGCTTCCTACTCAACATGTTGGGGAGGAGGGGAAGCGGGGGGGTAAGTGGCTGAGGTGGGGGTCACAGGACTGTAATGTCTGACTTTCAAATGATGGAACCATTAAATGCCATAAAATGCCACCTACGGAATTTCCAGCGACACCCAACTGTACTGCAGAACATAAAATTAAACCAAACGATAAGAACAGTCCGTCAGCCTCTTACTGTCAACTGATTCAGGTGCACGTATTCTAAAGGAGTAAAATTAGCTTTTTTGTGTAATGGCCACATGGTGAGCAATTTTGACTGATGTCTATTAGCCACTAAAATCCAGGTTTAATCTTTCCGAACACCTGAACAGCTTATCATTAGTCAGGTGAAATCCACATCATTCAATTAAAGCGACAATAGAATAGAATAGTGATACATTACTGATCCTCATAGGGAGATTCCCTTTTTGCCAACCCGATCTTGCTCTCCATGAGACAC
>JAODKC010000028.1:17620291-17641045 GCA_026777985.1 Mormyrops attenuatus
CCCCCCCCCCCCCCCCCCCCCCCCCCCCCCCCCCCCCCCCCCCCCGCCCCCCCCGCCCCCCCCCGCCCCCAAGGGCCTTGCTCAGGACCCCAGCCCATTGCAGCAGTCTGTCAGGCCTGGGATTCGAACCAGCAAACTACTGATCACAAGCAAAGCTGTAACTCACTAAGCGGCACACTGGTCTCGAAACACACAAAAGAGCCAACAAGCATGTGACATCCAACAGAAAAGCTTTGTTATTCTCAAAATTGAAGCTGAGCAAACATTTCCAGGTCCCTGCCCTTTACTCCAACTCCTTAGAAACATTTACAGTACAATGATGTGGAAAAAATTCAACAAATATGCAAACAATAATTTCAAAAACATTGATATTTTTGACAGCAGCCAGACGTTTCAGCAAAAATCCCCCCAGCTCTCGTTATGTGACTCACTTGATACAGAAAAAGCAGTTACAGTATAAAGAATGTCTTCTACAGAATTAAGGTCACCCACAAGCTGCCATCCCCATCACTGACTGAGAATTTAAAGTTAAAAAACACACCCAAGAGCCAGTTTCATACACGGTTAATATCAAAAATGCACATTACCCAGAAAAGAGCAGAACTGTGAGAAAATCGTCTGATTTTATTTGCATATAGCAGTGCCAGTGAGTGCCAGAGACCACCGTGATTAAAAAAAAAAAAGATATGACTGAAAGTGAGATTTGTGACTCAAATTATACTGTAATTGGTAACTTATTTGTTGAAGATCAAGCATCAGGATCCATTCTTTTTCTCAGTCATATGCTTGCTTGGCAGCATAACATGAGGATTGCTTCTATGTGACATCATCGGCTATAATTTCATCTTTTGAGTCAGAATGATTGAAAAAACAAAAATAACAGATGCTCGTTAAATGTATTCTTCATCCTTCAGTCTATGTAGATTTGTTTTTTGTCTGCGTTTTTGAAACTGCATAACAGAGAGGAGATTTCTGTAGTCAAAATGTTCTGAGAGACACATCCAAGTAGGTTTGTTTGGCAAGGTACAGTAAAAATAAATAAATAAGCATAACCGCTTGCACGGAAGAATTCCGGGTAGCGACAAAAGAGCAGTGATGTTGCTTGTGTGTTTGTGAATAATAGTGTTTCTCATTTAAAATCAGCATTTTTCTCTCCCCAAGTAAATACGCTCGGACCTTAATGCATCCTCATACCAAAATGGCCACCTTTATTTTTGTTCCTACCCACTGTCAATAGATCAGTTTTCATTACCATCCCCAAATAAAATCTCAATATCTTGCTCCAATCCCCATGTTACATGGCTCTGTAATCACTCCCAGAACATGCTTTATAGTGTACTACCACTAACCAGAGACAGTGGATAACAAAGGTAGCACGAGGATGCATTTATTCATATTTATTCGTAATTAACTTAGTTAGTACCAATAATGCATCAATTCTGTGATGTCAGCGTCTAGAATTTTCATCTCCCAAGCATATCACCCAAAATAAATCACAGAATTTTAGCTCACTAAAATACAGTAAAAATATTTTGTACCATAGCAATCAGATATCGGACACTTCACAAATGCTATAAAATTAGATAGAAGGAAAAAAAAAAACTAATTATAGTCTGTAGTTGGAAACCACATCTCAGAGGTGTGCATTATACCACAAGATGAATGGAAAAACATTTCCTTTAAACAGCTGTGTCTCAGATTCAGATCGATTCACTTACTCAGCTGAGATGGGAATCCAATTTGCAGTGTTTCCCAACCCAGTCCTCGGGGACCCATGGACAGTCCACGTTTTTGCTCCCTCCCAGCTACCTGTCAGACAGTCCACGTTTTTGCTCCCTACCAGCTCCCTATCAGACAGTCAACATTTTTGCTCCCTCCCAGCTCCCTGCCAGACAGTCCACGTTTTTGCTCCCTCCAAGCTCCCTGCCAGACAGTCCACGTTTTTGCTCCCTCCAAGCTACCTGCCAGTAAGTCCACGTTTTTGCTCCCTCCCAGCTACCTGCCAGTCAGTCCACATTTCTGGACTGACTGTGGGTCTCCAAGGACCAGACTGGAATTGCAATTGGATCCCATTTTTACCTGACATCACAATGAGTTTCCTATCAAATATGACAAGAGCACCCTCCACCGATCCAAAGATGTGACCTCCTTCATAAATACACCAGATAAATTAAATGACAACATACCCGGAAGCCACCAATTTCTGGCATGTTCTGGTACCAGAAGTTGGGACACTGGTGGAGATCAGATGATTGGTCAACCAAAAGTACATCACTGCTCTTAATACCAGGTTTAAACCAGGTTAGGGTTTGAGGTAATGATCTGGCATTGGAGTCATACTCTCCTTTCACAAAATAAAACAGGGTAAATAGATTTAAAGGCTATGTGAGTTTAAACTTTTACCCTCTAAGGAAACGCCTGGAGGTTTAGTCGCAAACAGGACCATGTTAACTACATTACATGGACTGAAATGCTTAATACCTAATTATGCGAAGGCTTTTTAACTCCATGAAGAACACATTTTAAAAGTATGAGAGATTGTCGCACCGTTGTAGATGGTACCAAATATTTGCATCATTGATGTATAAATGTGAGGTTTGTTTTTTACTGCCAGATGGAGCTGACTTTTTAAAACTCATCCTTGATGTTGAAATTGGGCTGATCTTCAGGCTGAAAGTGTTTGTTGGGGCTGCCGTCCTTGTTCAGGATGCGCCTGGCTGTGTAGCCCACAATGGGGTATTTCGCTTTGTAGGTGTCTTTGAATATGCTGTCCAGCGACTGCAGCTCTTCTTCAGTTAATCCGGTCTGTCAGGTACAAAAAAAATAGGTTCCAAAGTTACCTCACAATTCAGGTTACAGGATTGCAGCCAGTCCTGATACCGGAGCTAGCAGGCTTCAGGTTAAATCCTAACTGCACTCTCCCTTCACTGTTCCCAGCCTTCCCTGATAGTTTCCATCCATCCATCTCCTGAAACCGCTGAATCCCAACTGGGGTCGTGGGGGGGACCGGAGCCTATCCCGGGAACAATGGCCGCAGGCGGGAACCAACCCTGGGCAGTCGCCAACACACAGCAGGGCACACACACTCACACAACTAAAGGGCCAATTTAGACTCACCAATCAACCCATCCTGCACAGTTTTGGACCGTGGCAGGAAACTGGAGCCCCCGTCCAAAATCCACGCGAACACGTGGACAGTGTGTGAACTCCACACAGAAAGGACCCGGGACTGAACCCCGGACCTTCTTGCTGTGAGGCAGCAGTGCTAATCACTGCGCCACCATGCCACCCTCCTGATAGTTTATAGACCTAATTAGACATACAAGGCTACATTCTAGGCAACCTGACATCCATAG
Source organism: Mormyrops attenuatus (assembly GCA_026777985.1). Classification (NCBI taxonomy): domain Eukaryota; kingdom Metazoa; phylum Chordata; class Actinopteri; order Osteoglossiformes; family Mormyridae; genus Mormyrops; species Mormyrops attenuatus. The sequence goes on from JAODKC010000028.1 coordinate 17,623,648, forward strand.
CATACAAAGTGTCATCCATCCATCAGTCTTACTGCTTATTCTGAATGGGGTCACAGGGGTCCTGAAGCCAGATTTTGGCATCACAGGGTACAAGGGCTTAGCAGGTTAAGCCTCTGTGTTTGTCATAGGAATGTTCCAGTGGTTAACGAGAAATAAAGGATCATCTCATTTTAAAAGCAGGCACACAGCTTCATGGCAGTGCACTGTAAAGCACATTCACACCAACACTGCAAGAAATCAGAAGCACCAACTAGCCTAACTGCATGTGTTTGGACTGTGGGAGAAAACAGGTGTGAAAATCTACTTCAAACAGGATTTACGTAAACAGAGGATTTACGTGAAAAACACTGCAAGCAGCGTGCTCAAGAGCAGGGTGCATACAAACATACTAAATGCGGTCATCTAGTTTGGAAGTTACGTGCCTTTACTTACAGTGTCATGCGTTAAGTCTTCAGGGTCCAGAGACATTTTAGAAACAGCTCTTGTGCAGTCCCTCCCTGCCAAGGCATTGTACGGCGCACCTCTCCCGTAAAACTCTGCAAATAAAGCAAATGTAATGCTTCACCAACAGCGGCGATTTTTAAAAAGAGAGTCCGCACTCTTACGGAAAAGGCACATCCATAGGCCTACCCACAATGAACTTAAATATTTTTCAAATAACAGAATTAATACCCTTTGTGTTATTCATAATTAGCATGCCCTATACAACACAAAGGGTGCTGGTTTGATATATTAACCAACCAGGGGAGTCGTAACGGGGTAAAGCGAAGACACTAAAACATCTGGAACATAACAACATTGGTCTGGGTTGGAGGCCCAATATGATATGCTAAAAGGGGGCCCAAAATCCATGTAAATTATGTAAATAATCCTGAATTTATACAAATGATTTTTTTAGTTCAAAAGGCAAGCGAATCTCAAATACATAAATAAACAGTAACAAAAAAAGTTAAAGACCAATACGGAGTGGTGGAAATGATATGAATCTGCACGCGATGAATAGTCATGTGACTGTATCGAAATGACTATAATAATATCAGATCAAACGGACAACAGAGTTGGCAGTATGGGCAGAGCGCTGGTCCCATGTCAGTAGGGTGTAACTCTTTTTGTTACTGAGTATATATGCTGTATATAAAGTTATTAATTTACGTACCCTTCCCTTTTGTAACGTCAAATACCACTCCTTTCACTGCCAGGTAGATCGGCTTCCCTTCCTGCAATACAAATGATTAAGCTACGGTGGATTTCACACCGGTATGACAACTATATAAATCACATTTACATCCACAAGACAACACAGTGTTAGCAAAATGATCGATCACGTTCCGTCGCCGATATATTGTAACAGGTCACCCTAATTGTAAACAAAAAACACAAAGACTTTACACTGTACAGTTACACTGTAGAGAAGCAGCTTTTCCTCCGATTTAGGGTTTTAAATTATCACCTATAACGCCTAATTTGGACAGAATGAGGAAGAATAAAACTGTCGTATGGAGAGTTTGACAACATAAGTTGTGCTCCGAGTTTTAAGACAGGGGAAGGTACTCGACTCGAGTAAAATTACATTACATTAATTCCTCACCTCCAGGCCGTTGTAACTTTGTAGATCGTCGTCGGTGAATAATCGGACGGGTCTGCGGGCAGGTTTCGGCTTTAATGTAACCTCATCCGCGGGACACAGCAGAGCCTCCAGGAGCACCAAGGCGAGCGCTTTCCACAGGGCTGCCATTGCGGAAAGTCCGCCGACTTCCTGCTTTTTGCAGACGTATAGCTCCCGAATTGCATACATAACACATCCATAATTAATAACAGCTTCTAAAATGGAGACAGCAGGAGGTGAGGCTGCTTTTAGAAAGTAAAATCCACAACAACGAAATAACAATAAAACTTTAGAGCGATCACTGTTTGGGAGATACTCGTTTTAATACAGTCTCAAAGATCACGTGAGGGTTCATTCATGACAATCCTTCGTGCAACAGCTTAACGTCAAAAATACTACGGTCTCTTATCAGTATGTTATCTATATGTGCAGTGTTTAAAGAAACACAATAACTCTTAATTGCATGGTTCACTGCGTTTGCATTGCCTTAGAGGGCACTCGAAACATTTTTTTCCGGGCAATCCCGTATTTGTGTTTAATTTAAAAAAAATCAGTATTGTATTATGATTCTAAAAAGGTAACTTTATGTGTTTAAAAGTCACTGGCATGTGGCACCCGAGCGAAAACAGCGGACCTGTCGCTGCACGTTAAACGCGAAAGGGCTGTTTTAAAGGCGTGTTTCAGCCTGGAGGTACTTATCTTTATGGAAGTTTAGGAGGCGGACTTGGGAGGAAAATGTGATGTCAAGGCGGGCATGTCGGGCTGTGCAGTGTCCCCGCCGGATTATCTGCTTCCCCGATAACTGCTGCATGGAGCTACTTCTACGCGTTGGGACGCATTTTTAATGGTCATCAAATGAGCAGGAGGAAAAAGCTGGTGCCCTTAGTTAAAAAGTCCATAGTGATCAGCCGATTGTCGGAATGACAAGGGACAACTGTCGGACTTACCAAAAAGTAAGTTTTGTGGCCTGACTGTTAGCTGTTAAAATCCCACATTTTGAAAACCCACGGAGCGTTTTCAAAAGCATGTTTGTCCCGTGTTCTAAACACGGTGAGCTGTGTTTCGTTGTTTAGTGATCAAAAGTATCAAGAATAACGTGAACGAAGAAAGCGGAGCAGTCTTAACACCCGATACGTGGTCATGTGATTCGTCCCTAGAGCGCTTTTCAATTCTTAATTCATGCGTATAACGCTTGTTGTAAAGGCTTCTGTGTTTTTAAAATATAGAGGGATTTACAATTGGAAGGGAAAATATATAATACCCTTTTATTGATATGGTGTTCACGTTCCAGTCACAGAGCGTCAAGACGTATATTTGTACTACATCTGCAAAATGTCTCCCGTCTGTTTATGACAGGATATTAAGTGGATTCAGGCATGAGCTAATATAAAAACATTATTATTATTGTTATTTATATAATTATTATTTATTAATAATAATAATTTTATTTTTTAATTATAACTAGCACGTCCAACACAAAAACTTTATTTTTCTCTTTTTCTAATGTTAATGTGTAGTTGTGTTACAACTGGCTTTTTGGAAACTAGTGAAAGCTAATGTTCTAGTGACTTCAACTTTTACAGTAATCTTCATTCTTCAAACTGTTCTGGAGAAATCCCCTCAGATGTTGCCAGAATACGTACAGTAAAGCAAAGACATGCTACCAATTATTATCGTTCTTAAACTTGTCTCTGTTACAGTTCAGCGATGATGCTCAGTGTTCAAGTGTTTGCCAAGATAATGGCAAGAACGACCAGATCCCTGATGATGCCAACGACAGCGATTTACCAGGTGGGTGTTACACAACAAACAGCTGCAGATACAACAATGAAACGAGTGAGTTGAGAGAGTAAGAAAGCTCAGTGGACACTAGTGATAGAAATGGGGCTTGACAAATGTGTATTGTGGATCCTCAGGTGTGGAGGACGACACGGGGAGCATCTCGATGGGGTTGAACAAGGCCTGTCTGAAGAATGTCTTTACTGTTCTTCTTATTCTGATATACGTCCTGCTGACGGCCGTGGCACTCTTCCTCGCATACCAGACCATCTCTGACTTCAGAGAGAAGCTTAGCCACCCGGTGATGTCAGTAACTTTCAAAGAAGTGGACGAGTACGAGGCTGTAGGTGGGTGATTGTGGCGTGCGAGCATGCGGCGGGTCATCATCTCCATCGAAGCGGATGAACTCCTGACTTCTGAACTGGGTGCTAATTTCTGAATTTCTGAAGACTGGTGTTGGACAGCTTGTGGGAGTTCTACTTGCGCAAAAATATTCTGAGGGCTGAAAGAAAAATGACTGGTTCAGAGAGATAACTAATCAGATTGTAAAGGAGGTGGGTCCAAGCAACTAGACGAGGCAGGACCAACCAATCAGATGTCTCGGTCCACCTACGCTAGTTGCTTGGACCCACCTCCTCTACAATCTGATTGGTTATCTCTCTGAACCAGTCATTTTTCCTTCTGCCCTCAGAACATTTTTGTATAAGTAAATCTCCCATGAGCCGTTGGCCAGTTACTTCTCCAAGACAGCACAGCTGCCCTGCTACATGTAGACCCAGTGACTAGGCGTTGTCTTCTTGTTTTTGAGAAGGTATCGCCCTCTATCTGGGGAAGGCTACATTTCTGAGTTGTCAGCACCACCTGCATGACTACATCCCAGCTCTGGTATCACCAGGGAACCCTGGGGAAGGGGGCTGCGTGATGGAAACGGTCTCCTACATGGATCCTTACTCCAACCAGACCAGGGTAATCTGCATTGAGCCTTAAAATAAAAAAAGCTGCCTGACATATTTATACATCAGTGTCTCTCTTAAAAGACTGATGCAACCAATGCGAGATGAATCCCTAAATGTCTTATTTTTTTACAGAATTTACTTTAGGTCTAAACTATTGACTTATTTTTTCCTTTTAAACAGAATTACCCTTGTATACATTTTGTCCAGTCAAATCTCATATTAGTATACACCAGTGATTCCCAATCCAGTCCTCGGGGACCCGCAGACAGTCCATTTTTTTGTTCCCTCCCAACTCTGAGGGAGCTGGGAGGAAACAAATATGTAGGGATCTCGGAGGGAGCAAAAACGTGGACCGACTGTGGGTCCCCAAGAACCGGATTGGGAAACACTGGTACACACACACAGACGTTCCATCCAGGGTGTACCACAGCCTTGGACCCTGTGTGACTTGGGATTGTCCCCAGGCCTCCTGCAGCCCTGATAAACAATTGAAAGAAGGATAAATGGACACACACATACTTATTCACAGAGTTCTTTATTTACATTATTGATTTGCTATCAGATTTTTCAATATAACAGTCTTTCTTCCTCACCAAAGGAAGTGACTGTGGTTCAGGGGCCAACCGACATCAGGAATCGCGAGCTCATTTTCCTGCAGTTTAGCCAGAATGAAACAGAAGAAGACTTCAGCTCCATCACTTATATGCTCTTCTACAAATTCGCTGACTTGACTGCAAGGTATAAAACACCCAAACAATATACTATAATTTATTAAATAAGCTAAGGGCATCATAAATTCTTTTTTTTGTTGTTCATTGTATGATTTGAATGAATTGATAGTGTTGTCCATTGTCTCCAGCTCAGATAAAGCAGAGTTTATGAAAGAATGTGAGAGGAATTACTCCATGTGGACCTTCTCAGGAGGCTTTCGAACTTGGGTGAAGATGTCTTTGATAAAGACATCCGGGAGAGGGAAGGAGTCCATGGAATTCCGGCAAGAGGTAAAGGCCTTTCGCCTTGGAAAACCTAGTTTTGATTTTGATGTTGAGGCCTTTCCTATTTTAGCTGTACTATTTTATCTTTTATTGCAAGCTGCTGAGTGTTTTCTGCAAGCGTAATAGGTTTTTACGCTATTTTGGTTTTATTTATCGTTTTTAACACATTAACAACATGACATGTGCTGTGCACCTTTAACCTCTAAGACTTTCTGCGGCTTCCTCTCTACAAGGGAAAATGCATACAAAGAAATATCCTGTAGCAGCATCCTGTTCCCTCAAATGCATGCTTCTTTACCCCGGTATTAGACTCCCTTTTCAAATGTAACCATTTAGAAATACCAAGCAGAATTTAACACTGTTTTTAACAGAATTTAGAAAAGACAGAATTTTGAACTGTTTAACAGAATAGGTAGTTCAACAAACTCGAAAGACTGAAAGGCCATGATTTGTTGTATTTGCCTTTTTAATTGCTGTTTAAAAAGGTATTTACTTAAAAACCTGTTTGTACTCTACAGTCCAGTGTAGTAAAGTACAATGACAAGAGGCCCGAGTCGGAGAGGACCAATCAGCTGTTTTTTGTTGTTTTTGAGTGGCGTGACGTGTTCATCCAGGAAGTTAGGGACGTAAGTCATCATTCAGTTTGTTGTTTTATTGATATAGGAAAACAGCATGTGATTTTGTTTTTATGTCATCCCACTAAATCTCCTAAACCGCTCGACAGATTGTCACGGCCAACGCTTGGAACAGCGTTGCAATTCTTTGCGGTGTCTTCATGGCCCTCTTCAAGGTGGCGAATTTCGCCAAGCTCAGCGTCAAGTGGATTATGAAAATCCGTAAAGCACACCGGAGAAGGAGGGCGAAGGAAATGACACAGGTCACCTGAAGGTCCTTCTGGAGGCGCTGCGGAAAGGTCATAGGCTTCTCAGGGAACCCAGACATGCCAGTAATCGTATCAACCTCTTTCAGATCATTGATAAGTTGATATTGAGTCAACCAGCAGCGTACAGCAGAGAAATAGATGATGATCAAAGTCAGATTTTTGGAGGTTCTTTTTTGTAGAATGTAAAAGAGCGTTGGCGTGTCCTGCTGTGTTTGAAAAATCAATTTAAAAATTAATTCTGCTATATAATGCATCTAGTAGGTATTCATCTAAGCTTGACGGTATTAATTCATGTCCTGTTGTTCCTGCATGACTAATTCATCACCCAAGAAGGCCAATTATGTGTATATATTTATGTTTGATTGCTTTTTATTGTTTCGTACACACTGTGTTAAGCTATTGTGCAAATGGCCTGTTGGAATTCTTTCATGATGCCTTTCCTCTTAGGGAGTCTTACTTTGCAAAGACTTGCAATAACAGTTACTCTTCTACATCATCCATGAGAATTTCATTATTACTGCTCCTGAATATAAAAGCCGCTGTCGTCACATTCTCCCACATTTATGTTGTGCCACAGTACTAAACCACTTGTGTAAATAATAACAAAGATGTTATTATGGGATGCAAGGTGGATTCATCTGCAGAAGTGAAAAGAGTATGAAATCGTTTGCAGAAGCCATGTGGCAGAATCAGATCCAGCTATGAAAAGGTCATACAAGAGGAGAATGAAAGTTGTTTCACAAAGTAAACACTCCCTCCTTAAGAGACGAAACAGCCTTTAGCCAACGGCAAAAGGGTATTTGATAAGGATGGTGCCAACAATGAATCCGTACTCTGTCACCTAGGATAATATGCAAATCAGATTTTCAACCTTTGTTGAAGAGCAGCAAGAAAGTAAAACATGTGAAATGGGCCAAGAAATATTTGTAGTTGGACTTCCAAACTGTAATCCACCAATGAGTCCCAAGCAGCTCTTAATGAACCTGTAGAATGGAGCAAAGGTCAGGTCAGAAACGAAAGTCCTGGTCCTATCAGACTGAGATGCCGGCATGGAGGTGATGCCGTGATGTTCTGGGCTGGTGGCCAGCTGCCTGCTCCTTGGTCATTTCTTCAAGGTGTGAAGTAGACTGCAGGGCTCAAAAGTAAGCCTCTGGCACAGAAGCAAAAGATATTCATGCATGACAAAGTTCCATCACATTCTGCCAAGAAGACAAGAGATGTTGGTGAAAGTGGCCTTAAATATGGCCAGCTAGTATAGTGGACAGCATCTTTGCCTGATTTCAGTCCCTTCGAGAACCAGTGGAGCGTCATTAACATTTTGACCACTTATAATGCAAATTTGATACAGTTTTTACTAGTATTTACTCATTCATTTTTGAGATAGTGGATAATTCATAATTTGCATTATAGCAAGATGCAGTGTGTATAGAACAATGAAATTCTTGCAACTTTTTCGCCTTCTCAGTCTTAGAAAGGCAATGCTAGGAGTTATATTTTTAATTATGCATTTGCTTTGTTAAAATAAATTAACATTTTTTATTTTAATCTTTTCTGCCATTGGGTTGGTAACTCGCTAGGCCCTGAGACCAGCTGTTGAACAGGAGTGTATTTACAGTGTGTGTATTCAAATGAACGTGTAATTGCAGTCTTTAAGTAAAACACTGGGAATCTTTCTAAACCATTCATGTTTCGTTTGCTTGTTTGTTTACTGTATGGTTGTTAATCATTGCCACAGGAGGATGTGCCAGGTGATGGAACCAGTTTGGTTTTACTCTGACTTCCTGCACCCATTTTCTTTTATGTGAGTCCATTCTGCCGTTGGCAGTTGTGAATTTAAACCAGTGGCAGTGAGAAGGTGCACCGGGTCCAGTGTTTTGTGGTATTTCACTTGAAACTTTCACCACCAAAATGGCAGTTATATCTCAGAAAAAGTCCCGTGAATCCCTTTTTGTTTTCATTTAATCTATTGAGGTTAAACGAAGGTCCAGAAAAGCTGATGTGTGGAATGACTTAATGACTGCATAGATTATATATTTTTTATTATATATCTTTATAGATAATGTGCAGGTATTTTGATCTATTAGTACCTACCCAGAACACCTCCATGTATTATCTTTTTTGGTATACATGTGACTGTCAAAATATTACCATTAAGTACATATATAATATGGTCAATATTTATAGTTTGTAGAATTTTGCAGTCATGAAACATTTCCTTTGTGCACAACTACTGTGAAACAAAAACCCGATTTAAGTGCAAAAAACTAGAGTAAAACATTAAATACGTTTGCTGTAAGACAGTATGCAAGTAGTATATAAGATGCCCATTTGTGGTTAGGGAAGTTGTGGTCCACGTTTTCTGTTGCCTAGTTTATTAATAGCTATGTTGACATTTTGGCATTTGCCTATAATCTGTACTATGGTTTTCCCCTGATAAACACACTAACATTTTGTATGATTTAAAAATTATTGTTATATGTCCTTGCAAACCTGACCTGATTCATTATTTGTCATTTTAATAGTATAGAATAACTTGGTGTAAGGATCACTACTACAGATTTAGGGCATTTTGCTACACCTGCAGTTGCAGGAAGCACTAGAATAGTAACAGAGTGTGACCCTTGGCATGCTTTTTTTTTTAAAAAAAATTGATGAGTCATCCCCTTGCAATGACGGGGGGAATTACCTAGGCACAGGCCTATTTGTGCCCTCGCCAATTCTGTGGTCCATGGTCACCTCCCAGAGCCTTCTGACAGCTGATACTGCATACAGTAGCTACTCCTTTATGTTCTGAATTTAAAACTGGACCAATCATTAGTGTCATTACCGTCACCCAAAACGACCATGTGGAAGGTTAGTTGGACGTTCTCACTTTTTCAAGTACGATGTGTCTGGTTCTTACAGACAAGCTCCTGAGGCTAAAGCAGGGGAAACTAGCGGTGGCAGAGACAAAATGAGAGAGAGGGAGCGGAGGCAAGACCGAGAGTGGAGTCAATGTAATGGGAGAAATCTCCACTGATGACATTAATGAGACCATCCTGGGAAAGGCGGCGATTGGTAGGTCATGCTCGTATGGTGGTAAGCAGCTGAGAAGTTGTTTTTGTTGACACGGCGAAAGGTCAAGGAGAGGTGTAAGTTGCAGGCCTAGATACATTCCACCAATGAGTCAAGATATCATTTCAGTTTGGCAAGGTTCCAGGTTTGGGGATAATAAGCGTGCTTGGATGTGTACATTTATTGATACCACAAAGACACGTGTAAAAATGTTATATTTCCATCCTTACAGGTAGAGAGGTGGGTGGTGTGTTCACTACCGTGGACCAGACGCTCATGTTCCCCCTGGCGAAAACAGGCTAGAGATGTGAGATATCAGTGACCTTGGGCCTTTCTTTGAAGACTGATATTTTAGCTACCATGTTGTCTTTGTCTCTCAACACGTATGACTTGTTATTATATCACCTATAATTTGTGACTGATTTATCTGTAGTTTTTTCACATCAACAATATATGTAACGTTGTACATATATGTATGTTGCACATCAGTATTGCACAGGAAAGCAAAGCACATTTTTGATGGTTGAGTTACTTAAAATTTTTTACATGAGACTGATTTATAGTATAATAAAAAAAAACATGGGCTATTCAAAAAGGTGTTTTTTCTGCAGTGATGAACAATGCATCTCTGGTTTTAGTTCGTCATACTTCCGTATTTCACGTAATTCTCATCCAAAGTTTAACGGAACTTCTAACCCTTTAAGAAGGTTTTAACTGACTTTTCAGAATCTCCTCACGGTCACAACTTGTACTTCTTTTACTAGGTGCCTTTAGTTTAAGGCAGCGATTCTCAACCCATGGGTCGCAACCCAAATTTGGGTCGCGAGGCAGAGTTGGTACTGTAAACATTTTAAAACCAGCAAGCTCCTGTGCCGATCCACGATCAGATTTCCCAGCCCCAGTCCAAGAATTAGCCTGTATAAACGGGTCTTGGGTCTGCAAATGCTTAGAGCAAAACTAGTGAACAGTCAACCAACCCAAGAAGCCAAACCACAGATGCTTAATTTAAAATTCACTGGCACATCCAATCAGATTTGTGCAGCAGACATTGATTGGCGTAAATTGCAGAGTGAACTGCACGCTTGATAATAGCGTTTATTTAAACCTATACTTGATATAGCTGGCATGGTTGGGTCGCGATGCAAAAAAAGGTTGAGAACCACTGGTTTAAGGTGCATTTTTTGTTTTAGTTGTTTTATGTGTTGGGTGGCTTTTTCTGCCATCTTGTGGCAGAACAGTCAACCAAACAGTAATCAGTTTCGAAGGGAATCATCTTTTTAATCATTTGGAGCGCTAGACATTTGGACTATTATCAAAAGTAACTGATGTAAAAATGGATGGGTGGGAGTTTAAGCTATAAAACTACATGTGTAAAACTCACTCATCCTTCAGGTTTTATATATTTGTACCCTATCAACGATTTATTCTGCAATCAGCCATCTATGTTTGTATTTTGTAAAAGATAAGGTGTTCCGGTAATATTCTGATAAATTTACCACTTCTTGACGAAACCTAAGATTACACGGACCAGTTTCATTTTGCGTCTCAGTTTCATACTAATGTTAGTTCTTCTATCTGTATGGCCGAAACCTGGGCAGCCACAAATCTTAGCCGACCATACATTTCTCTTCGGCTTTCTTGAATAATTCACTGCCACACCATGCCTGATAAAATGTAATAGGATTTGTTCCATTGCGCTATAATTGTGTAGCGCATGCCATTGTTGTATGTCATAACACTGCATTTAAGAAACATTTCTTTCGCGTCACCTCCCTGCCACTGCAGGAGTCGGCGCTGGTCCTTCTGCAGACCGTGCTGGAGCAGATAGACCTGCGGAAGCTGAGCGAGAGGCTGGCGGAGTTGGAGGGCGTGCTAGCCATCTACGAGCTGTACGTCAGGCAGCTAACCGGGAGCCAGTTCATCGCCTCCACTCACATCAGGTGCCGTGACCCGAATTCCTACATGAATCTCACCCGACTTCTTCCACCGCGAGGGCGTCCATGCCACCACCATCCAGCCTGAGTTTGCACCACTCAGCTTGGGGTCCAGCCCCTCCTTGTGTGAGCTCTCTTGCCTGGATCAATAGTGTCTCTCAGAAGCATGGAATCAAACCTACATTGACCAATAGAAAAGCTGCCTTGCATGATGAACCTACCAATGACATTTCTCTGGACTAACATGCCTCACACCAGAATTCGGGTCACTGTGCTCAGAAGCATCATCTCCTTGAGTGGATGAGATAAATGTGCATGTCTATGACATTTAATAAAAGAGGAGCTACAGTCTAGAGTGCTAGCCTAGACTGTATAGTCTATATGTATTGGTGAGTTTATTCTGCAAAAAGAAATGCTGGTGCATAGATTCTAGGGCACAATTATTTGGCCGCTTTAGCCCCAGACTCACAGGGGAGCGATAATGCTTGTTCGGATTATCAAACAAACAGCTTTTGAACAATCTAGTTGCGCAACATAGTTTGTAGTCTAAACATTACATTATGTAAATATTCAACAACATGAGCTGCTCAAATAAACTGTAAATATAATCATATTGTTTTGTAGATTGATATGCCCAGTCTAGTTTAGTGGTTACGTGGGCAGCACTGTGACCTGTGTTGCATTAACCAGTGTAGGCCAACCCCCTCCCGCGCATGCAAAACATGCAGGAACTCTCCTTATAGCATTTACGTGACGTCGTCTGTTGCACACGAGATGCCGTTCGAAGGGCTGCAGTTCACACCCCCACGCCTAGGTGGCGGTATCAAATTCAGTGAACAGCGTTCCCTCCTTATAGAAACATCGACACTTCATTCTGCTCGCCGATATTCCTTTCCGACTGAGGCCGAGATGGCAGGTATCCGAGCGCTGGGTGTCCTTTCCAGGCTATCTTCAAGGAGACGCTGCCTTCTTGCAGGCAAGTGAGAGGTTTTCCGGACGCCATGAAAGCTTTAACGGGAACGTCCCAGCACTTACATTTGCGAGGAAAGTTATATGCGTTTTATTATGGTGCTCGTGGACCCCGAGCAGTATCTAAATCATGGCATAAACTCCCGTCTCTGATGCTCCATTCAAAGAATAAACCCACCTGGTTTATTTATTTGAGCGTCATGAATGTGCTTCGTGGCTGAAGACGAATCATGTTCCAAATCAAGTCAATTCGTAAATCATTAACCTCGTGTCAACATTTTACATTTTACGAAACTTTACGGGAAGCTGGATTGGAGTAAAGTAAAATCTGCAACAGTAACATTTCAGTCTAGTTGTATGTTTTTAAACGTGCATCTACCATACAGTGGTATTTCAGATCTCTGTACAGAGGTCACGCTGCATTACGTGTGTTGTAGTGTGGAAAAGGTTTGACGTGCTATTCCGGTGCACAAGGGGACATTGTTGGGAAACGGCCAAAGGGTGTTTCATACGTGTGTGGACACTCCAGTCATTCTCAGGGCGCATGGGGTTCGTCTGTCCTTTGCCCTTGAAGCCGAAAATTAAGTTAGTCTGGCTTTGAAACTCAAATATTATTTGAACTGATTGCATTTTGTGGTGGCCCCAATTGAGAAATCTATGATTAGCTGTATATAAACTGCATACTATAATTCCAAATTCATATTTTTTTGTTAGGATATTTCGTCTTTAGCTCTAAACGAGATTTCATTTCAACAGTTTTGCATTCGATGAGTGCAGTGTAAATTATATATGATATTTAATTTTTTTTTTTTTGTTGTGTGTGATTTATGTCTTTTGTTATTTGTATGTTAGTTTCAGGTCAAGGATGCCGGAATATCACAAGTTCGTCGGTCTTGTATGGTAAGGGTTTAGATGTTATCCTACTGTTGTCATTTTTTCACAGCATTCTTGCTGACTTTGTATTGCTTTTATATAGTTCGCACCCATGTCAACTATGAAGTCAAAGATGATGTGGCAGTTGTCCGGATAAATGACCCCAATTCCAAGGTGGTAAATCTGTTTCTGCTTGCTATTGTTTAATAAGCTGTGTCTGTCTCGGTAATCCTGAATATGGCATAACTGAATTTTGGCATCAGACTTTTGTTCATGGTCTGATAGGTGTAAACTTATCGTTTGTCATGTGTTGTAATGATTGTTTTTCTGACTGATAACCTCTTAGTTCTTCGCCTGTTGGGATGCAGGTCAATACGCTGTCCATCCAGATGCAGGCCGAAATGAAGGAGGTGATGAACGAAATCTGGGCCAACGATTCCATCAAAAGCGCGGTCCTCATTTCTTCCAAACCTGGCTGCTTCATTGCAGGGGCTGACATCAAGTTAGTCATACTCGGTGCACATTTTAACAATGGTGATGACTGCTTTCTCGTGTGTGTACCACAATAGCTACATAGTGACTTGGCTGATTTTATACTATTCAGAGACCTGTCGATCACTTAACAGGGTCACGGAGGGGAGGGATTTAGCACAGTCTGCTAGAAATGTTAGAAAATCAAATGAGGGGCGAAATAGGGGGCGGGGGAGAGATTTTACGGCTTTTACCCTGGAAGCTGCAGGTTCGAGGCCCGTGAGTAGCTTTATGGTTGTACTCTGATCTGTGAATTCTAAACTATGATTGTAAGAGAACAAATTCCAGTGATGTATGGAAGTCTGGCAATCTGTGCTTTTGTCATGTGACAGCATGATCGAAGCCTGTAAGACCACAGAAGATGTGACAAAGCTCTCCCAGGAAGGACAGATGATGTTCAACAAAATAGAAAATTCCAAAAAGCCGGTTGTGGCTGCCATCAACGGCTCGTGTTTGGGTGGAGGCCTGGAGGTTCGTTTCTTTGTCTCTTAAATTTCATAAAGCCTCTGTAGGGGGAATCCATAACATTTCAAGGCTCCTTGTATATAATTTCTATCACCCCTGTAGTGTCAGATTTATCTGGGGGAATAATCCAACATTTTGGGGTTTTCCTTTCAGTTCGCCCTCGCCTGCCAGTACAGGGTAGCGACCAACAGCAAGAAGACCATCCTGGGCACCCCTGAAGTTATGCTTGGTCTGCTGCCAGGGGCTGGTGGAACCCAGAGGCTGCCCAAGATGGTATGTGCCTGTTGGAATCCGGGTCATGTGATCGCTACAGAATCTCGTGCCTGAGGGGTTCCGTTCTCGAAGACTCTAGACTCTGAGTGCATCCTTTCACAGCCATTATTAGTATTACTAGGGGTCCAATCAGTGTAGCTGTTGGATCCCTATTGTTTTTATTATTATTATTATTAGTAGTAGTAGTAGCAGCAGTAGTGACTTTACTTATTAATGTTTATTTTAACGTTATTTTATTAACAGGTTGGACTTCCAAACGCCTTGGACATGATGCTGACTGGAAGAAACATTCGGGCAGACAAAGCAAGGAAGATGGGACTTGTACATCAGCTAGTGGATCCACTGGGTAACGTCATTCTCTCCATAAACAATGATGTTACATGTTTGTCTTTTTTTTTTTTTAATGATGTTCACATTTCATTTAACAAGATCCGTAGCTGCATTTGATTTTGCCAGCTCATTTAAGCAGGTTTCTCATTCTCATTTCTCATTTCCGTCGTCCTGTTTTTTTTGTTTGTCAGGCCCCGGTCTTAAGGATCCAGAGCAGAGAACGATAGAGTACCTGGAGGAAGTGGCCGTCGACTTTGCTAAAGGAATTGCCAATAAGAAAATCCCACTCACCAAACCTAAGGGTCTGATGCAGAGTAAGTGACTCCACCTTCAGAACAAAATCGCACAGAAATAATTATTGACGAGAAGTTTAGTTTAATGCACCAGGGATTGCTGTTCTGTTTACTCCCATTGGCAACACCAACAGAAGACTGTTATTTTAAGGTCTATTTAGTTTTTTTTTCATATCCATTGTATTTTGTTACAAAAGCTGAAATAGACATGTTTTCAGTTTTACATAACTTGTTACCACTGACGCGTTTGTTCATTTTCCTGATGCTGATCTTGTGCCCTTTGCAGCACAGGATCGGTTCCAGCCCCCCTTCAGTAATCATGTCCTTTTAATTGTTTTGAATGGTGAAATAAGTTTTTTAAAGTTTTTTTTTTTTTTTTTTTTTTTTTGTAAGAACTGAAATGTTTTGGGTATCCTCTCTTTTGTCCTTGTGCCGTTTCATATTAAACTCCACACTGAGGTTCTCAGTTTTGGCAAGCTAGTATTGACATCTGTATAATCTCTCCTCAAAAGAATTACAAGATTACATCATGGGAATTGAATTTGTGCGCAAGCAGATCTACAACACAGCAAGTAAAAAGGTTATGAAGCTGACCAAGGGGCTGTATCCTGCGCCTCTAAAAATCATTGAGGTCAGTGAACGGGTCTCAAAAGACCGATTACTTTGTGAAACTTATCCGTCAATATTCATCTGTTATGTCCTTTTCTTCCTGCTCAGTGTGTGCAAGCTGGGTTAGACAAAGGACCAGAAGCTGGGTACTTGCTGGAATCACAAGTAAGTGAAATTAAAAGCCTTAACGTTTTAAGTTCTCCACTTTCTGATCAAGGTTTTAGCATTATATATAATTGATGGATGCAAAGATGACACAGTAGAGATTCTGAATCGCTGTTCCCCTTTGTTATAGAATTTTGGTAAATTAGGAATGACCACGGAATCCAAAGCTCTGATTGGTCTGTATCACGGCCAAGTGGCATGTAAGAAAAATCGGTTTGGGACTCCTGAGAAAGACGTGAAGTAAGTACACACATGTACTCAAAGGAGTACTCGTCTCAAGGGATGAGAAATGATAAATAGTATTGTAGCACAGTTAAGGAATTTGAAAGGATTTGGTCTTTTATAGGTTGTTCAGTCAAAGTGGTGGTCAATTCTGTACCTGTTTATCCATGCGACCAACTAATGGAAAGATTCATTTATCCGTCTTCTGACTACCTATGCTGGGCAGGGCCACATAATAACTTAACTAATAACAATTTTAAAATATAAATAAGATCTAGGCTGCCCAAAAACATTGTTGGTGCTGAAATCAGATCGCCACGCCACAAATAAAAAGGACCACCTTTAACATTATTGAACCACACTGCAGTATTTTAAACACTCAGTGAAATCCTGTAAGATGAAGTTTTTTGGCCTGCTTCTGGTTCAAACCTGACAGGACTCTGGCCATCCTGGGAGCAGGTCTTATGGGGGCAGGCATCGCCCAAGTAACCGTGGACAAAGGCATCTACACCATCTTGAAGGACACTACAGAGGAGGGCCTGAATCGAGGCCAACAGCAGGTCTACAAAGGGTGAGTGGGACACTGGCTGCTGCTTCTCCATGAGGGCTGCAGAAAAATGGTTATATTGTTAATCGATTAATCGTGTAATCAGGTGATCAACTAATCGATTAATCGGGCCAAGACACGGTTTAAAGAAAAGAGCAAATGCTTTATAAAAAAAAAGAAAAAAAAACAGAGGTATCTTAAATCACAATTGCAACAGCAACTTGAGCGATGTTTCTCAGCGCCGTGCTTGGGGTTCACGGGTTTTGCATAAATGTGGACTGTCTGCTTGGGAACTGGGAGGGAGCAAAGATTCGGACTGTCTAGGGGGGCCCCCAGGACCAGGTTGAGACACGCTGGTGTGGAGAATTGCTGTCTAAAGTTGACAATGGACAAATATTTGCTGTCTCCACCATATTTAACTTGCTCATACTTCTGTATACAGTGTATTACTGTAATACTGCTCAGGCCAGTAAAAACAAATAACAATTCATAAATGTTTACCCATTTTACTGCACCACATGTATTTGTGTTTGCAACACATCTGCCCTCTGTTGGTCTGGAGCGATATTATTGCTGTACATCCGTGCCAACTGCACAAGAAACGATGCACGGACTACGACAGCACACGGAAAAGTGAAGTATGACCAAGTATTAACACCAACGTTCACGTTGCTAGGTGGTGAGGTCATTATATTCAAATTACGCTGCATACTTACAAAATGCAACAAATCAATGACAGAATTTGTCACTTATTTTTATCGCTGATTTTATTATTGACATTATCGATAAGTTGTTGCAGCCCTGCTGTCAGCTGAATAAGGGCGGGCCGCCCCCCCCCCCACCCCCAAGGCAAAAAAACGAAAAAAAAAACAAAGAAAAAAAAAAAAAAAAAAGCACACAAAAACAAGAACAAA
>JAODKC010000028.1:17660108-17675241 GCA_026777985.1 Mormyrops attenuatus
TCTCTGTCTCTCTCTGCCTCTGTCTCTGTCTCTCTCGCCCACTCTCTCTGTCTCTGTCTCTCTCTCTGTCTCTATCTCTGTCTCTCGCCCCCTCACTCTGTCTCTGTCTCTCTCTCTGTCTCTCTCTGTCTCTTGCCCACTCTCTCTGACTCTGGCTCTCGCCTGCTCTCTCTCTCTCTGTCTCTGTCTCTCTCACCCGCTCTCTCTGTCTCTGTCTCTCTCTGTCTCTCTCGCCCGCTCTCTCTGTCTCTGCCTCTCTCTCTGTCTCTTTCTCATTCTCTGTCTCTCTCTGTCTCTCGCCCGCTCTTTCTGTCTCTCTCTGTCTCTCTCACCCGCTCTCTCCATCTCTGTCTCTCTCTGCCTCTGTCTCTGTCTCTCTCGCCCACTCTCTCTGTCTCTGTCTCTCTCTCTGTCTCTATCTTTGTCTCTCGCCCCCTCACTCTGTCTCTGTCTCTCTCTCTGTCTCTCTCTGTCTCTTGCCCACTCTCTCTGATTCTGGCTCTCGCCTGCTCTCTCTGTCTCTGCCTCTCTCTCTGTCTCTCTCTCTCTCTCGCCCGCTCTCTGTCTCTCGACAATAAAGGCTGGTGAAAAGTCAAAAGTCTCTCTCTCTCTCAGTGTCTCTCTCTCTTCCTCTGTCTCTGTCTCTCTCTCTTTCTCTCTCTCCCTCTCGGTCTCTCCATTGTAATTATTTTTTATATTTCAAATGAAATTTTATGGGTTTTATTCTGCTTTGGGATATGAAGTTTACCTTGAAATACATTTTTTATTTTTGTACTGTCAGATGTGGTCCTTGTACACTGACATGAGGGATGCCCCGGTGATGTCTTCTGGGACGGCTATTCGTTTAAAAAGGTAAGCTTGATGTGAGCTTGTCTTCAGCAGTGCTGACATCTCTGTGGGTGCTGTAGCCTGTGGATGTTGTTGCCACAGCATGTCTTCTTAGTACTAAGTGACATTTTTCCTTCTGAACGCATCACTGCTTTGGTACTTGAACTGTACCTCATATATCTGCGTCAGGAACAGGGCCCCTACCAGTGCTGTCTTCAGAATGACAGCAATTAGATTATGTGTTTAGTGTTTTCAGGGGAGCTGCCTCACATCATGAAATGCAACATTAAATCAGTGCATGCAATGTCAAGTATTTGCCGAATATTCTAGACTGTTATCTGCCTAGGGCGCTGTGTTTCCTTTGATGGGCTCCAAGCTGCTTAGAGGGACCAGTACTGGACCAGTGGTTGGATGGATGGATGGATGGATGGATGGAGTGTTTGGCTTTTCGGGTCCAGAAACTACAAATCCAGACCAAGATTTTGTTTGTACCAACCAGCTGAGCATAAAGAGTCACAGTCAGCTGGTTAGTAGAAACAAAATCTTGGTCTGGATTTGTAGCTTCTGGACCTGAAATGCCCAACACTGGATGGATGGATGGAAGGATGGATGGACGGATAGATGAATTGAAATATTCTGTACAATATTACAATTTAATATACTGAAATTGAGAAAATTAGAAAATCAAATTAATTTTTATTTACCACCTTTTATGTTTATAATAATTTCAATTAATGCCAGTGATTAGAAAGTTATATTCAATCTGGTTTATATTGTATGGGAATGTAAGTAATTAAGGTGTCATTAATATCAAGAAGCAGTGGGAGCAACTATTCTATAGCTTATAAGAAAAGTAAATTGCATAATATAAAATAAAATATAATATATGCTTCTATTTCATATGTGGCTTTCAGATCATACAGGGTATTTTCCACAGAAATACAATCACAAAAAGGCTTAGTTATGGCCCAGAGCCTCTGAGATTTTTCAAATGAAACTGACTTACTTCAAGAGAGTCTCAAACAGACATGAGTGATGTCTGCTTTCTGCACCAGCTTGCACACATCATGTTCAGGGCTGGAACGTTTCTTTTTCTGTGCATTATGGGGTCCATAGTGAACTGCCAATGCTTCAGAAGGCTCGCTTCCAAATTCCCCGCTGACACAGATGCTCCCTTTAGCTGAAGAATTAATCCTGACTGCCCTCCTGAAAGAGACACATCAGCTACTCCAGTGAAAAATTGACGATAGTTGCCATAATGTCCAGCAGGGGGCGAAGGAGGGTCTCAAACTGAATCATATTATTGGCCATAACGGTAGACACCAAATCAGAAAACGTCAGTACTGGAAAATAAGCTGATCTGATGGACAGAAAATATAGTTTATCATAAAACTGGCGACTAAACAGTGTAAAATGTTATAAGATAGAGAGCAATTCATACCCTGTGAGGTTAAAGCAGCCCTTCAGACGAGACGTACTGAAAGCCCCAGAATGATTATGGTCCACTTTGTCTGGTTTTGCTGTCTTCTACATCCTAGTTTCATAGACGTCCATATCCTGTTTCCTACATAGTTTCAATGATTTTTTTTTTCTGCGACGCTTAAACTTTTGACAACCTTTTCAGGAGTTTTTAACAAATTCCCACAAAACATGCTGATTCAGACAGGTAGCAGACAGCAGAAAGATTCAGCTTCAAAAGACTGGATTGTATTTCTGCACATCCTCTTATGCCTGGTGGGCTTCTGAAAGTAATGTGACCAAGCTGTGTATCCAAGATACCCCATGATAACTTGTCACTAATGTGTGTAAATAATCAATACACTTGTCGGGGAACAAGCCTTGTCCTTTTTATCGATTGGATGCATGCAAATGTAAGCGTAAGTAATTGCTCCCCGGAGATATTGCTTGTCGCATACATGAATCTGAATGGAGAATTCTAGAACACACAAGAACACACAATCTATATCAGTGATTTTTTTATGATTGTAGGAGAGGCCATCGAAGCACAGGGAAGGCATGAAACTGTAAAGACACTGGGTGGGCAATTTGAACCCACAACTTTGGAACTATAAAACAACAGCAGTTAGCTCCGGTGTCACCGTGCCATCCTTCATGCAGGTCCCCTTGTATACTCTAAATCAGTGTTTCTCAACCAGATCATCAGGGACCAACAGACAGTCTGCAGTTTTGCTCCCTCCCAGTTCCCTGTCAGACAGTCCACATTTTTGCTCCCTGGAGGGAGCAAAAAAATGGACTGTCTGCGGATCCCCGAGGACCAGACAGTGAAACACGTCTCTATGTCCTGTGTTTTTTCAGTAACTATACAGTGCTTTGGATGTGTTCATACAAGCAGACTTATGTTACTGATAAGCAATCTTTCATTTCCCTGATCTGTATAAATGATGGCACTTCACCTCTGCCTGGGGGCTACGGAAATTTGACGGTGGAGAGGCAATAAGAACCTCTTGCTTGCTAACATCTGGACAAAAACGATTAGCGTTGTACTTTCTGTCATGCTTTTCTTCCAGCAAGGCATCAAATGATGTTGTTGTAGACTTTTTTTGGCTTGAGTATATATTTTAATGCATTATATTTTTATGTATGCAATGTTTACATGTATTACGTGTATTTTAAAGTGGGCAAATTAACGAAAATGTTCCCAGCATATCATTTTGCATCGTTACATTTCATTTTCCCATTTTCTGTTCGGTTTCGTCCTCAAATTTTTATTCTCCGATACATTCCATTTTGCAGTTGCCGGTCCTTGCAAAGACGGTACATAATAATGAACGAAAAACATCTTGTGAAACACAGAATTGCTTGGGTTCGGTCCCATGGATGTTGCAAAGTAATGTGTATGCTGGATGATTTGCTGTGTGGCTCAGTGAGCTAAGCCTGTGTGCCTGTAACCAGTTCAAACCCAGCCTCAGCACGTCTGCGGGTCCTTGAGCAAGGCCCTTAACCCCCAGCTCCCTGGGTGCCCCAACAGGTGGCTGCCCTTCATGGATAGATTGCTCTGCTTGAGGGCAGTGGTGGCTTAATGGTTAGGGAAACGCACTTGTAATTGAAAGATTGCAGGATCAAATCCCTGACTAGCAAGGCACCACTGAGATACGCTGAGCAAGGTACTGCCCCCAAGCACTGCTCCCTGGTCGCTGAATTAGCTGCCCCCTGTTATGTCACATCACATATGGGTTAAATGCAGAGGACACATTCTGTTGTTGTGCACTGTGTGCTGTGGTGTGTCAACAATGATCACTTAATTTTATTCAATCATTGCGATGATTGACATGCCATTTGGAGGCATGAAGAGCCAAGGAGAAGACAGGACTTCCCGGACGAACGTTTGAGCAGATGGCACCTTAGAATAATAATAATTATTATTTGTTATTATGTGCCACCTACATAGTGAAGGTGGTTGTACTTGTTTTCCTTATTAGAGCTCATGTAGCATGTGTGATCTATCGGCTGACCACATGTCACTTCCTGTGTTTTCACGCATCTCAGACAGCCTGAGCTGATTGGACGAGGAGCATCAGCTGATCACCCAGTGAGCCAGCAGCACTGCAGTAAGTGGTGCGTGTTGGGCACAGTGAGAGCGGTGCTGCCGCATTGAGTGGAGCCATATGGACACCAACAATAACACTGCACACGCCGAACATACCTTCACTGGTACTGCAGTCGGTGTGGGTGCTGACACTGACCTCACATGCAATACATCGTCGCCATTTTTACTGACCATATTCCTGTTTTTGTCAACGTTGAAACAAAATCGAGTCTGTTTAAAACCCTTACTGTGACCATGACAACATAGAAATAGCTGAACCATGTGTTATGTGGTCAAATTGTTTTGTAGAATGTATCTGTGATCACTGTACATTAAAAAAAAAAAGCCCTCTTGGCAGTTATTACTAGACCGTCACCAGCATTTGTCTCCCAGCAGTGTCCTCCTGTTGATTCGATCTGCAGTTTTGACACCACTAAACAGCAGAGGCATCTTATTGCAGAACTGGAGAATAAAAATAGTTGAAGGTGACCTTGTATATTAATAGCAATTCTTAATATCCGTGTATATTAATAAGGTATTACAAGCAGTTTGGGTTACAACAATTGAGTAAATTCCCAAAGGAATCAGTTTTGCCTACTTATGCCTAAAAACATTTTTTTTTTATTGTATGACGTCGTACGCTGCCTAAGAATAACTTGCTTGAATGCAGGTACTTTTTGGATGATTGTCCTGTTGCAGTGACATGACAGGTAAATATGTTGCAGTGCACATGTCAGGGATTGCACCGCGCGGCATCGGGGACGCGACATGACTTCGTGTGTCCTCGTGTGCGCGCGTCATACCAGCGAGATCCCACAGGAGATTCCCAGCCTGCCCAGGAGAAGATGCTGCAGAAACCCCCCGCTCCTGGTGGCCCTGAGGGACAGCAGCTGGATGGAGGGCAGAAGGACACCTCAGTCACATGGCCTGACACCGACACAACACATTACGCTTTTATACCCCCATAAGTCCTCAAAAGACACGATTTACATTCACGTTTATTTATTTAGCAGACGATAATAAATAAATGTTGCTATTGAGTACGACTGCAACTGTAATTTTGGGAATTTTTATTTTAATTCATTTAGACCACTGGTCCCTCCCACATCCCCGCTGTGTGCAGTGTTCTCTTTCTGGGAGCTCAGTGTAGGTGGGTGGCACTAGGGGGCAGCAGACAGATCTCCGTAACCATGTTATAATCAATGCACATCAATATCATCATGAGCTCCGGACTCATACAGATGGCACACAGAGGATGGCTTAACTGGAGACACATTTTACTGATTGTCTTTGTCCAGTTTTCTGGCATGTAAACCAATATATTTTGTTTTGTTTATTTGGTTTTATTAATTAATAATAATTAATAGTAATAAACCGCAGGCAGATAGGCTCCAGACCCCGTGACCCTGCATAGGGCAAGTGGGTACAGAAAATGGATGGATGGATGTTTGAATGGATGGATGGATGATTAATCGTTATTAAACATGGGCAAAGAAGCTTTGGGTCATATGATTAATTGTATGATTTTCAAGAATTCAGTCATTGAGTCATATAAGCCATATAAGTATTTTTATGGATTTATTTGACTTAGTTGCTGCCTACATCCAGTGTCTTTCTTGCTGCAGATAGCCTGTTCGGCAGAAGATGCCGAGACAGTCTTTATCCTCTCTCGCCATCTTTTCTTCTCACCTGCCTGCTCACCCCCTCGCCTCCAACAGGGTTCTGGATCTTTCTTTCGCCCTCTTCATCTGGTGACTAGCAGGATGACTGGCAAACGTGGGGGGGGGGTTAGCTTAATGTGAGCACGCTGTCTCGTTACCACGGCACCCACCCGCCGCCCACTCGGGGGGGGTCACTGCTTGTACTGTCAGCTCCCTACTGAGGTTACAGTTTCTAACATGAATCTCTTAGTCCTCGCTTCAACGTACATTATTCTTTAAACAAGCCCCGCCACATAACCAACGTGATTTTACAGTATTTTACTTTGTCAGATCCTGTTATAATTACTATAGTAAATTAATATGAATGCTTTAAACACCAATTAGATATGAGTTTCAAGGTTTCTTGTCCTTTTATAATCGAAAACATAAATGTCATCACTGCTGGACATAATTTGCTTAAGAGTTTGTAGTTAGAAGGTTGTTGGTTCAAATCCCACGATCAGCAGAGTGATTTTAGTATTGGGCCCTCGAACAAGACCCTTACCCCAAGTGACTCCCGGGACTGGATGGGCCTACTTTGCTTGCTTGCATAAAATGCTAAACAAATGTATAAATAGTATTTGTATTTTACTGTAAGATCGTGTCACTATGTCGCTATGATATTACCATTTCTGTTTTGAATTAAGAGCAGGGGTGTACAATGCAGACTTCCCTTCTGTCTCAGGCTGCAACCCCTCTGTGCTCCAATCCCAGCTTTGGTGCCAGCCACACCCCTCACATGTTCGTCCAATCGCTGTCCACCCTGAGAATGACACCGTAGGAGACGTTATCTCGCACGAGGGCTGGTTCACACGAAGGTTCCACTTCGGGTATGTGTCCATCCGCCTTTCACCTTCATTCTCATTGATGTCAGTACTCGCATCCGCCCCCGCGGCCATTTTGGCCGTGAGATGGGGCTGTAGTGGTGTCTTGGTAGGTGGGTATACTGTTATACCGTATAATTGCGTATACACTCTCCTCCTTTGATTAATACGCATTTCTGACTATTTTTAGGTGTATACGGCAAATTCATTTTTGTAGAGGTGGGACTATACATTATACCTACATATACCCAGTGCTACACCTCTGGTGTCCATAGTGATTCATGGTTATCCAG
The DNA here is from genome assembly GCA_026777985.1 of Mormyrops attenuatus. Classification (NCBI taxonomy): domain Eukaryota; kingdom Metazoa; phylum Chordata; class Actinopteri; order Osteoglossiformes; family Mormyridae; genus Mormyrops; species Mormyrops attenuatus. Next base: position 17,667,301 of record JAODKC010000028.1, read on the forward strand.
AGACGACTGCCCATCTGCTGACCTTCCAGGAGCTCATCTAGTATGGAGTTAGAAGGTCAGGAGCCCATGTGAGCCAGAACTACTGTGAGAAGTAGATGATACACGCTGAAATGTGCAACACATTTCCTAATATGAGGGAAAATGAGATGTATGTAAAGGAGAAATGTTAGCTTGTGATATTTGCCTAGTGGTTCCTTCTCAGGTGATTATCACGCTGGAAAATATGATGGCTGAAATCACCTGTTTTTAAAAAGAGATTTCACAGCCTCAGAGATGCTCTCATGGCCATTACACAGGTGTGAGGGTGAAGCGTGGTGATAGTATTTCAGTTGTACCTGGTTCAATTACAGATCCTACATCATCTCGGGTAAAATTTTATGCATGTGTTGCACACCTGAGCATCACTACAAACCCATGCAGCTGAAAGTTCCCGAAACGTCTTTCATTCTTTAATGAAGTCATCCTGAAAACGTTTGTAGTTTCCTTCTTTGACCTGTCGCCTGTGGCTGTCGCTGTGGGCTGATGTAAAACACTTTGATACAGAGTAATGTTATGAAAATGCGCTATGCAAATAGAATTGAGTAGAATTGAATTGAATTTCTTGTAATTCAACAATTAGGTATAATATTTTAACACATTAAACGTTGCATAACTTAAAATAGACACTGACAGATGCATCAAATTATTCTCACAATTCCAGCAGGTGGGTGACTATAGTGGAGGCTTCATCATTACAGACATTAAACAAGGATTAAGCAGGTATTGAGCGGGTTTAAAGCAGGTGTTTTTTTTGTAGTCTTTACCGTAGTTGATTCTAGACCCTAAGGGTCAAGGGTCATCCCTGGACTTTACTAGATTGAGTATTAGCTTTCTATTTTCTGTCATTGCCCACACTGAAGCTCGCTGAAACGCTTCACATGTCTCTTATACAGAAATGGCTGTGAGGAGAAAGACTCGCTGTGTAACGGTGAGGACAGGTGAGTTTGGGCAAGATAGTTAAGTTGCAACAATGCTAATAACAGTCATTAAAAATGTCATATAAATTGCTGTTTTCCAGCTTGCTTGTTCATTTAGAGTACCAGATGGAATAATGATTGAGATCAGTTAACTCTGTATGTTTCACCTTTTACAGGTAAGACACCACATAACTTCTTAATAATGGTTTTAGCGGAAAAAGGAGGCCCAGTCAGTTATCCTTTATTAATAGATTATCTAACAATTTTGCCTGTTCTATAAACCAGTGTAACAGAGCCTCGTTTTTTGTTAAATTTCTGAGAAAGGGGATGGTCTTGAGACGCCACTGGACTTTGAACCTCGATGCTACAGTATCCTGCTCCAATGACGGTCTTCTGCTCTTAATTAAGGACAGTGCCCATGGTGTGATAGAGACGGTCGCTTTTTTATGGAGCCCAAAGCAGGACATTACATTGTATCTTTTCATTGTATTGGCAAAGCTTCTGGATATTTTCTCCTTTTTTTGCCAAGGAGTGCCCAGATGTTGAAATTCACATTCTGGACCTCTGCTGGTTTTGGTTGCGGCTCGCTGCATGTGAAAGACTTTCAGTAGCTAAAACCCTGACAATGTATTCGATGACATTGGGGAGTATGTTTAATGCGACCCGTCCCAAAAGCGCAGTACCCACAGTGGCCTCTTCAGTTGTTGCGGAAAGAGCAACAAAGCTGACTTAAGTAATTAATAAAGGGAATGGGTAACCCAGATCTGCTCTTTGTATTGTCATATAATAATGCATTCAGTCATTCAGTTCAGTATACATTCAGTCTTTAACACCACCTCTGAAATGGCAACAAAGTCTCACAGCAGTCTCCACAGGCAATCACGTTTGCTCAAAAGAAGTAGGTCGGCCCCCTTTTTGTGTTTTTCCATTATCGTAAAAAGAATGTGGATGCCAGAAGAGATCGGTATAGAGTCCTGAACACGATGTGGGCTTTGTCCGTGTTGAGGAATCTGAACACATACGTGCTAACTCTAAATTTGGTTCCAGGCACATGGATATCATGAAGACCAGAGGGAGAAAATGTTCAGCTCAGTCACATGAGACCACGGGACTGCGGGAGAAACAGGAATAACAGCCCACAGACTTACTTTGGGATATACCGTGAAATCGGCCCTTCTGCCAAGGCATGATGGTATTTTGAAAATGGATTTTATGGCGAAAGTAGGTCCCAGATGCTGTGAACGCATGAGCACGTCTGCATGTACGTGTGTGCATTTGTGTTTTACCTACGCTTTTGGTCAAATGGTTTTACGTACCTCAGGAGAACTGTTGGATTTCCACCAGAACAACCACTGCATTCGGGCCCTAGATCCGTCAGCCTTGCTCCTGTACACTATAACAATTGCGCTTCCTGTATGTAATTTTCATTGGAGACAAGGACATGGGATGACATGATCCCCTCCCAAATATAAATATCTGAAGGCAAAACTGTGGACTGTCCCACTCATTTATGTATATATAGAGAGTGATAGAGTGAAGACTTTTATTTTGAAAACATTTTGCTGCTTTCATGTTGCGAGCGGCAAAGCCACCAAATGCACCACTAGACCAGTAACCGATAAAATCTTTGTCCTGATTCTTTTAGCATACCCTCCGCCCAGCCCTGTATCACCCCTGCAGTGCCCAGATATGGCGACGGGCCGGGCTGTGGGCCGCATCAACAACGTCGGCCATTACTAGCCGGATGGAGCATCACCGTCGTAGGCGAAAATGGCGCCGTTTTTACAAAATGCTGCAGAAAGCTGCTGATGATCGTAAAAAGAAAAGGACTGAATGTGGAAATGGTGAATTTAAAATGAAACAAATCTATGTGCCAGTTGTTATGTACAATCTCTGTATGTAGTTACAAACAGTCCTGTGCAAAAGTCTTAGGCAGTCAAAAAAATGTTTATGGTCGTATATCTTGGTAGTAATTGTATGCTTGCTCAGAAAAAAATATCTAGATAAACTGGTTCCTAAACCTCTCCTTAGGGGCACCTCAGCCATACTGTATATTTGTTCAATTTCTCCACCAGCTCAAATAATTAATTAACTTGATTTGTTAAATAACTCAATGTGGTATTGATTAGCCAAACAAGATGGGGTAGTGGTGGACTCAGAAAATACATGGATGTATTGCACGCTTGCTGCAAATACTCTGGTAATTTTAGGAGAGGTTATGAAATGGCTGAGAGAATATCATAATCTTACACCGACATCATTCAAACATCATTTCTTATGACTGCCTAAGAGTTTTGCACAGTACTGTAGTTAGTTGACATTGATATAGTTGTCATAATAATTTGAAGTTTTCCAGACATTTTTATTTTCAGGGAACCAACCTGGTTTAATAGCACGGGCCCTTGGTTGGATGACTCTCTATTCCAGGCAGTATCGCCCACCCAATCTGTCTTTATCCTGTTTAGTAGTTTTCTGTGAACATGATGTCAGCGATACATTCCATTAGCCACTGGCTACATTGCCACTCTCTGCTCATGCTTCTTCATCTACCCTGACTGATGTACCCACATACATGAATACACATCGATGCTTTAAATAATCCACCTGCAAGATTCCTTATATTTTAGTGTATTAATACAACTGATTCTAATTAAAATTTGATCCCATATTAATTCTCATTTACTGTTTATCTAAATTGAATTGTAATGAGAATGTGCTCTTTGTTGTAAAAGTGATTTGTCTACCTGGTAAATGAACATTGCGTTCAAATGGCTTTTGGAGAATTTGGGATGGAAGTCTTGTATTGTAAGTACATCATTAGAGTAAATTTGATTTTGAAATATTAAGAATAATTGTGAATGATTCAGGGGGAATTTAATTGGATGGACATTTTCATCTGTGAATTGTTTGGAGGAGAAAAGTGTGACACGTTAAAGATGATGTAGAGCTGATGATGTAGAGGCTGTAGAGCTGATGATGTAGAGGCTGTAGAGCTGATGATGTAGAGCCTGTAGAGCTGATGATGTAGAGATGATGTAGAGCCTGTAGAGCTGATGATGTAGAGATGATGTAGAGGCTGTAGATGCCTCTTGCATAAGATCCATATATTATGAAATACTGGGACATGAGGAGCCCCAAAAGCACAGGGGACACCCTCACATGAGTGACAGGGGATACCCTCACACGAGTGACAGGGGACACCCTCACACGAGTGACAGGGGACACCTTCACACGAGTGACAGGGGACACCCTCACACGAGTGACAGGGGACACCCTCACACGAGTGACAGGGGACACCTTCACATGAGTGACAGGGGACACCCTCACATGAGTGACAGGGGACACCTTAACATGAGTGACAGGGGACACCCTCACATGAGTGACAGGGTACACCTTCACATGAGTGACAGGGGACACCCTCACACGAGTGACAGGGGACACCTTCACACGAGTGACAGGGTACACCTTCACATGAGTGACAGGGGACACACTCACATGAGTGACAGGGTACACCCTCACATAAGATACATCTCTAGATAAAACAGGAAGGGACATACCTCACAACAACTCCATAAATGCAATGAATTAGCCAATTAGTCGCTTAATTAACAAAGCAATTGTGCATTATGATGAAGTAATTGGAAATTACTCTTAAGCTACATTACAGCAATAATAATAAATAAATAATAATAATAATAATAGTGTAGAATGTACCTTACAGCTACTCCTCAAATTCAATCAATTCATTGATTAGTCAATTAATAAATAAATTGTGCTATGAAAAATTATTGAACATTTTATCATTAAACAGCCAAAGTACTATATATATATATATATTATAGTTTTTTTTTTACATTATACAGTAGAGTAAATACTTGTGGAGGAGCAGTACTTGGAGGCCAGCTTATGCAATGCAGTCAGTTGTTTATGTGTACAGTATTTCTCTTAATGTGAGAAGTCTGGATTATTTTCTGGAATAATTTCTCAAAATACATTTGTTTTTAAGAACTATATAGAATACTATAATCATATGGTATTAAGCAGTGAGTATTGTTACCACATTTTCTTAGGCCATGACATATTTCATGCTATTGGATCGAATGACAATTAATAGAGTATTACAAAGTATACTCTAACTGTATTATAAGGCTTTAGTACTAGAACGTTATTACTGCACTTTAATAACTGATTACTACTATTGATAGCAGATGTGAGTGCATTCTGACTTTAACTTGAGCAGGTATTGGAGTTATGTACCTCATGTGTAAGCTGATGAGTTTCACATTGACTCCATTTTGATATCTCTTTGATATTCGGTATTGTTTTCATTGGATAGCTTTTTTTTATTGAATAAATTGAAATTAAAATATTTTTACGGTTTTGTTGTTATTACTGTTGTTTGAAAAAATATGTGTTGAATGCAAAATTATATGCAATGCAGTCATTACACTGATGGAGAAAAACATATTACTTTTCGTATAGGTAATTTTCTTGTGTATAAGATCCTAATATTTTGGAATTGGATTATGTTTTGTATTCAGTTTATCTGTGTCTTGGAATCTTAAATATCTGTGTGTGTGTGTGTGTGTGTGTGTGTGCGCGTGTGTGTGTGTGTGTGTGTGTGTATTATATATATGTTTTTATAATTACACACTTAATAATGGATTTCATTAAAGGCTTTTATTTTGCATAATAAAAATAAAATTATTCTGGGTAGCTTAGAAGTATACACAATATTATAGGTGGACTTAATGCAAATACAATTAATGCTAAATTACGTTTAACACGTAAAACTATAGTTACTCTCCAAGGGAGACACCCACGGCACACACATTTTCGTGACTTGGTGTGATTACTGCATGGATGAATCGGTGGTATATAGGAAGTTGCAGTGCTGTCAAATAAGAATTGTTTTTTTACTTCCTCTTTCACATCATCCACTGACGATTGTGACTTGCGATAAGTTTGCGAGTGAAGGCAAACGAAGCTCATTTGGTTTGGGGGGGGGGCACGACAGTCCAAAAATCTTACTACATTTAGGACCTGGTGGAAACCATCGTTGTAGACCGGCCTCTGCAGTGTGATCGGAGCAGCTGGAGTTCTCGCCGGCTAGGGAGGAGATCAGGGAAAGAAACAGAGGGACGATCCGGGAGCTTGAGCAAGCGAAAAAGGGTTAGGCCTGGAACTGGCAAAACGGGTAATTACCAATGTGATCAACTAATTACAAATATTGACCTGTTATAAAAAAAATCACTCGGCTATGATATCCTTCTGAAATGTAACTCCCCCCCCCCAAAACCGGAAGGTATTTACTAGTCGAGAAAGCAGCAGCCTTTTTTTTTTTTTCTTTTTTTTTTTCTTTTGCAGATGTGTGGTTCAGGCATTGCGATCTGCACTTGAACTTGATGACCGTTTTGTAGCGACCAGGTTTGTACTGAGTACATGTCGCGGTCAACATCGCTGCGAGGAGAACTATTTAATTATTGAGCCGTCTGCCACATTGAATCTGAAACCGAGCGCTTATATGTAGCCAAAGACATTGTAACGATTTGGATTGTTAATCCTGCAGATGTGACCTTATAAGCCTTGCCTTCAGAAGCCTAATGTAACCAAAATGTAACTATATTTCGGTGAATTTGCAATCGATTAACCTGACCTTGGTACCTAGCAGTATAACAAAGATTAATGAATCATGTGTCAGAATTGGGATTTTATGCCGGGTGCTATTAAAGATAGTTTATACCTTTTGGTATATAAACTCATAATACATTTCACACCAATATAAGGCCGGATAGATCTTCACTGTATTACTTGCCCACAGTAAATAATCGATCGTCGATTGTATATATAGAATATTTAAACGCTTTACCAAAAATTATGAATATTTGACACGCAAAGATATATATTTGTATTTGCATTATATATAATACATAGGCATATAAAATATATAAGTAGAAGAGTATATACCACTTGTACTCATCACATAAATACACTACCCATTTCTTGTAATATAATTTAGTATAGGCTTATAAATGTATTACAGCCCTTATTTTGAGCGACGTGATGAATTGAAAATTAATGCACGTTATATATCATAATTAATGCACGCACACTAATTGTTAATTGTTACTGACTTTTGTTTGCGTGCTTGATGTAGACGCTTCATACATACAGTATATAATAAACACAAATAAGCCACCCATTTTTGGTAATATCAGGTATATCAGCATATATACTGCAGCCCATAGTCTGAATGAAATCAGTAATTGAGAATGAATGCACTTTGCAAACAAAGTCAGCAACAATAATGTATCCTTTGTTTAGAGATCGTTTTATATATCTATACACACACAGAAATACACCACCCATTTTTTTGTAATATTCATTATGTTTTACATCACATATGTATTACCTATTTGGCTAGATGTTAAACTTTTCAGTATTTATCTATACGTGTAATACATCTAGAATGAGCACATACTCATCCCACTGAAGCGAGGAATTGAAAATGAATGTGCGTTAAATGAATTACTTTGTAGTTAATGCTTACAGTATTCTTGTAGGCCACATACATAATATCTTTTAAAAATGCCGTGTGTTAACCCCCAATTTGCATGTAGCACAAATAAAATTAGAATTTCATTGCACCTATAATACACGAATTATGACCACAGCTGATTGTGGATGTAATATGATTCAGCTGTTATCTTTTTCTCCTCTTCTATTGCTGACATTAACACATGAGCATATGAATGTATTAGCTACATTTAAGGGTTTTTAATAAACATGTTTTGTTACAAAGAAAAACAGTTACGGTAGAATGAGTTGTCACTTAAAATATTACTATTGCAATAGTGTTTGCTGTATGGACTTCAGTTAATTGGTGACCCGAAGTGTTCCAGTCAGAAGTTGTAGCTTAATTTTACCACAGAGCTCGATTTTGAAAGTGGGGTGGTTAGGCTGGAAGGTGTGAGGTGCGGAGAGG
>JAODKC010000028.1:17675258-17698754 GCA_026777985.1 Mormyrops attenuatus
TCGCTAAAGTAATCTCTAATGTAGATTGCTGATAGTTGACAAGTACATTTTTAAACTAATGGTCGCCTTAATAAATACGGAGAAGTCATTTTCTTCTAAATCAATTAATATTTAGTATCTCATACTAAACGTACCTAGGTAAGTTCCCCTGAAATACACCCTGAAATAATAATTCAGCATGCATGTTTATCAGTTTATTTATTTAAAAAGGTATGTTCTGTATACACTACTCAAACCATCGCATAACACACTGTGAAGTTTTTTTTACTATTACATTTTATAGCTTTAAACTTAGAAATCATTCAAAACCGATCATATTCCAGATTAGGGGATTGCATGACCTGCATCGTATCATTTAAGCAATGATTTTTTTGTTCTCGTTTACAGGGAAAAGAAAGAAGTGATAGAGGAACCATTTTTCTTTTATTTTACTCTTATTTGTAAGACACACAGTAGGCCACACTGTTTTGGTGATGCCATCCAACGTCACCGCTCCTGTAACCACCACATCTTTAAAGAGTTCAGAGGCGAACTGTGATGCTTCCGGAAAAAGGATGGTAAGGAAGGCCTTGATGTGGAGCAGAAAGCATAAAATGTGGTCATGCAATTCAAATCAGTTGTTAGAACTTAATCTATATAGAGAGAATTCCTGATTGAGAAGGATTCATTCCGCTAGAAATCGGTAGATTATTATGGATTTACGTTTTTTTTTGTTTTGTTTTTTTGTAGATGGATATCTTATGAAGAAACTTGTCTCTTTGTACACCAACTACACCAAGTGTACAACAGCAGTGTTAGTCCTGCCACCCTATTGCTTGCTTTTTAAAAATCTATTCAGGAATTACTTCTTAATGAAAATGTGACCGTCTGTCCAAAAAAAAAAACCTTGAAAAAATGCAAGTTGATCAACCTATTCATAGCCATATGTTAATATAAGTATTCTGGATGCTAGGGGGTTTTTGGTAAATTATCATGTTTCTGGTTTTTATGTGTGGGAGCTACTATGTTTTAAAAATGTTGTTTAAATAAACATAGTTACCTCTCCATACTTCCCAAACAGCTATATTGCTCTCTTTGGTATGTTAGGCCTATTATTCTTCTTCAGAGTAAGACTATACAAAGGTCGTCGCCCTAGGCTTGATCTTAATAGTTAATGTAGTGGGCTGGATGGTATCACAGGATGGGCACTTATGTAATACCTTTGAGTACTTAACCTTCTATCCTAAATTGCTGTATTACATTTCTAACTGAACAGTTACTTTCGCCTTTGGCTGGTCGTCTTCTGGATGTCTCGTTCAGCTGTGGTGCGTTCCGTTTACCTCTCATACCTACAGGCCAAATGCAAACCCTGTCAGTGAAACAGCAGACTAAATTCACTTTGGGGGGGGGGGGGGCACAGGTGATTGATGTGGTTGAGCTCCACTTGTTCGTCGCACTGCTTCAGAGCTGGGCCAGGCTGCCCGCCAGCTATTGGCTGCCGGCAGTGAGGGTCATCCCACTCGTCCAATTGGAGCTCAGGGCTGTAGCACGACGCCAGCTCATTCGCCGCTTGGCTACGAGGCCAAAAGGCAACTGCACCTCAAATACACTAGCAGCAATGTAATGACATAGCCACGGGGAGCAGCTCTGGCATCATGTTTTGGCAAATAAGTTTCTTAATCTGCGCAGGAGCAGCGCAGAGTCTGCGCAGCTGTTTCGGAGGTGTGAGCGGTATTACTCTCTATACAGAAGGTTTATTGCAGGGTGGTGGCCATTAGAGGATAAAAAAAACCCAGTAGTGCCAGAACTGTGGATATTCTGCTGGGAAAACTGTAGCGCGGTGCGTGCAGTCCTGTTGCCTGGCAACCTGTGTTGGCCTTAAATAACCTGTAGCTGGTGGAAATACAGCAAAGAGATTAACTCGATGTGAGAGTTCGCGTGAGGTGAGAAGAGGTGGCAGGTGTCCCGATATGCTTCTCCTGTGGGCGATTATTTCTTCAAACCACACACCACTCCTAAATTTTATTATAATTGCACAGAAGATAACATATACCTGTATCATGTATATACTGGACTTGTGCGGTGTATTCAGATATGGGTACCATCTTGTGCCTTTTACTCTTTTTTGTTCTCATGTACGTGAGCTGCCCAGTGATAAAACATTAATAGCAGGTTTATATAAGTATGGTGTATGTGTCAGAAAATGAGGAAAATGTTTTTGGAAAGACAATTAATATACATTTCCTTCAGCGATGAGTCACTTTTAGCCATTGTGCGGAATAATAAAATATGACAATTTCTAAATTAATAATTATTAGCATGTTTGAATGCAATTTCACACATTCAGGTAGATGTGTGGACTTCCCCATTTTTTTCCGTGAAATATCTGGCCGTTTATTTGTCAGAATGACAGGAGGACAGTAATGACAGCTGAGGATAGACTCTATGCCCTCTGAAGAAGTACGGTTACATACCTGCGGGTCTCAGATGGGCCGTCGCCTTTAATTGAATGATTGGCTTTGTCAGCTTAATCAGGGAGCCCTCTGATTGTTAGGCCACTAATGATAAATGGCTTGTTTATCATTAGCTGCATAGTTGAACAAACTGACTGGATCCCAAGAGATACTGCACGTCCAAAAGGCCATGAATGAGTTTATAAGGAGACTGAGTTTGCCCAGACGTAGCGGTTTGGCAGAGATGACGAGAAGGGATATAATAAAATTAACCATTTCAGTTTTTTCTTTCTTCTTCCATGAATTTCTCAAAGGTACAACAAAAGTTCCCAACCTGGGGATCTGAACCTCTAAACTCCTGGCTAAAACTGAAAATTCTTTATATGCTAAACTATCTTCTGCTCATCTAGGCCATCCTTGAACTCGTTGGAGCCATAATCCGTTGCTCAGCCTCTCAGTCCCGATGACAGCGGTTGCTAAGTGGGATTTTCGCCCTAGCAACAAACCTCTAACTTTAGCAACCTGTCTGTAACTGGTGTAAAGGATCTCTCTAGGCATCAACCGACATCTAGGTTGATCTATGCAACCGGGGCCTCAAGGTCTGTCACCGAGAGTGACGTGAATGGAAATAAAGCCGTGATAGGCATTTTATCATGGTCCTTTCACCTTTTGTCCTCATTTATGTGTAATTATATAGCATTGTGGCTGCTTGCAGCATAGATGATAATGGCAAGTGTAACTAACTATGGATCTGTTGAAATCTGAAATCGGTTCTTTGTGGATGATCTTGAAAATGAATGTTTGCAATGTGCTATTTGCCTCGCTGTCCGTGGCTTTGGACAAAAACGTCTGCCAAATATGCGAATGAAAATGGTCATATGCTGAAGCATCCCATCGTCCTTAGGGTTCCCCTGTACTGACAGGCGTGGTAAAGGTTAAGATTTTTCTGAGTTTGTATTTCTTAGATTTTGTCACGTCGTGAGATAGAGGGGCTACTCTTCAGCTCCAGCTACTGGATCTGGTGGCCAAAGCAGAGAAAATACATTTTCAAAATCAATAAGAAAAATTAACAAGGTGTTGTCATATTGTTTATATATAGGATGACCAGAAAATCCCTGTCAGGGGGGACACTTTGGCTACTTCAAGTTTTACGAACTATTTTGAAAATGAATGGTTCCTGTGCTCGGCTAAATAGTTTTTCTTATGCTTTCTTGTGCTTTACAGGTTCGTTTCCTTGATTGAAAGACTCATCCAGCTGTTTCACATTAACATTAGTGACACATGCATGATTACAGGAGACTGACCAATCAGCACACAGCAAGAACTCGGTGTTTAAATGTCCTCCCTGACATGGATTATCTGGTAACCCTATTTATATATTAACAATACCTTATTTGGACCTTCTTGAATGTGTTTCCTCCACAACAATTAATTGATACAGACCTGCCAGTCATTAACTTACAATGGTGTGGCGGTGGTGATTATCATTCAGTAGCATAATTCGATAGGGATTAGCAGATTCAGGTCATACCATTAGATGGATGGAATTGGATGTCTTTGGACTACGCATTCTTCATATATCCAATCATCGTCTGTGTTTAGTTTTATTGGTAGTATTTTACATTCCAGCGCAACAGTATCATAAACCCAAATGATTTTCTGGTGTTTTTCAAAATTGAAATTTGCCACAAAGAATATTGTTTTTGAAACCTGGTGATATTTAATGCTATTAACCACACTTGGGGGTTTACAACATTCTATGAGCTTCCTTAGGCTTATCTGAAAAAAAGCATAACTCTTTATTACCTAGTTTTTACGTAACCTTACAGATATATAACCTTCAGTCATTAAAGGTGTCACACTGACTTGTAAGACCATAGATAAACAAAACAAGAAAACCGACAAAAAAAGCAACAGTCATAGTTAATTAAACACGTATAAGCAAATACAAGTAGGTGTGTTTTGAATACAGATGCAGGTGGTCTACATGGTGACTGAAACCCATCAGTCCTAAAGCCTCCTCTCTCACGCCCAAAACAACGCATCTTTCACCTCAGTTTGAACTCCCATGAACACACGTTGACAGGACAGCTTCAGCTGAACAAACGGCACATCGGTGGCGCTCTCGTTTGCCGAGTGTCGAGTAGAGCGGAAGGCTCGCTGAGGTTAGACTGTCAGCACTCAGAACTGTCATCTCCAGATGAGGCAGAAGAGAAATATGAGCTGCGAGTTCCATCGTATCCCTCAGGAATCAGACCCGACCACGGGGCTGATTTGGCACCTGTCACCTTATCGTCCACCTGTGCAGAATTTCAGTCGCCTTAAATGTTCTAAATGGGAAAAAAATTATTTTATATTTTATTGAGACATATCCAAGTACATGACCGTGTGATTCATTTCCACTGCAGTAAAATATATTTTTTTTGTATCTTCAAAGGGTGATATTTTCATTTGATCTTTCTTATTGTATAATTTCACCTAATATAAGAATATCCTTAAGGCTTGTAAGTCTTATTGGGCGTGGCATATTTTTGTGCTTGGAACATAATTGAAATAATTACTGCCTGGTTCTTACTTAATAACTCAGGTTTATTGTAGCAAAATTGTGCACTTCTTTGAATTATAAGCTGTATTTGCTTTATATATCAGTAAGATCAGTGTAGTTCTCATATTGTCTTTGTAGGGAAGAGATACCAGGCATTTTCTTGCATGTTTTTCATAAATATAATTGCTATTGACATATGCAAATAAAATGATCTAAGATGACCTACGCATTACACGTGGGACAAAATGTAGCATGAGTCACGAGACCAAATAAGGAATAACTTCTTAGAGGTCTTCGGGCCATAGCTACCAATATTAAAAGAGGAAATCTATGTAGCTAAAGTTACAAAATCAACGACCGTGTGAAGGGGGTGGATGAACAGGCCATAACTGTGGCTGTTTTCATGTTCACAGAAGGGGGACAAGGCAGATGATACTGTCACCCGGGAGGAGAGCACGTCCGACAGTGGCCCAGCGAGGACCGTTGGCCGGCCCGGGAGGAAACGTAAACAGCTTTCAGTGAGTGCGATTCCCGGCGTCTTTGAACGTGGAGTGTAATCGACACCCATGGCAGTCTTCTGTTACCTGAGGTTTTAATGACAGTCAAAATAAATTCTGAGCAATGATGGACGTTATACAATTAGCTTCTGCTGCTGCATGTTAGCCTTTACGTAATTGTTGTTTGTTGCAGTGAGCAGTGTTTGCTCATTGGGTACATTCAGGCAAAATCAAGACACTTCCTTCCAAGTGCCATAGAGCTTTTCCTGTGGATTTTCTCATAATTGGGAGCATTAGCTATTGGTGAATTATTCCCGGTCTATGGATTTTGAGTAGTGAGGACCGGCTGGTCCTGGCATCCACGCTTCTCGTCAAACCCTTTTGGTGTGCGATGTCGTCCTTGAGTGGCGCGGTCTGGGGGAATCATGTCCCATGCTGTCGCCTGGCAGAGAAGGAGCCGTAGCGAGCCCTTTGTTGAACTGTCGTCGAGCCACCGCGAGGTTTCTCGGCTGAAACTCTGAACTGCTCTTGGACAGAGAACAAAGGCCCGTTGATAGCTGGCAGGACAGCCGAGTCACATGGGTTCGACGCCTGGGGTCAAACGCAGCCAGAAATGGCGTTGGGATTTGTAAAGACACTCGCTAACATATGCTAAACCTCTTTAGTTTTGATTATGTTTTTCGTGTTTGTAAAACATAAATTTCAAGGTAAGACTATCAGAAATGCTTTCAGCGAAGAAATACAACTTTATGAAGAGTTTTTTTTTAATTGTGAAACCTTATTTTTGATGTGTTTCTGAGCTCTTCACTACATTTGGAACTGATAATTCTAACTACTGCTGTAGTATCTAATCAAGGTGTGCAAAGTATTTTAGATTTCAAAGTAGGTGCTGTTTGCTGTTTTTACTGTTACATGCTGTTACCGTTACATACTGTTATCGTTACATAATGTTACCGTTACATGATGTTACTGCTACATGGACTTTCAACAGTCTTGAACGTTGAATATCGTGTAGCACATTAGGGCTTCTCTCTTGTTTTCATGGGGTGGGGGGGAGGCTACAACTAACATACTGTTTAAAACGTTTTTAAAGGTATGAACAGATTTCACAACAGAAATATGAGAGTGGAAACACTCAAATATCTTGTTTGAATCTGTAGAACACCTGTAGGCCAGGTGTCACGTTTCATGAATACATTTCTTACACTTTACCACATTCCAGGTATAACGACAAAGATGCACTGAGATGAGGGGAGAGAAAAAAAAAAGACGCACTGAGATCAGCTGGTTTGTTCACTTTCCAGTTGTCGTCACTGAGAACAGATTATTATTACACTGCAGATCCAGTGCAATTTACAAGCAGCAAAGAAACTCACTGCTTGGGCTGAATGGGGGTTTTGGCTATTACATTCCCCTGCTGGATTACATTTTTCTCATTAGATCGGGACTCTATCTAATGAGATTGATCTATAGATAAATGGAATTATCTTACATTGATCAAAGTGCAAAATAATAACTTTGCTGTGTATATTTTACACATTAATATTGTTCTTTTCAGTACTAAAATTAATCATATTCTTTATTTTATTAAGTAGCTCCCTCATCACGTGGAAACTGATTCCAAGCGTGTTTTTTTGGTGTAGTATTTTCTTCTATTTATTGTCATTACATTTACTAAACACTAACAAAATTACTCTAACAGTAAGCAATAAAGAGAATGCAAAATAATGTTAATGTGATTGTTGTTTTATTAACAGTTAACAAAAGTTTATTTAACAGATTTTGTTTTCCTTTTGTTTAATAACCTTTTGATAGTAGATTGGAACACAGAATTGCAGTGTCAAATATAGGCCTAAGTAGGCCTATAAAATAAAATTTAGGTAATGTCTTCAACAAAAACAAATAGGCCTAACATATTATAAAAATGATGTCCAACTTTTTAAAAGCTGTGTTAACAGCCTAATACAGGCTGAGTGGATACCAGCATGTAAATATGTGTTTAATCTGTAGACCTTCTAAGTCATACTCAGAGCCATGTGTCCCCTTATTTGAACGTGAAAGTGACTTGATAGGAACTCCCACTTTATGAAACCGAAATTTTGCGCTGTCCTGCCCCACATTTAAGTTTAATCTCGCATTATTCTCTCTCATTGATGGCTCCTTGTCTATCTAATGTAGTATATGGGCAGAATTCTTTACCGGAGGCGAACGATCAGGACGCCCAGAAGAAGAGCGTGCTCATGGCTCACGTGTTCTCCTGTATTTTAATTTGCAGGTTATTTAGCGGTGAAGTGCATTGCCGAGCGAAGAGCAAAGGGAAGATTAGGCATCATAAAGCATGTAGTACTTCTGCCATGGTTTGTATGAGCGTCCACGGGGCGTCTTAGCGCGTTTGGCCGCAAATCTATACCGTCCCGGGCTTGTGACAGAAATTTTATAAGATTCCTCATAAACTTTTTAAATAGCTGGCAGCAGTAGAAATTATGATGTCTATCAACCCCACTAAAACTAATATATCTGTAGAGTCTGGATTTCATGCCAAGACTGGAATCGCTTGTATTTGTCATACACGTTATATTAGATTTTAAGGGGCTTTCCAGTGTATTATTTCCCAAAATGGTTCTATCGCTATTTAAAATGTAAATGTTTACCAGGTGTACTTTTAATTTGACTTGATTTACTTGCGACAGAGAATTAATTTAATTGATTTTTCAAAAGGGAAAATAACCATCTTAGGCTTTAATTTTCAGGGTTTACATTTATTTTTTTTAGGAAGTGCATACATGCATTGTTATTTGTTATTATATGTTTTGTATGTTAGGGTTTTAAGTATGCAGGATGTAATGTGGAGCCATAGGCGGATACACCCCTACAATCAGCAGTCTGGCATTTCTGCTTTGTTTACGGAAATCGGTGCTTTCGGTGTTTAATTGCTCCGTTTACTCCTTGGCAAGACAAATACGATTTCCCGG
Source organism: Mormyrops attenuatus (assembly GCA_026777985.1). Taxonomy (NCBI): domain Eukaryota; kingdom Metazoa; phylum Chordata; class Actinopteri; order Osteoglossiformes; family Mormyridae; genus Mormyrops; species Mormyrops attenuatus. The sequence continues at coordinate 17,683,705 of JAODKC010000028.1, forward strand.
GGATATTATGCAATAATCGCCATTTTATGCGTAGCTTTATGGCTTTATATTTCGAATATTATTGCTAAAAACTTGTATTTTTGCTTCCATTCTTCTAAGGTCTGCAGTTCTCGGCGTAGCTATTTCCTATGACAGCCACCATTTACTAGACCAGCAGCGCCTTCCATGTTAGGGAAACGACAGGGAGTCTTTTGGCAGACAATGGAGTCTGCATCTTTTGAGCCCTTCATTTAACTTGATTTATAGCTATTAACGATTGAATCAAATGTTACATTTTGGTCCTGCAACAGCAGATCGCCTTGTTTTAACGAGCGGTGAAAGAAACTAGTGGGTCTTTATTTGCCTGGACGGTAAATGACAGGCAGTCTGCCCCCGTAAAGCGTCCGGCCGCCGGTGTCCTTCCCTAAAGTGCCCCAGATCTCAAAAGCTGTGCTTCTGATGTTAGTCTAAAAAGGCAAAAATCTGTTCGTGATTATGTACACGGTGACACAGGGTCCAGCGAATCAAACACAGTGTCATTTTCAGTCAATCCGACACAGGTTGCTTATGTTCACAAATATATGTTTAAAAATATATATGAAAAAAACTGCAAGCGCATTTTGCATGCGTGTTATTTATTTATTTATTTATTTATTTTAAAGACTTTCCTCTGTCCATTTACAGACACTACACTTCAACCGGAGACGGTGGTGATAATTATGAATATATATGTTGTGTGGTATTATATATGGTAACACGGTGTATCATGTACACTATTTACTGCTCATGTATACTGCATTTTGTATGAATAATGCATTGAATAATTTGTCTTCGTATTGACCAATAAATCATGCATCATGAATCTCCATTACGAATTGAATGAGAACAGGATTTCTTTAAACAAATATGAAGGCTGGGAGATTATGAGCAAAATCAATCGCTTTGTGACATTCATTTCTTGACCACATTTACTTTGGCAGAGACGTAGGATGAAGGGATCTCTGCAATACGTATAATGTATGTAATTACGTATAGTCTGATTATACCGAGGAGATATTTTCACAGAACTTTTACAAACAGCGTGTAGAATAAATTAATTTAAGAATGAATGAATTAATACATAAAAATAATAACAAGTCTTTCGTGCTCACCCCAATTAAAACACGGCATGGGCAGTGGAATTAACGGTGTCTGTTTCACAGACATGATAAAAATCTGATTTAGCGAAATTACCGAACACATGAAATGATCGACGCTGTATTAATGGATGAAAAAAGCGTTATGTACAGATCAAACGTATCGTCAACCCTGGAAAATAAGAAATGGCTTATTAAAATTTGCATTAAACGCTAATAGGCAACCAGCTAATGATGTGAATAAAATCATTTTCTAAGTTATATTCTGTGTGACAATCTGTCGACACAGAAGTTCACAGAGGACAGTGAACGTTTCCTTGTGGTTGCAGTGGTGGTTTATTGGTTAGGGAAGTGTGCTTTTTTGCTCAGAAGGTTGCCGGTTTGAATCCCGACCCAGCAAGGTAAAGCCCTCATAAATAATAGCTACCCACTGCTATATCACTTATGGGTTGAATGCAGAGGACACATTTGACTGTGGTGTGTCAACAATGACAATTAATTGCTTCCACTTTAAGCAAGAGGAGTATAAGAAAATGGCTGCTTCCTCATTGTGGTTAAGTAATGGGAGCCTCTGTTTCAATGTTGAGAATGGTGAGTCGCCTTCACAGGCCAACCAGGGTAGATCGTGCAAAGTCAGAAATGCTCGCTTGCTGCGTAGGAAAATTATTTTTAACTTAACACGGGGGATTGGATTAAATTTTACCGGTTACATTACAGTTGACATTGGGCCTGTGGTATCAGGGATGTATGATATACTGGAGAAGTAGACCTTATCCATCTGTCTACCATGACTGCTTATCCAGTACAGGGTCCTGGTGAGGGCCTGTCCCCAGAAGCACAGGGCACCAGGCGGGGGACACCCTTACCTTGCTGCAGGGGACATATTCACAGGCTGAATAATCATGGGGAGGACAGGTGTACCCCACACACAGAAACATGGAGCAAGTGCAGAACGCATCTGAAGGGGGGGGGGGGGGCATAAAGTCATGTCCACTTGTTTGTTTACTTTTGAAAAACTCTTAAATTTAACAAACAAGGATATACATAGTGCTTTAGCAGCACTTTTAGCCACCTACACATCTAATTTTAGATCTATCCATTTTCTACAGAAGACACACAGCATTCACACCTACGGGCCATTTGGTAACTCCAGTTAACTTTGCCCTGTTTTTAGATGGGAGGGGGGGGAGTACCCAGAAGAACCCCCACGATGACAACATGCAAACTCCACACTCAGATTCAAACCCAGGTCTCAGAGGTGTGAGGCAGCAGTGCTAACTACTGCACCACCATGCCGCCCCTTTGTAGTTCATATGTTTTACTTAACCCTTGATTACCTGATTTAGGCATTCAGGTAGTGAATTAACACAGAAACCTGGACTGGCTCCAAGATGGAGCACTGAATTGAGACCCTTCTGTTTGAGGAGCTGTTAGCCAGTGTTCACTACTTCCAATATGAATGTTTTGAAGCTGACCCCTGATTTTGGCCACATACTGCAGACGGCTCACAATTTGTTGTCGAATCCTGCAGAATAAGCATCAGTAATTCACAACTTATGTTTATACCAGGGCTGTTCAGATCACGGTGCTCAAGGTCCGAGCCCTGCTGATCTCCCAGCCTTCCTTTACCTGTGAGCTAGGTGTGAAGCCTCTGGCCAATCAGAATCAGTAATTATTAAACGAACTACCTGGGAGAACTGAAAACATGGTCGGGATTTGAATCGAGGGCCAGATTCAAATGGGGGGGGTGTTTAGACTTTATAATTTCACCATGTACTGTTTCCTGTAAGGGGCAATTGGTGGCTGCTCAGAAATGTTATTCTGGAGATTGTAAGTTCAGCTCACTGGGCATCTAAGTTACGTTTCCAAAGTTCAGGTTCAGCTTTCCAATGCCTCCTGCCTTACTTTTTCGATCCAGCAGCGGTCTGACCAGAAGGGCATAAGCGTGCCAGCTGAGTTATACCCCTGCATTTTTGCGTCAAAACATGTCAAGCCTTTCACCATATCTAATGTAAGCAAGGCCATGTGGCCATATATTATCCAGCGTTTCAGGTCCAGGACCGTCTATTTCTGAACCACACGATCCAAAATGCATTTTTTGCACACACCCTATACTTAGCCAACACACATTTTGATGCAGCGGTCCAACGGGGTTATCAGTTATCTCTGGAAGAGTCAGGTAGGCGATTGCTTTGTTGATTTATTCTACCTGTCCTTCGGTTCCCAGTTTTATATTGGTGACCTCTGTTTACTTTGTCCCTGGTAACCTAGACTTGTTGACTCCTGTGGAGAAAAGTCAGCGAAGCGATATTTATATGTGTGTGTGTTTTATTTCCCAGAAACCCCACGTTCCGCCATTCCTCTCTGTTCCCCACTCATTAATGAAATGGCATCAGTAAAATAAATCCATGGCTTGCTTTTAAAGGTTTTCGCTACAAAAGCTCTTGCACAAAATGTCTTGTATGGAAATACCTGTTGCATACAAATTCTCTGTTCTATTTTCCAAATAATCTTCTCTTCAGCCGCACAGGACTCTTTACATCATTCTTGTTTTTCATCACGAAATCACATAATTCCTCACCCATATTATTAAGTTAATATTTTGAGTCCGACTGATGTTTACATTTGCACACTTTCAGTCGGACAAAGACCTTGATTGATGGTGTTTAATCCACGTTGCGTGATACTGCTTGCTTATGTGCAATGAAAAGTAAGTCATGAAGAGATTTGTAGACCTGGGGGATTTTTATTTTATGCCCAACATGTGTTGAACGAAATCAAATCAAATTTCTAGCACCAAGATTGTTGACGTAACTTAGCTTATCCTGTTTTTAGACAATACACTGACGTTCAGTTGAGGGTCCGATGATGTCAGAGCTGTTTTGAAATTCTGACTTCCGTGTTATATTAGCCATTAACGTCCCCATGCCAACACCTTAATGAAATGTGGAGTTGAGTTGTGCATCTTATGTTTCTTATCCAGATGGATACCTCCAGTCTCGTGAAGGAGTCTCAGTCTGGCCCAGGGACTCCCACTGGTGCTGACAGGAGGTCTCAGTCACAGGTCTGCAACGGAGACCTGGACTCCCACTCAAGCGGTGCTACATCCAGAAAGCAAAACAGGAAGGCCCCGGAAAACGGAGTCTCCAAGGAACCTCCCTACAAGGCCGAGAACGTTCCGGATCAGGGCAGCTTCAAGAAAGGCCATGCGGAGTCCTCTCAGGAGAACGGCTATCTCGCCCACCTGGACCAGGAGTCAGATGCCAACGGAGAACAGGTGCCGCAGAAGAAGCGAGGGCGGCGGAAACTGGAGCACCCTGAGAAATGTAAGCGGTCGCTGTTTTTGTTCCTTCCCTTAAACTCAAAGAGGCTGAGACATGGTTAATAGTAGTAAAAAAGTAGTAGTGTAACCTTCCCTACAAAAACGTAATTTGAATTCACTTGGTCATTATGGAGCAGGGTGACCCTCGCTATATAGGTGAATGAGGTTTAGCGAAATACATACTTCAGGCATATTTATGGGAACCGTTTGTACGGAGTGAGGCCTTCATTTGCTAACGGCGATTTTAGCTTTCTGCTCAGCACATGTGTCAGGCCTTACAGCTCACTGGGAGTTTATGATTACATATGTTGTCCAGCTGCCTGAATGGACAGCTTGTTCATAAATAAAAGAAGGCTGATTCAAATTAAATGGATAAATAAAATGCATTATATTAGTACCATTTTAAAATACCTTGCTTTATAAGCACAATGGCAACAAGGTGCATGAACAAATTATAAATATTACAGGAAGTTTTGATATATTTTTATCCTAGTAACCTTCCTCTCAAAAACAGTTCATCATTACCGTACAGATGTATGCTTGATGTTGTATACATTATATTCCTGGGCTATTATGCACCCTTGATTGTATTTGTTAGATAACCTGTTTCAAATGGTGTAATAAGCTTATTTGGAATATTTCAGTTGCCTAGTTATGTTTATGGTGATTTGCTTAGCTTTGTTTATACTCTAATTTTACTCTAGGATCGCTATAGTTCTCTTACTCTAAACATACTGCTCTCTTTCTTTGGTGATAGAGCATCCACAGATGTAAATGTTTCCCATAAAACCCTAACAGTCCCACACACATACACCTCTTGCACATGTGTGTCACTCCGGAAAAGATTTAACCGCGCATTGTGAACAGGACGGGCCTGTACTGCCATGGGCCTTTTACTTGTGAGCAGATGTCACATATCTGTGGCATGCATGTCTCCAGGGGCCTCTTTCGGGTAGATGGGGGCCCGCTTCCGTTCTGCCGCGAGTCCATTTATATACCGCAGAGAGGCCTGAACGGCTCACATCTGTCTTATTATTGGTGCAAGTGGGACACTAGGAGGCGTAATGGCTCGGGTGAACTGCAAGAATAATCTGAACATGGCTTCATTGTTTTTCGTTTGTTTTTTTACTCGTATCAAATAAATCCTCGTTCGGCTTCTTTGATACTGATTGGGTTTACGAAGGATCGACACGGATCCATGTGGGGCTTTGCAGAGATCTGATGAGATTCCTAAAAAACATGGGGCATAAGGAGATTCGGTCGTAGGCTGGAGAGGGGCACGCGCACAGCTACAAATCCAGCATGTCCGTGGCCTGCGTGAGGAAAGCAGAACAGCAGTAAACTCACAGAAACACATGGAAAGCATAAAGTAAGAAAAAAAAACACTCACGCACATGGAGACATGCGCACGCATGCTCTTGTGTCCCGTAGCCAAGCCGCCAAAAGATAACCGATTGCTTCATCGATCTCGTAAACGGGGTCTGATAGATATTGTAATATAATTTGATCTGTTAGAGGCGAGCGTACAGCAGAGCGGATAGAATGACACAGAGTCAGCCGTGGAGTTTGGCAAGGGCCCAGTTGGCACTGCGTCTACGGCAGGGCATGAAACCAAACCTTCGCACAAACCCAGTGACCTTGGTGGTTAGGAAAAAAAAAACTTTACCTCATGAATTGGTTATTTACTTACGTAGCCTCTTTGACTTGGTGGGGGAAGTCACTCAAGGGCAATGTCGGAGAGGTATGTAGTGGGGGGGGGGGGGAGTTTTGCTGTTTGAATTACACCCTCAAGGCTGGTCTTGCAGTTTAGGAATCATGTGCGTTTCTACGAGAGCAATACAGAGGATCCAGATTTCTCCCCCCTCCATCTTGCCTCTGCTCAGCTCTCCGTGGGAGGGGCGTTTAGCCGGATTGGTTGTCGGAGATGGCAAATCCAAGCACTAGCCTTATTAAAATTCAGCAACCCTCGAGGTCGCAGACGCCTATAGCGGGTTTTGGTTGATGCCAGTGTAGCTGTTTCATGCTGAGAGTCCTGTACGAAGAAGGAATGATCCAGGCGTCAGATTTAATGTACAGAAAAGATGTTTAAATGACTCAGGCGCTCACTCAGGGGACCCTCTGTGGAAATGGAGGTACCAAGCTTCTACAGTCTACATGCAGAGAAAATTCTGGAATCCTTTATCTACAACATTTTGTAATTATCAAGTATCTGTGAGTGCGATACAGTTCATGCACACACAAAAAAACACACATAGAGTGCTATATCTAAATGTAAGGCCATAGCTAATTACAGATAATATGGTTAATAAAAAATAAGATGGCTGCCCCCACCTTTTCCTCGTGTCTTGTAGACTTTGGAGAAACATGGAAGCTGCTTGTGAAAACCTGGGAAATGGATGTGCTTCAGAAAACATCATCCACGGATAAGAGTAACAAGAACAGAAAGAGTGAAAAATAAGATGATGGCAGGCCCAGGACAGTTTTGTGGTGCTGAAATGTGTCAGTTAACGTTATGGGGAAAGTACCCTGACAGACAGATCAAATCCCCTTAATTTAGGGATTAGACAGGAGAGAGCCAGTGGATTAGGTCAGAAGGATACCAGAGAGGAGGGCAGTCTGGGTAACAAAGGCCTCTTTATTCACCCGGAATCCAATATCAAGTGTAAATATCCGGTTTATTGATGAAACCAACAGCAATTCCTCATCAGCATTTAGCATCTATGAGGAATACGTATTTTGCCTCGTTTCCACCACCGTGGTGATGGTGCCACTGCTGGACTTTTTCCCAAACCAGAACTAGTTCCGTGTGTTTCCACCGCAAAAGAACTGGCCCTGGGCCAGAAAAAATGGCTCCAGCACCAAAGCAGCACCAAAAGCTGGTCTCAGAATTTGGAACTATAACATCAGTAAAAGTGGGATGGACAATGACATCTAAACCTTCCGCATATCTGGAAAGTTCAATCCATAACCTATATAGTTTAGTCTAATATCACCGGTGCGGGCAGTGAAACAACTTGCCATCTTATTAGTGGAATAATGTTACTTATAATGTCATTTTTTTTTTATTTCGTGGAAAGTGAAAGGCCGATTTGCTTGGCAGATTTAATAATAAATCATAAACATATCACAGGTCGAAAAATATTGTGCCGTTCGAGTGGCGAAGAGATCATGAGGTGAACAGCAGAGTTCAGTTATTAGCGGTCTCTTTTATTGTGTGATCCTTAAAAGGACAGCAGTAAACCAGTGAGCGAGAATAAACTCACACACAGACGGAGACCCTTTACGGAGACAAAATTGGATAAAGGCAGTAGAGACCGCAATGAGTCATACTCTGAAAACTTTTTTTCAGTTCAGCAGCTTATAAAAACTTAAAATCCGAAACAGATCAAAATACATCCAACAACCTGGAATATGAACCTTTACTTTACTCTCACTTCTGCCTACGTAACATTTCTGTTCCGCTCTTTTTTGAAACCGGTGGAAACGCGGGCAGGTTCCTAAAAGGCACCAAGCAAGAACCAGCCCAGCATCGGCACCAGCACCGTGTTTGTGAAAATGAGGTATTTGTGGAGCACTGGTCATTACTGGGTAACTTTCTATTTACAATCTAAAAGAACATGGACAAGAGAAACAACGGTCCTTAGAAAGTCTTGGTTTGGAGATCTAGTAAAAAAAAATCAAGGTTTTTGTACCTTTGTACCTTTCTGTACTTTTATCTTTCTTTATCGAGTACATTAAAATTATTAATAGCCCATATTAATATATTACTAGAACAAAGTCATATGAACTCGGTTAGCTCCGTTAATGGGTGCAGTACTGGTTTAATTGGTACGTTTAATCCCCCTATACGAACCTGAAATGTTTCGTAAACATGAAACGCCAGCAAATGAAAACCTCTTAATGAAAATCTTGAATTCACCCAGGCTTCTGTATAGCCCTGAAAGATCAGCAGCAGCTGAGAGGTGTAATCTGGAGGTGATCTGGAGGTCTCTCCATCCTTGAGGTGTCAGGCGCTTGCATTGCATTTATCATGATGTGAAATAGAGATTCTATTAGAATCCCTTTTCCAAATCTCATTGTCATACAATTGGAAATAGTACTGTATATTTTACACAGTACAGCTCCCACAAATCCATTAATTCATGTATCGTTACTTCAAACTGCCGCCTTTTCTCCTCTTTCAGATGTGGAGGACAAGGACGACAGCGGCTCCGAGACAGTCAAGAGCGAGGTGAGGTACCTGTTATGTTCCCCTGTGCTCATTCCCCTGCCATCCCGCCATGCAGATCACACAATGTAAAGGAAATCTGTCTGCCTTCTCTCACAGCCCTTCTTCATTCTGCAGGGGGGTCGGGGCAGGGCCCGCGGAGACCAAGGCTGGGAGATCAGCCTCCGCCAGAGGCCCGTCCAGCGCATCACCTTCCAGGCCGGAGACCCTTACTACATCAGCAAGCGGACAAGGGACGAGTGGCTGGCCAGATGGAAGATGGAGGTAGGTAGCCAGTGCCTGGATTCACGGCCGCGTTTCACCCTGGGTGGGGTCTCTGCTGTGCCATCCATCAGAAAGACACGCATGCTAAATTAGGGCTCTCGGGTCTCACACATCGACCGTGAGACACACACATTCCAACATGCTCACGCTCCACACCTTGTGTTTCTCACACTAAATAGTAAGGGATATCGCCCACCAAAGTGTCCCGTTACATCGAATTAATGGATGAGGCGCAGGCATACAGAGTGGAGTTTTCCACAGAGTTCATTACTGTCCTGAGTTATACAGTTAATAGCCACCTACCAGCCAATCAGAAAATAGCATTTGTTGCATGCGATCCTGCTACAAAGACGTTATTACATGGATGTGCACACAGAGTGCAGACAAGGTGGAAGTGACAGAGCAAGATGTGATGAATGCTGCAGGCAGGCCTCGGCAGTGTCACGCATTGACCGTGAGACACACGCCGCACCCTTAACAGATATAATCTCGCTCCAAACTTTTGATGAAACTTGAGAGCCCAGCTAAATGCTAAATGGTTGCTAAATGGATTTAGCATGATGCTAAATGGATTGTTTAGAATGAAGTATCTCAATTGCAGGTGAAGAATTTCATTAATCAGTGGATAAGTCAGTTGAATCTGGCAGTGGCTCGTGGGTTAGGGTGTGAGGGTAAATACAAGTGTCTGGAAGTCTTTACTTAGCTTCTATTTTGAGAAAAACAAAGCTTTTCTGTTGGGTGTCACATGTTTGTTGGCTGTGTTTTGTCCGATTTGAGGACAGTGTAGATCACGGGTTATAGGGCTTTGCCTGTGATCAATAGGTTGCTGATTTGAATCCCATGGCTGGCAAATTGCTTCAGAGATGCTGTATGCAGGCTGAGCCTGCGCTCGGACCCCAAACTTCACTCTCAGCTGTGTGTGTGTGTGTGTGTGTGTGTGTGTGTGTGTGTGCATGTGTGTCTCAAAGGAGAGCATGATGGGATATCTGAGAATAATCATTCCAATGTGCTTGTACAAATGGCAAATAAAGCATCACTTAATTTTATTATTGTTCACATAGGAAGAAGGCCGATATGCTGTGTTACTGTTGTTAAATCTGAATTGAGGTGAACAGTTGGAGAAGCCGTACCTCATTTTGACTCTGGGGTATTTGTGTCTGGGTCATAAAAATGAAAGAGAATGACTGTGAAACACTATGAGTGTGAAGGTCATCTGGGCAGACTTGCTTATTCACTTGCAAATTCATTGTTCTCTTCACGCCTGTGCCCTATGCTCGAGCTTCCCAACAGAAAATGGGTTCTCCTCCATCCCCGTTTTGCAAAAATGACCGTCCGTGGCCCCGTAACACCGCTAGCGGTGCTGTCGCTAATTAGTTGCTGTTTCAGCATCTTGCGCCCAGCTGACAGCGCTAAGCTACTTATTCCAAATCATTTACGTGAGGTCCTAAATGAGGCAACTGTGGTAGCTGGCCAAACTTTTTGCCTGAACGATTTTCCCCTCCTTTTTTGTGGAATTCGCAGTTGAAGGGTTTTTAAAATTGATTTTTCTTTGTTTAACCATATTGTTGCTGGATTTATCGGTATATATGTGTTTCCTTTTTAAATTATGACATACATTACATTTTGCAGGCATGCTATTTATGTGTAAGCTGGAAATGCAATGGCTCATATTTACTTCTCTAATGCTTGTGGTCATACACAGACAAGCCTTAAAATAGTATCAAAACCACATTTGCAACTTACCACACTCTACTGGTATTACACATTTATCTTAAGCAGTAGGGGCTACACAGCCTGGGAAATTCCTAACAGGCTTTTTTGCATTCTGTTAATTAATATTTGTTCATTATCTGCAAGGTGCACAGTGAGTTACATGTTTGCGGACAAAGCGCGTTTTGTTAGGCATGCATGTGTGACTGCCTTCCCAGAATGCTTCAATGTTTCTCGCTCAAAGTATACAGTTAAATTTGATAAACCTGAAGAGCAGACCACTGTCTGTCTTAACTTCAGTGTAATTCTAATATAACAAACTCAAGGGGTCATTTCAGCTGATAATTATCGGTGTCATATCGGCTTTTAATGTCTGAGAAGGACAAGAGGTGGCAATGTAAAAAAAACAATAATAAAATGTTTTTTTTTCTCCCTAAAGTAATTGCAAGCGGCTGCTCCCTATGTTACCAATCAAACAAAGCAGAATGGTAGCGCTGTGTGGATGATGTTTATGGCGTGCTATCAGCTTTTGACATTAAATAGGGGGGTGAGGGGTGGGGGTGGTCATTTCGAAGGCTCGGTGTCACACGGATTCCAGAGCTAAGCTCTGCTCGTGTTCGGCAGGAGGACCCATGCCGCCAATTAAACTGGGCTTCTCCGAAGGTGACGTGGCCTCGGAGTGACAGCCGTCCAGATGATGTTCAACCTTTCTGCCGCATGTGGGATACTCCGAGGACGCGCCATAGATATTAGACTTTCAAGCTAAACTGTTATATATACACTGAACTAATGGAAATGGAAAAGTACGCTCTTTTTAAGCTGTATAATATATAACATACTTGCTTCTATTCTGTTATTTTTAGCTGCTTTTATGTTCAGTGGTTTTTCTTCCAGCTTCATTTTCAGTGTGATACAGTTTGGCCTTTTTCTGTTCTTTCCTTTTTTCCCTCTCCTTTTTTTTTTGCTAAATTTCCCTATACTCCGCTAACATTCCTTAAGTGACAGCCTCAGCTTGCAGGAGTCGTTCCCCGTACCACTTCCAGAGGCGTTTTATAGAAACGTTTCAACGGGAGCAGGCGGTAAATCACTAGACAGGCTGAGGAACGGCAAAAATAAAAAAGGGTGGGGGGGAGGGAAGGAGTGGGGGGCTTCCGGTGGGGGTAGCCGGAGTGACGAGTTGAATTATTGGTTTGAGTTCCCAGCGCGGTGCCGTTGCCGCGCAATGGCGGTGAGTGTAAGACAAACCCCCCCACACCCCCTTCCCCATGCAGCAGGCCTGAGCTGTAGCCTAGTTTTCTGCGCGGCATGGTGTCCCCAGCTGACCTGGGTTTGGCCACAGCAAGGAGGAGGCGGAGGAGGAGGGGGCCACAGGAGGAAGCTGCACAGTTAAGGCTCCTCCCTGCGTCTCCTGCCCAAGCCCAGCGCTGGCGACGTTCCACCGTGCGAACGCTCTCCCTGCAGACCCCCGGGCCTGATTATTAACACATGTGGCCCGGCACACGGACACACCTCCGATTTGACGACATCCCCTAGTGGCCCGTAATGGTCCTGCAGGAGGTGCTGCGCCCCTCCCCCCCCACGCCCCTTCACCTGGGGTTCCTTGAGTTCGCAACATCCTCTGCTCTTGCTCAACAGCTGAACTCCATGTCAAGCGTTTCAAGCCAAAAAAACAAACTGAAAAAACCCGCCTCCATTAAGACAAATAAAACCACGTGAGGTATCTTGGCTTCGTCACCACGGTTACTGCAAGGTGATGCGATGCAACGTCACTTACGGCGACTCAGGCCTCCTTGACAGTCCCAGACGGATAATGTCACGATGCGATGACATCCTTCCACTGCTATTTATGTCCTCTCGTCGTTTCAAAGAAAACACTTTCTGTAAACACTGTCGTTGATTGCAGGTGTGAGTCTATCGTTCGGAAAAAAAAACACCTCAAAATCCCCAATTGCTGTTACCAAAATGGACACTGCAAAACCATGAAGCGCCTTTTTCCTGGCATATTTAAATGCAGTTTAAATTATGTCTCTTTCATGCCTTTACATTTCATGTAAGTTGGAAAATGACAACTTGGGTAGAAGGATACAGTTTATTGAAATAATCTCTAGATGTTTATTTTTGTCCTGTGTTTCAATTTCAATTCAATTCAATTTTATTTATATAGCGCTTTTACCAACGGTCATCGTCACAAAGCACTTTACATATACATGTTTGTAATACCATTAATAAGTTTCATGAAAATGTTATACAGAGTGATGTACACATAGGAATAATCTTTCTCCGTCTTATGGCGTGTTGTGTATCTTTCTTTTTTAAGAAATAATACAGCAGACTGACATAATTTGAGGGAAAACAATATGAATTTTGTTGATGTTATTTTCATTCTTAGAAGCGGAAATTCCATGAAAACTTGAACACGGCGCCTACGTCTCGAGCTTCTCCCTGTTTCCACCCTGCTGGCACAGGAAAGGGCTGTCATAAATGTGTCTGACGGATAAAAATATTGTCAGGTTGGCTGGACATGCACTGTCTTGTCCAAGTTAGCAGATCTCGCAGTGACAGCAGGAAAATAGCTCCTGAAACGTGCCTCCTTGTCTTTGAGGCGCAATTTGCGACTATATTCAAAACAGGGCAACTTTAAAATTACAGTCAAGAAAGGTGCCTCAACAAGTGTGAACTGAGACAGCGGGAACTAAGTGGATTTACTAATCCGAGTATTATTTTAAAATTCTTTTCAAATGTTGCCATTAACCCACCTCAATTATTAATTAATATAATCATGTTAAACATGTACAAATAATGTAAAATAAATATGTACAAATAAATAAATCAAATTGCCATGGGCTCTTATATGCACATATTTCCTACATTATCCAGGCTGGGGTTTAAAACAGGCATCAGAGGGATAGTTTTATATTGCAATTGAAATACCACATGCTGGTGTTTTCTCAGAAAGAAATGCCCTTAATAATAATATTCCTTGTTTTATAGTCGGTCCCCCTTGTCCGGCCCTGTTTGCTGGTCTGGCTCCTCCCCCAGATATGGAAATGAACCTTGTGCCATAGATATGAGGGTGAAGATGAGGTTTGCAGCAGATTTCCAGCCTGCATACAGACAGCCTCCTGGCTCACAGCCAACGTATGCAAGTCCTCTCTAGCCAACCAGAATTCCTGTTGCCGATCACCTGACCTTGAATTCCCAGACAAAGAAATGCTTTTTTTTTTTTTTTTTTTTTAGAAGCGAGCTCCTTTAGCCAGAGAGTGGGGGGTAAAGAAAAAATTTGAGCCACACGTTGGATTTAAAGTTGCGTGCACCAGAGTTTATGGGTACGTGCCTTGCGTTGTTTGCTTAGTAGCACAATGGTTTAAGCTTTTTTCTGTTCAGCCTTTTTTTGCAGCAGCCGATTTTACATATTGACTTGTGGTATTTCTGGAGAGTTGTTACGGTGCATCTGTTCCAGGGAACTTAAAGGGAAACCGTCACTTTAAATGCAAAAAAGGGAAGGTAGACTTTTCTGCCGGCTACGGAAGGACATGCGCTGGGAACAAGCTTTTCAGAGGATACATGTTTGCAAGATGTGGTTGTGGTTTCTCAGATCCTTGCATTTGCCTGTTTGAAGCGAAGCCGGGAGATTTTTCCTGCTGTATGTCTTGACTCTGCTATACTAAACTTGACAGTGCATGTTTGCAATGGTAGCTGTGCATTAAAGATTTGAGATGCATTTGTGTTTCTCTCTGTTATTTCAGTTAAACCCAGAGAAGGTGACAGAGAACATTGAAAAGCACAAAATTGCTGTATTTTATTGTCAAATTTACTCAGAAGGCCACGAACTTGCATTTTAAAAATTCTTTTTCAAATCTGTTGATATAAACAAGCCATTAATGTGCTCATTACTCTAAGGGATATTGTGATTTTTTTTTCCTTATGAAAAAAAAGAAAAAGAGACTTGCCACTTGAAAGGTAAGAATGTTTAAATGTTGCCTCACCTTGTATTTCTGTGTGTCCAAGAGTAATGTTTTATATTTTAAAAGTATTTAGGATTAGAAAAGCATGAGCTTTTTATCTGTATATTATTGTTATACTTTGTTTCATATTGAAACAATAATTTGGAAGTTGCTGCAGAAAATGCTACATTGAACTCCGATTATTTGGCACGGCCTGCAGAGGTGAATGGGTTCGTGTTTTGAAGTGCAGAGTGCGGAGAACTAGGGCGAAGCGCAGGGTCTAGAGAAATTCACTGGCTTACGAGCAACTAACTTGCAGTTTCGTGAAAAAAAAGGTCAGCCAGTTCAGGGAGCTATGAGAAGACTGCCCCCCACCCTCTCCCCCACCCCCCCAACCCCCCACACCCCCCCCCCCCCCCAGCCCCCACCCCCCCCCACGGGGGGGGGGGGTGGTGGGGGGCGCGGGG
>JAODKC010000028.1:17701282-17718455 GCA_026777985.1 Mormyrops attenuatus
TTACGCATTATTTCTTTTTCTACCACTCACCCGTACATCATTCATTCTCCTTGTCTTCTTCTGTGCAATCCAAATATCAGTAACATTTTTTTAGCGATGCCCAAAGAAAATTTATTTTTTTGTGACTTTGCTGTGCCCTGAGATCGTATTCAAATTCAAATTCAATTCAATTCGGTGCTGGATTGAGTGAAGAAGAAATGTGTTTTACTCTGGCAAACCCGTGGTCTCTCCTATGAACTCTGATAGTCAGGAGTTCACTGTGGTATCTCCCAAGATGCACCACAGATGTCCATTCTAAATGAGAAAGCGGATTGGTCAGGGTGTCGATCTGCTCCGCTCGAATTCTCGCTTGACTTCTTGCTTTTCCTGTTGTGGAGTTCGAAGTCCAAAATTGGAAGCGACTAAGTCGGGGTGAAACTGGATTAATGACCGATTTAGGCTTTGCGCTCAGCTTCTTAGATTATTTGTGGGCCCTTGTCGTTTCCATTACTGCGCGTTTTAAACAGCCATTCATGCATATTTACAGTAGCTGTCCCTTGTGAAAGGAAGCAGAGTTACGTGTTAATGCTGTGACCCATGAATTTGGTCTTCCGTTTGCACAGGCAGAGAAAAAAGCCAAACTGGCTTCTGTGATGGACACCACAGAGGGGCCAGAGAGGCCCCAGCTCCAGAAGGAGGAGGACACGGTAATCCCCAGCCCCCCGCCTCCCCAGCAGCAGCCCACCGACCCCGCGTCTCCAAACGTGGCCACCACCCCAGAGCCAATTTCCACAGGGGGCGGAGACAAAGCCACACCCCAGTGCGCGGACATGGAGCTGGAGTACGAGGTGAATCGCTGCTTAGTTTTAATATTGTTTCACCCAGTGAAGGACGTGTCAAATGATCCGTTTTAAATAAATCATTCAGTATGACTTGCTCAGGGTGGGACCTGAAAACAGACCCGAATGTCACAGGGATGAATAGGCACTTTTTTTTTGGTTTTGAGTGTAACAAACTGGGGGACACAAACAAACACAACACAGTCATTCTGGCATAAGGAGAAAGGGAAACCAGGCAGGGGAAGGGGGGTGGGGGGAGACAAAACATTAGTCTGTTTCATATCACAGTAACAGTGAAGGACTTGTCTCCTCCCCCATTTTATAAATTCATATAACACGCATGAACCACCAACACTGGAAATTCATTGAAATTCACATAATCCGATTATTTCAGTGACGAAGTCGTTAGGCTTAGAATTAAGCTGGGAAAGATGTTGAGCCCCATAAACTTTGTGAAAACTGACACACAGAGTTTTGCATCAGTGCTTAGGAGTGTGCATGAAATGCAGCTAATGCATGTCGGTGATGCCTGACTTCACAAAGTCCCATGCTGGTGAGTATGTGTGCATGAAATGCAGCTAATGCATGTCGGTGATGCATGACTTCACACAGTCCCATGCTGGTGAGTATGTGTGCAATGCAGTTAATGCATGTCGGTGATGCATGGCTTCACGCAGCCCCATCCTGGTGAGTATCTGTGCATGAAACGCAGCTAATGCATGTCGGTGATGCATGGCGTCACGCAGCCCCATGCTGGTGAGTATGTGTGCAATGCAGTTAATGCATGTCGGTGATGCATGGCTTCACGTAGCCCCATGCTGAGGAGTATGCGTGTGTGTATGCACAGTTAATGCCTACAGGCATACTTTACATGTTAACAGGAAATTAAAAATTAAGTACTTTTAAAGGCTTCCAGCATTGATAACAAGGAGATTTCTGGGGAATTACCCAATAAATACTATTTTACTCATTTGTAAATCGATGTCTGTCTGACTTTCATTCTGATGCCTGATTCCCTTTTATATAATTGTTGTAATATAACTATATTACTACATTTTAATAAAATTTCCATTTGGTACTTAACAGTGTGGTACCAGATGCATTAAAATTATTGCTGGTGAATTTTAAGGACCTCCTATCTATAAAATTTAGATTATTGACTTTATCAGGCAGGATTAGCTATCCAAATTTTTCTTTTTAAAATATTGAATTCATTATTAGAGAACTGGGGTTTGTTGTTGTGGACAAATTGTGTCTGGTGTAACCTTGTTGAGAGACAGGCTGGGTTGGGTTTATAATTAGATAAATAATTAGTGTATCCTGATGGCCAAAATGATGAGGATCCTGCACAGGGGATATTCCTGGAATATTAGTATGGAGGGCTGACCTGCACGCTGAACTCCGCTGCAGGACGGCCGCGGTTTCGGGATCGGGGAGCTGGTCTGGGGGAAGCTGCGGGGTTTTTCCTGGTGGCCTGGGCGCATCGTGTCTTGGTGGATGACCGGCCGGAGCCGAGCCGCGGAGGGAACCAGATGGGTCATGTGGTTCGGGGACGGCAAATTCTCCGTGGTGAGTCCGATCGCCTTTTGCGTAAAATGAAACGCGAGCTCAGTCCCGCTATCTGCCACAGTATCTTTCTAACCGGCTTATCAGTTTTCAGCATCTCTATCATTTTGGGGTAGCATATTTAACTTTAAGAGCTGGGCTGTACTATTATTTCTGGATCAGCCGTGGTAAAATACCTGATTCAGCTTGTTCCAGTCTACCTTGTTTACAGCTGTAAATCTGAACCCGCTAAACCCATCCAGGAAATCATGAAGGTGGCCACAGTTTCTGACCAAGGCTGCAATCAGATCACTGACTTTTCTTGTACGACAAACAAAAACTCCTAAACTTTAAATAATTTTGCCCGTTACATGCAATAAAAACACCAGCATGTGCTAATTGCTAATTAAAGAGAAACTTTCTGGCAATGGAGCTCCGCTGTCCTTATTTGACCTTCTGGCTTAAATAGCAGTTTGGAAAGTCTCCTGCTTTCACAAAATAAAGTTCTCTGTTAGTGTTTTCTAAACATTGCCATCCCATGTTTATGTCGTGCTTTCTAAACATTGCCATAAGAAACCGTATACTGCATTATGCACTTCATGTTGAGGAATTTGTTTGAACTTAGTTTTGTAATCATTTAAAACATTTGTTGATTGTTAAACATTAAACGTTAGTCTTGAACTTTAAGACAGGGCTATCGGTGTCCGTAACGGATGGACGTGTAACATCTCATCTCCCTTTTCTTGGCAGGTGTGTGTCGAGAAACTGATGCCTCTGAGTTCATTTTCCAATGCCTTTCACCAGCCGACCTACAACAAGCAGCCCATGTACAAGAAAGCAATCTACGAGGTGCTCCAGGTGCGCTGTGTATGGTTTTAATCTTTGGAAATTGCCAGAAATCATCAAATTATAGTTATTGTTCAATAGCAATAAGTTTGGAATAAGTGGGTCTGCTGTGGACGTTCATTGGCTTTGCGTTTCTACGTTTATGGGTTTAATTACATCATTTGGCGTCTTCGTGTTTGATCTTTAATGGACTGGCATCCCAGCCAGTTCTTGCTGGGAAAAAGATGATGAGTTTGAAATTGCCTGCTAAAACATAATGGAAAGATATTTATGTTAATACAGTGCTTACAGATGCCGGGGGGGGGGGGGTCAGCGTGTTGTTCCTCTGATCAGAAGGTTGCCAGTTCAAATCTCAGGGTCCCTAGAGTGATTTTACTGCTGGGTCCCTGAGTAAAGTCCTTAATCTCCAATTACTTCACTGATTGGCTCACTCTGCCTTCTCAAAGACACCCATTGCCTTGGATACACACATCTACTGAATTTACTTTTATGTATGCTAAAAAATACATAAAAATATATATCTCTGTATTTAGGAATATAACGTGTTTAATTCTGAAACCACAGCAATAAATGTGTAAATTGGCAAAACGTTCTGTGCCTTAGCCTGGGGTGCCCAAGGACTTACAGATGGGGCGGCGCGTGTTGCGTAATGGGTTCCTAATTTTCAGCCATTGCTCTGAAAGCCAGGTGTCCTCTCCTCAATCCTGACAGGTAGCCAGCGGCAGGGCCGGTAAGATCTTCCGCACTTGTCCAGACAGCGACGAAACAGACACTTCCAAGACTGTGGATATGCAGAACAAGGAGATGATTGAGTGGGCCATAGCGGGCTTCCAGCCCACTGGTCCCAAGTGCTTGGAGCCCCCTGAAGGTATGAGGTCCCCCACCCCTCAAAAATTACATTAGACTGCGGTCTAAGATGGATTTCCCCTGGCCTTTGCACTGTGAAGCCGGGGATCATTTCACATGCCCTTCTGCCTTCGAGTATGTTGAGGTTGAATTTTAAACTGTAACATCAAGGACTGTTCACTCTGCTCAAGTGGAACTTATATGAGTGTCATTGCGATGCGCTATGCAGTATTAACAGAGGATGTATGAGTGGGTGTTCCCTTAAAAAAATGACTGCAGAGGTGATCCTGAAGCCAAATGCAAGTGGAGAAGGAATTCTTATAGTAGCATTATGTTAAATGGTATTATTATGAGTCTCTGCTACTGCATGGTACAAAAGAATGATCCTCTAGCTATCTTAAGTGTGTTATTTGTTCAGCCATGTTTGTGGGGCGCTGAAGTGGTTCAGACTTGAATGATCTGGGTAATTGGCTGCTGTTTTGGTGCCCCCTGTAGGCATTATGAGTACCTGCGGCACAGGAGCTGCGAGTTATAATAGAACCGTATCTCTTCCAGTTAGCACAGCTAGTTTTTCCGAAACTCTGAGGCCTTGCATTGTGTAAAGAAAGCGATAAAGTTTGTCAGGAGCGAATCAAAGAGGCCAGGAAGGTATCAGGTCTAAAAGGCTTTGCAAATCGCCAAGTCATAATAAGCGTTGGGAACAGCTTAATTGAGAGAAATTTCGAGGAATAATTATAAAATAATAATACATTTAACGATGATCAGCAAATCAAGAGTTTATCAGTTTAGAAGAAACTGGGAATCGACATTGAACGCTTCCTAGTTCCTTGCCCTGGTAATTCCCTGTGTCTCTGCTTCTGTGCAGAGGAGCGTAATCCGTACAAGGAGGTGTATCCCGAGATGTGGATCGAACCTGAAGCCGCGGCCTACTCCTCGCCACCACCAGCCAAAAAACCACGCAAAAACACAGCAGAGAAGCCCAGGATTAAGGAAATCATCGACGAGAGGACTCGAGGTAGACATTAATAGGCCACTCTGCCTTCAGGTCCCGTTCCACTAGGTTCCCATACCACTGAAATCACATAAAACTGCGAAAAGTGTATCAGTTATATAAATACAGCGATGTGTGTTTTTCTTAAAGACCATACAGAGATTTGGTGCATGGTGCTTGGGCAGCTGTGTAACTCTTATCTGTCACCTGTGCGCAGGTCATGTGATGTTTATTGACTGCATGTACATCATGTATGCCTTGAGGTATATCTGTACTGTCCCACCATGTAACCACATAACCCAACTCCTTGAAGTTGATGTAACTGTTTACAAGGTGGGTGTCCCCAAATGAATCCTCAGAATGGCCGTGCCGTGCTCCCCCAACTTTAACCTTTTTTTGTCGTCGTTTCTATCTTTTCATTAAGAGAGACTTGTTTACGACGTGCGACAGAAATGCAGAAACATAGAAGGTGGGTAGTAGTCGTTTATGCCTGGTCTCTGTGTGAATAACTTTGAAGCCTGTTCTACAAAGGACTTTCGCTTTTTGATAAAGAAAAAACACCTGTAGAAGATGCATAGCATCCTGTTAGAAATCACAAAAGCTTGTATGTCTGCTCCTTATCTCTGATTATGGTAGAAAAAATGTGTCATGAATAATTTTGTGAGAATTCTGACAGAGAGTGGTCCATAGAGAGAGAACATACTAATTCTAAATATTTGGTTCCTCCAGTATGAATCCATATGGTACATTTATGCCACGTTCCCATGTTCCCAGAGTTGAGTGAAAGGTTCATAGTTCCAGCAGAGAGTGGCACCTTCCTTCTGCACATGAGCACAACGAAGCGAGGACTTGCATGAGCTAAAATGTCGTTTTTGTTGCTCAGATATTTGCATTTCTTGCGGAAGCCTGAACGTATCCCTGGAACATCCACTGTTCACGGGAGGCATGTGTCAAAGTTGCAAGGTAGGGACACATCACCAGGCCTGTCTGGGTGTGTGTGTATGACTCTAAAGCCAGAACGTGGCGGTGCGTAGGTCTGATCTGTGTGCTAAAGTAGCACCGGCTGCTACTTCTTACTTGTCTGAAAAGATCTGTAGTGGCGGTCATCAGTGTACATTACCGTGGTTGTTCTACACTGGGTTGTGTAAACTCAGGATAGTGAAATAATACTATTAATTATTATCGTCATTATCTTCATTGCAAACCTGTCCAGTATAATGCTCTTCACAGGCATTTGTAGAATTGGCCCATATGCTTTTAGGTGTGTATCTGGCTCAGAGGGCTTAGAGGCTGTATCTGTGATCAGATGGTTGTTGGTCCAAATCCCATGGCTGACAGAATGATGTCTTTGTTGGGCCCTTGAGCAAGGCCATTATCCCTAATTGTTCCAGGGACTGGCTGAACCTGCTTTCTCAATTTTACATCACTTTGAAGAAAAGTGTCTGCTATATATATAAGTATATATTCTTCCAGTGCCACCTATACATAAAGGTGCTTAATTACAGCATTTCATGATGTTGCAGCAGGGTTGCCTGTAAGAGCCGTGTTCGATAACTATTGCTTATAACTATAACATGACACCAGCCAATGAGAAGCTGGGGAATAGAAGCTTTGCGGGCTCAATGGCGATCACTGACGCCATACCCCTGTCTCAGAACTGCTTCCTGGAATGTGCCTACCAGTATGACGATGATGGATACCAGTCCTACTGCACAATCTGCTGCGGAGGACGTGAGGTGCTCATGTGTGGGAACAACAACTGCTGTCGGTGAGGAAGCCGGCAGGCGATGCCACGGTCACTCGGAGCATCTTAGAAAATTGTGACGAGCCTGTTTATGAAAGTAACCGATGTGCGTCCATTAAGGGGTCGTCTGTTGACGTTCCTAGGAATGAGGTGTGGTTTCCGACACGTAGCTTTAATAGACAGGGGTTTCGTGGTCCTTAATTGAAATGAAACACTCTCGTTGTACTTCAGCTGTTTTTTTGCTTGATTGACACTCTTCAGCAAAGACTCGCTAATGACCAAGTGTTTGCATCTGCTAACAGGTGCTTCTGCGTGGAATGTGTTGACCTCTTGGTGGGTCCTGGGGCAGCCCAGGCAGCCATTAAGGAGGACCCCTGGAACTGCTACATGTGCGGCCAGCAAGGCGTGTTTGGGCTCCTGGAGCGCCGAGCTGACTGGCCCTGCCGCCTGCAGCATTTCTTCGCTAATAACCACGACCAGGATTTTGTGAGTGCCCACGGTCGCAGAGACCCTCACTTCTGGTTCTATGCCACTGAATTTCTTGCAAGGTTTACATCGTCTTTTTGGATCCTTAGGTAGCTAATCGTACTCCCCGGACAGAGAATTTATGTTGTTTTGGGAGCCATCCACTACCACTGCTGTAGACACTTATCTCATTAGTGCAATAACTTAAATCTTTTTTAGACTTTCAATTTACACTGTATGGGTGACAAACTGGAAATTATCAGGTTTTGAGGCATATCACACCAAAATTGACATGGTAGCAAAGAGAAGGGCAGCCTCAGATACAGATCAGGTGAACCTGATTACATTGAGACAAGTCACATGAAGTTGGGGTTTTTAAAATGATTTTGGAGAGGTGGGGAGAGTGTATACAGGGGGCTAGAGACTGCAGAGATTGGAGGGTGTGGGAGGGGTAGGGATTAGGTGGGGGGGTGACGGGACCATCTGGGGGATACATTGTTGTCATTCTGACAGCATCTAGCTGGACAGATTGCCTCCATAAACTGAGCTCATTCTGCAGACTGTCTTAGTACATTCTTAGACCCAATCATACTGCTACCATTCTGGACCCAGTGTGATGATCTCCCTGTAGCATAATTGCAAATCCCGTGTTAATCCGTCCATTTCGCCCCGTGTGCCAGGATCCTCCGAAGCTTTATCCACCAGTCCTTGCTGAAAAGAGGAAGCCCATTAGAGTCCTGTCACTGTTTGATGGCATCGCGACGGGTGAGGTGTTGCTCTGTTTTTGGATGCAGAAACAGTCTTTGGTGACTTTGAGTATGCAGGATGTTCAAACTAAAGTTTGTCATAGTAATAGGACATTTAAAAGAACATTGTGTCACACTGGCCAGTATGCTCTGAGATCTGTGCTCTGTGTTTAAAAATATCCCATGGACTCAAAGAGGAGAGGATAACTCAAAAAAAAAAAAAACACGACAAAGGCTGGAGGAGCAGTGGGGTATAAATGTGACTTAAGTTTGTCATACTTTAGTTTATATTCGGTTTATTTGTACATGAGAATGTGTGAGGCAATGTATGCTTTGGATCTTGGATCAACAAGTTTCTGGATTCCACGTAAGTCAGTTATGCTACCAAATGGATTAGCATAGATTTTTGCTACCCTATACGTGCAACGTATTTACAGTTTCCCCATCGTGTTTTCGATATATCACAGGATTGGTATAAGAAATTAAATGGGTATTTTTCGGAAGTTTTTGGGAGTAGAGTAGAATCTGCAGACGACATACAAAAACAGTTAGGGTGCCAAGTGTGTTTAGGGGAGCATCTCGCCTGATGTCACAGTCATCTTGCAGTGATCTTTGTAAGTCATGTGTTTCGTATCTTTTCGTTCTGGTCACCAAGGGGACTGAGGCGACCGAAAACTTTTATTCAGTTTTTCCAAGTTGCAGGGGGCCTGCACCCCTAACCCCATGATTGGGAAGAGTCATCGGTACTGCCTCATGTCTGACAATACCACCAGATAAATAATGGATCAGTATGGCACTGTGGCAAGAACCAGTCTAGGCTATGGTTCGGAGGTGCCCTCTGATCTTTGACTCATCTGTGCTCAGGCTTGCTGGTGCTAAAGGAGCTGGGGATACAGGTGGAATGCTACATTGCCTCAGAGGTGTGTGAGGACTCCATAACCGTGGGCATCGTGCGGCACCAGGGCCGCATCATGTACGTCGGGGACGTGAGGAATGTCACGCGTAAACATGTGAGTGCCAGCCTGGGCTTCCTGAAGTGTGTGTGGCCACATGTGAATGATGAAGGGAAACTGTGAATGCAGCTCTGTGAATGAGATTCTGTGAATGTGGCTCTGTGAGTGCCATGTGCACTGTATTTCACATTTACTTTTGAAAATCTGAATGGATTTGTGTATAACTAGTACATATACTTTATTTTCAGTATTCATGCCATAATGAGTAACCTAATTTAGTTTAAGCTATTTCGCTAATCTCGAGCTGTTTTGAAAACTATTGATCGTGGTCAAGAATAAGTCCTGCCAGATGTACAAGTTCTATTTTTATGTATAATTTGCACTTCACTTTAATATTTGAGTACTGTTTTTTGGGGGGATACATTTTTTGATATTCACAGATACCTTTTGCACCCCCCCTCCTCTCCCCAGAACAATGAATTTAAACAGAAAAGTCTTAAAGCTACTCAGAAGGATTAGTTCCGTATTAATAAATACTACATTTCACTTTCACTTTGGCATGTCAGATGCTTAGTCAGATGGCCTTAGGGGATACTTAGGGCTGATGTGTCTGTGCGTGTAGCACACCTGGCACTCGCTAAGGATTCATGGGTAATGCAGCCCTGGACAGATGGACACAGCTGGAATCTAGGGCCTCTCCTAGCGTAACAAATGTGACATTTTCTCCTTCTCGATTGTGCAGATACAAGAATGGGGCCCTTTCGACCTGGTCATCGGAGGAAGCCCTTGCAATGACCTCTCCATCGTAAACCCTGCACGCAAGGGCCTTTATGGTACAAAGAGCTGAACCGCCGCTCACTGCACCGTGATTCATTCACCATCTGCCCTGTGGTTCCACACAAAAGCCAGTCAATTCAATTCATTATACTGCTTTAACTCTGTAAAGGGGAAAGGGGTGTATCCTTGTAATAACCGAGTTGCTGGTAGAAGTTAAGTGAGTTTTGGAAAGAGCAAAATGAAGTTACCATAAAACTGAAGTTTGCATTTTTTCAAAAGTTTCGTTTCTCAGTTGTACACATGTTGAATTGTATAACAGGCATTTTTAGCATTCTTATGATATGTGCATTTTTTTAGCAGAAATATATTTCAGGCCTATTTGCATTGACAATTATACATATAAAGTGTAAATTACAGACACCCAGAAGAATACTATGAAAATACCCAATGTTTCCCAGTCATAGTGAATAGTGACTAATGTCCTCTTCCAATCGTGCTCGTCTTTGATTTGAATAGCTCTCTTATAAGATGCTTGTAGTGTAGCTCTTGCTCTGATGCTAACTTGCACTTGTTACTTGCTTGACAGCTGTATACTTGTAATGTAGTATCATTTGTATGTTGCTTTGGAGAGAAACGTTTGCTAAATGAATAAATGTAGACATAAATGTACAGTCTGAGATGGCAGCCCATCCTTGGTTATTCTGCCTTGCACCCGTAGCTTCCAGTATAGGTTCTAGACCCCTATACCCCTGCACAGGACAAGCAGGTATAGAAAATGGATGGATAAACGTACAGTACCAGTTAAGTTTGGATGCAGCTACTGAAAATCTTGTGTTTTTTAACGTGATGATGACCCTAAGAACACCTTGAGGGTATGTAGTAAGTATTCTCCTGTGAACAAGCAGAGAGATGGAGTGCTGTGACAGATGACCTGGCCCCCACAATCCCCGACCTAAACCCTATAGAGCTGATCTGGGATGAGTTGGATCAAAGAGTATGAGCAAGGTAGCCAACTTGTGCCCAGAACTTGTGGAACCTCCTTCAGGACTGTTGGAGAAGCATTCCAGGTGGCTACATCTGGAAGCTGGTTCCAAGAGTCTGCAATGCTCTCATCGAAGCAGAAGGAGGTTATTTTGACGAGTCTAAACTTTGTGAAAACTTTGAGATGTTGAATGTTTCTCTTAGTTGTTGCAAGATTTGATATATGTTACTTCATTCCCTCGAGGCCTTTTACTATAAGGTGGATCACATAGTTAAAATAGAGACACATACATTAAAAGCAGGTGTGTCCAGACCTTGGAATGATACTGTAAGATAAACATGACCTGCTGTTCTCCTAGAGGGCACCGGGCGACTGTTCTTCGAGTTCTACCGACTGCTGCATGAGGCACGTCCCAAGGAATGCGATGACCGTCCATTCTTTTGGCTCTTTGAGAACGTCGTGGCAATGGGCGTCAGCGACAAGAGGGACATCTCTCGTTTCCTGGAGGTGCCTGTCCTCATATGCGGCATTCCGATATCAGATCATTACCTGCAACAGGGACCAAATTGACACTAATTACAAAATTTAATTTTGACGTATTATTGCATTAATCAGCTATATTTTGCAGCTAAGGTTGTATATGTTTGGTCGTTAGTGTGCATATTACAAGTGACACCTAGTGGTTATAAGTATGCAGTACTACTAATTTATTTAGACTGTGTTCAATGGTAGCTTAATCTTTTAAATGCAATGGTTTGTAATATTCATGACTGTTGCAGTGTATTTAAATTTATACATCCTCCCAAGGCCAATAGGTGACTGAAATTGCCGTAGTATGTGATTATGTGTGTGTGCCGTATGATGGAGTTTGTGGGAGTTTTACTTGCATAAAAATGTTCTGAGAAGGAAAAATGAAGGAGGAATAACTAATCAGATTGTAGAAGAGGTAGATCCAAGCAACTAGAGGAAGCAGGAACAAGACATGTGATTGGTTGGACCCACCTCCTCTACAATCTGATTGGTTATCTCTCTGAACCAATCATTTCTCCTTCTGCCCTCAGAAGATTTTTGTGTAAGTAAAACTCCCATGACCTATGATGGACTAGGTGTCCACCTGCCCTTTTCCCATATGTTTCCTGTCCTGTGTGACACAGTGCTAGTTAACCAGCTATGGAGGCTTGATGAATAGACGTCACATGCTAATCATTGTGCACAGAACTGTGAGCTGTAATATTTTTTACTCCATTCCACCACTTCCCCTTTAGTGCAACCCAGTGATGATTGATGCCAAAGAGGTGTCAGCCGCCCACCGAGCCCGTTATTTCTGGGGTAACCTCCCTGGGATGAACAGGTCAGCAGCAACGTCACCAATCAACACAAAGCCACTCCCCCAAGTGACCACATGTTGACCAATGGGATTCCTGTCGCTCTCAGTTGTTGTGTCTGATTGGTCCTTTAAGAAGCGAATGCAATGAAAATCAAAATGTTCTTCCCAAGGCGCCTATTAAATGTCTGAAGCAGATTTTAACATGTTTAGAAAAGTACATGCTTTAAATTCAGCGTTAGTAGTGTTATGTTTATAACACATATAGGGTATTGTAAATGATAGTTATTGTATTGAATGTACATGCAGTTGCATTCATTTCTGCATTTAGAGTATTTTGCATTGAGCGGTTTTCACACTGGTGTCTGCGACCCCATAACTGTCACCGTGTCCCTGCAGACCGCTAACCGCCATGAGCAGTGACAAGCTGGACCTGCAGGACTGTCTGGAGCACGGCAGGACGGCCAAGGTGAAGCCTAGTCATCCGTATAGCTCCTCGCGCCCGTGCACAGATTAATAACATTGCCAGTTATGTAGGGAGAGACAGTGACATCATCTGGTGTTTTTTTTGTTTTTTTTTCACTCAGTTTGGAAAAGTAAGGACCATCACAACTCGGTCCAATTCCATCAAGCAGGGCAAAGACCAGCATTTCCCCGTCTATATGAACGATAAGGAGGACATTCTGTGGTGCACCGAAATGGAAAGGTAGGATGGACAGAGAAAAACGTCTACAGCCACTGGGGGCTTCATTTTGTAGACATTAAATCATTCTTCCACACTTTCCTGGTTCTTGCCTGTTGTGTGCATCACCTACTGCTACCCAGTAATATTGTCCTGCTCTGCATTGACCTTCTGACAGCCTTTGCTTATTTTTGGAGGTAATATGGCCTCACGTTTTGGCCTGGGTGTTTGTAGGTGGCTCACAGACTGAGCACAGACCAGTAGCGCCCAGAGAACTCGGGCAGTTTAAGCAGTACAGGATGCCTTTTGGTCTTACAGGCAGAGAATTGTGGGGAGGGGCAGGGGGCATGAAAAATCATAAAAGGCAAAATGTAAATATTCACAGTTACATATATTTACATATTACGTAACCATTCACATGCTTCAAATTGAAAATGGATTGGTTATTCTTGCTTTTCTTGGTGTTTTTGATTGTGACAAGACGCCCACGTTGGGGCCCTGGTACTGACCTGTTTGTCCCTCTGCCCCATGTGTCGTCTGCCAGGGTCTTTGGGTTCCCTGTCCATTACACGGACGTGTCCAACATGAGCCGCCTGGCACGGCAGAGGCTGCTGGGGAGGTCATGGAGTGTTCCGGTGATTCGCCACCTGTTCGCGCCGCTCAAAGATTACTTTGCGTGTATTTAGACGACCCGCGGTATTGCCACGAGCGAGAAAAATCGATGAGAATGGGCAGAAATACTCTTTACATTTTATGGTTTTGTTTAAAGCTAGATTTTTTTTACTTTATTACTTGTATTTGAAATGCTATTCTTTTATATTATTTAATTTTTGTAATGCCATTTTAATTTTCAGCTTTGTTACCCAATATTATACAAACTGATTTATGTGTGCAAGCTGTACTTCAGGCAAGACTTTTCTTTTTTTTACAGCACTGATTAAAAAGAAACAAGTGTTTGATGAGATTATAAAACATCCGAAGAATATCGTCCACCAATACCCCCTTCGGTGCTCCTCATGATGAGATTTTTACACAAATAAGCAGTATAAGGGCTCGTTGTAGTATCGTTTTGATGGTGGTGCATAGCTAAAATCGTTAAATAACGATCAGGTATTCAAAGAGAGGCTCACAAGTTCAAAACCACTAATTCAATATTAGAATACTGAAAGGATATTTTTATGATTCGTAAATGTCTTAAACAAGCCAATTTACCCTTTAGCTAGCCAGCTGAATTAAGTAGCTACTAATAGCTATCATTGATTCCGTTTCGCTAAGCACAACGAATGGCTTAAATTTTACTTGATCGAATGTTGCCACCAAGCGCAGCCCTTGCCAAGCAGAGGCAGGTTGTAGCGGGGTTGCCGATGTTGAGTGGAACTCTGAGAAGATGTCGCGTAAAGATCGATTCGAGCAGTACTGACCTCAGGTCACATGAATCAGGGTGTCATAAGACATGTCAGCCATTAGAGAGCTAGGAGCATGAAGCGCACCACAGGATAGAAATACCATGATCTCTTGAATTTCTGTTTATTTTAGACCCTTCTGTGATTGGCCTGGGCAGCACTGTGGGGTATAGATGGAACAGGTGTGTTTTATGGTCACATGTATAGGCATGTTAATTGGGGAATCAGTCACAGTGCGCTGTTAACGGATCATACCAAGAGTGTCCTCCACTCAAACCTTCCCTCCGGATTTCAGTTGCTGAGCCTCAGAGAGCTTGGAAACAAGCCAGCAAACCTTTATCATCCGTGGAGCCGGGGGCTCCGGCCTCCGGCTGACTCTCGACGGTCAGTTCATTCACAGTATGCTTCCTGTTTACAGTCCATAGCGCAAACGGTACCACTGCAAAATGGTGACAATTCTATGGTGCTTCAAGGATGATGAAAAACATCCGCTCTCATGTGGCCTTAACAAGCTTAAACATAGTCAGGGAACGCTGGAGGCAGCTGCCAGGTTGGACCTTCCCTTTTGGTCACAGTAAAAACAAAATAAGTGGAAGGCGGGACTTCCTCTGGCCGTTTGATGTCTTGAGGAGAAGCCCGCTATGATAAGATGCCATTTAGCATTTTGATCTCTACCACAGCTTTTGTACACAGAACTGGTGCTCTCTCAAACCCCTACGGCCTTCTCCTGTGGCAGCACAAACCAAACCAGCCAAGTGGGCAGCGATGTTTTTTGTCATCCAAAAAAAATTCCTCAAGATCGAAGACCGCTTGAGATCAAATGTGACATTTTCTAGTTTTACGCAGACTGACGTAAAATCTACTGTAGAAACGGGCAAGAATGGGAGTTGCCGGGCCGCGTTCTCGTACCCTGGCGAATAACCCCTTTACCGATTGACACTACACGCTATCTTCAGTCAGGTGCAAATATTACAATATGGTGCGGCTCAACATTAGTCTTCTGTTTTATATCTTTTTTTTTTATTAAAATATTTTTGTTTTTTTTTTTTTGTTTTGTTTTTACCTCCGACCTTTTGATGTCCTTCCCCTTTTTTGCGTGTTTGGTTTAACCCCTGTAGTACTTAATCATATAGGGCTGTGCCAATAGAATAGCCAATGACAAAAAAAAGGGGAGTCTGTATTTTTGTAATTAGAATTCTATCAGCTAACAAAAGAACTCCGCTATCGCAATTTAGCGCGATGGGAGTACAACTACATACCTTCCATAAAAATGTTACTCCCCTTTTTTTCCACTTCCTCTGTTTATGGTAGTTTGTTACTGTGTAACAGTTGGCATGTTTGAGTGTTACTATTCCCATACGGCCTTGGCAAAAGTATCCGGCACCCCTGGATTCTCAAAATTTGGAAGGTAAAGAATAAATTTCCCCCAAGAATTTCCCCCTGGGATCAATAATGCTTATCTTAAAAATGTTAACCAATTAGGTTTTAAATTCAGGATTGCCTGGTACCTTTGACCACAGGCTGTACAACCGGTAGTAGGGTGTACAGTATACTTGAGAAAATAATTGCTTCTGAAAATCTATACCAGATCACGCCTAGTGATTTTCTGCTCTGTTCCTGCAATCAGTATCTTTGTCTCTTACCCTAATCCCAGATAAACTTCACCCAAATTTGTCCCTCCGCTTCCCGTAACGTCTACAAGACGTTCACGTGAATCCACTCAGTTTAAAACTTCCTCAGTGGTAGTAAATAATAAAAAAGAAAAAAGCAGTAGTTGTTGTGGGAACTGAGTAAACCGCCACACAACAGTTCGAGAATAGCAGGCGACGCGATTCCAAATGATTAATCTGATGCGTTTGGTGTATTTTGACTGAGAAAAATGACCCCGATTTAGACAAACTGTGACAGAAGGCTACAGCCAGAAGTAAACTGGTTTTTTAATCTGTCCTTAACCATTGCACTGCATTTATTGGGACAGCTTCCATTTATTACTACATACCCCAATCCCTGCCCCTTGCTACTCTGAACAATGACAATTGCTAGATTTTTTTATACAAAGACAGGTTGGCCTACTGTTTTCGGTTTGTTACGACTTTTTAAATTACCTATGGGATGTACAAATGATTTCTTTGCTTATATATAATGAAATAGTAAAGATTAGGTTAAAGAAACATTATAAATGAATTTGTGTAAACAAAAATAAGCTACTACGTGTAGGGACAGCGAGTTCGAACATGACTCGAGGTCCCTTTTTGTATTTATAGATGGTTTTATGTCTGGCTGAATAGTGTATTGTCATAAATTTGTCGAGTGATCTTAACAATAACCTATTGAATAGTTTTGCATTTGTTTTTTTCTGCACAACCTACACAGCCCTACATACGCTATTATTTGTTTCCTTTTCAAATATATCTATATCTATCTATCTATATATATGGAGGGATTGTTGGAGTTTCATAAGGTGCTAAACATTTTATCTCAATGAAATATATTATTAGGAAAATGAAATCAGTTTATTCTGACAATGACTGTTTTTAAGTTCTGGCATATTTTTTTTTTATTTCGCTCTTATCTGAAAACATTTTAAAAAAGGCATTTTAACTTTGTACTTGAAAAAAAGAGGAAATAAAATACAGAATTGCAATTTATTTTAACTGAGACAACACTGAGGTCCCTTTATTTGGGGAGAATGTGTAATAATATTTGAAATTCAAAAAATAATTTGGGGGAAAAAATCTTTACTGTTACAAATCTGATTCCCTAACATAAATGATTTAACATTCCAGCTGTTGGTCGTTTTGTTTTTTCCTCCACTGGTCATTTCCACTGTCGCTTTGGTATTTATTGACATATACTGATATACTGTACATTTTAGTTAAGCTTTTTGCAGGTTGGTTCTCTGCATTTCTTAAGTGACTGTATTTCTGTGTACCATTTGTTTTGTGTTATTGCTTTTAATGGATTATATCGGCGGGGGGGGGGGCGGGGGGGGCGGGGGGGGGGGGGGGGGGGGGCGGGGGGGGGGGGCGCGGGGGGGCGGGGCGCGGGGGG
>JAODKC010000028.1:17721417-17736695 GCA_026777985.1 Mormyrops attenuatus
GGGGGGCGGCGGTGGGGGCGGCCGGGGAGCAGCCACGGGACCGCGCAGGAGCGCAGCGAGCACAGCGCCGACTGTCAGCCTAGAAATACGGGGGGCCTTCGGATCACGGTGAGTGTACAGGCGACAGAAGCTCCTCTATGCTCCGGATCTCCTTCTTGCCCGGCCGCTTATTGAGCTCCGTTATTTTGCGAAGTTGCTGTAAATGCAATGTGAATATTTGATACTTGGTGCTTTGTGAGATTATCAACTAGGCCTGCAGAGGGGGTCCATACAGAAATGTCATTGTAACGCTGCATTTCTTGTACGCTGAATGCGCAGGTGAATTGTTCTCTGCTTATGCCGCATCCCAGGAACCATGCGTTGTACCGTTACAAAAGGCGTCTGCATATAAATATTAATATGCACGAATGGTCTATTTATATTCGGCGTGTTCAGCACAGCTGGGTGCTGTTTGATTGTGCGGCGGAGGCCTGTAGCTTGGACATTATGACTCTGGAGTATAAGCAGAATAATTTAGAAGCTGCTCCTTAGTTACCGCGCGTCGGTCTAATGCATTATTGACGGCTGCGTGTCATAATAAACGTTTGATCACAGCAAATCAATGCTCGGATAATCACCCGAAATGATCATTTAAGTCCTATGATATAAATACAAAATCAAGTTCTCGGTGAAATGTTAGCTAAACAAAATACATGTTTGAGTCATGGTAACGCCTTCAAAAAGTGCAGGGTAATCGCTCCGGTAGGGGGGATATATTCTAAGATATAATTACTGGGCATGTACTGTATGTAGGCAGGGCGTAGAGCTTTCGCAGTTACGAAACGGTAAAAAAAAAAAAGATTTGCATGCAAAAAATGATGATTTTCAGTAAAGCCACCGAGGAATGGCAGGGTAGGGATTGATGGAATTACAGCAGTACAAAGTACGATAATGAAATTATGATTGAGTGTCTTGTGAATTGTTATTGCGTTTTGTCGTCATGCGGATATCAGTGCAATAATATCTGATCTAAAAGTAATTCGCAGGGCGTAACTTGCGCTAGACGGAGCCCCAACTGGATTTACTGTAACCGGACCACACGCTGATCTTTGCCTGTTGGTAGTACTACTGTCCTTGTCATCGTACAGCAATCACTGCATTATGCTGGAAACGGGAAATGTTATATTTTCCATCGGTACAGTATGCGTCTTGGGACCAAATCTAACAATTATTTAACAGTAGAGTTCGACATTTACAAAATATGTTCTTATTTAAACTCTCAGTTTTAAAGTGTCGTTTTAATTTTGTGAGTCTACATGAATGTATTCAGAGGCGATCTAAAATAAAGGCACGGTAGCTTCTCTGAGCCACATTCCAGTGGAGTCTATGGAGAAGGAGTACGTGGAGATTAACAGGAATTTACTCTAATACAAATAAACTTATAGTCTAATTTAGACATTGTGAAGGAAAAAGTGTATTCGCTTGGTATAAATCCGTGGGAATCGTAGTAGTGCGCCGCGTATCTGCATGTAAAGGTAGGTTAGCCTGTTCATGCAGATGATCTAGGTTTGATATTGATAACTAGTACTTTGGGGGACCTGGTTGCTCACATCGATTTAGTGCAGCAGTGGTTGCAATTAAGTTATTCTGCGCTTGATGGTACCTCGACGATGAAATTCCTTTAGGGCAGCATTGGATTTCCACCCCCCAACACACACACACGCTCCCCTGCATTACCATCTCAGATGGAGCAGACCAGCGGTTTCCATGCTGTGGTCCTCCTTGCTGTTTTATTCAGTCGCGCCCATGGCACAGCCTCCCCGGGGCCGCCACGCTGGCAGCAGTACCTGAAAAGCACCGAAGCCAGACTGTTAATTTCGCGATCGCGTTATGGACCCGTATTAAAGAAAGTATTGTCAGAATTTAAAGTTCTATAAAAAGCGGGTTGGCTTGAGATATTGTGGATGTAGGTCATTGTTTTTTGTTTACTGTCAGTAAGGGGGGATGGGAAAGTTGACTTATTGAGACTATTGATGCTGTTCTTCACAAATCATTGTGCGCAAATAAAGAGTAATGACTGAAGGAGGATATATTTAAAGATCAGTGACTTCATATTATATTCATTTATTTTATTACTATAGAAGTTTATTGCTGTAACTGAATTCAAAATTGTTTTTACCCCTACACATACATTTTAATGTTAGTTTATTATATAACATTTAATTATTATTATAGCTTATCTAATGAAATTTATTGATGCCATTACAAAATTGCACTTCAATGTTACCAGTAGTTGTTTTCACACGAGTTCGTTCACTGTGTTTTCAGTGATTAATAGGAGCTTTATCTCTTAAACTCATTTAAGATTTTTTAAAAAGTTCATGTATGTAAGGGCCACCATTTCTATTAAGAATGAATTAATTTATACTGAATCCAAGTAGTTAATTGGAACAGAAATTGAACTTAACAAGGATTTGGGAAGGATTTGACTTTATTAAAACTGGTTTGACCTAGGGATGTGGGTGAACTACTGTAGATTTAAAAATTTTAAGGGCAGGCAAAGATGGTTTCCTTGGCTCCTATCACTCTTAAGGATTTTTTCCCACAATCCCTTGAAAGCACTTATTAAGAGCAGAAGTAGCTTAGCAAGCTGTTAGCTTCAACAGCAATCATTGGTTAGTATAGTAGCTACACGCATGGATTTCCAGGTGATCACTTTAAACGTGGAACTCAGCTGTAGTACCTAGATCAAATGACTTAAACCTGAATTAGAAATGGACTCAAAATCTAAGCTGCTTTGGGTATTTGTTAATCGTAAGAACAAAGACGTGTTATTAATAACTAAACATGGCCAGTCTTTTGCAGTTAGATCGTGTATGTTTATCTAGGCCAAGGTGCTGACAAAACACTGGTGAGTTTGTTCTAATCAAGGACATTGAAGGTTTGAATACACAGTTTTGGGCCAAGTTTAAGTCAAGGGGAGCCAGGTGATTGTATTTAGAGATGAGGATGTGGGAGACATGATGTGTGATTCTGGATGGCTGCACCTCAGGTGGAAATGAGTCAGGCCGTGAGGATGGACAAGAGGAATGGCTGGTGATCCGTGTCCTCTGGGGAAGCAGGCTTGCAGGCCCTTTCTTCTCTATACCTCTCATTTATGGACTGTCAGGTGACCAATTTCAAAGGTTACTTCTGATCCTGGGGTCCTACTAAATTCCCATCTCTGTGCTTTAATTGTGAGTCTCAGGATGGACCTAAGGACATTTAGGAGACCCCTGATTGCGCTGGCGTACCTACACCCCTTATAGGTGACTGACAACATTCACATTTTTTTATATATAGGAGATGCTTTTATCCCAGGTGACGTGCAAGTGAGGCAAGTAGCACATTACAAACAAACATGCTGTCAAGGAGTCGACTCGCATAGGTGCAGCTAGGCTGAGCTTCCAGTGAATGTCCAGGGTTGGAGCAAGAGCTACAGAACATTTTGCGAACAAAGGGAGAATCCAGTAAGACTGCTTTTCAGCCATTCCTCTAACATTAGCCTTCGCTGAAATTCCATTCCGTTAGCAGAGAATTACTGGCTATCTGTCTGACCCACGCTAACACAAAATTCTCAGTTACGGGGTTATAGCACCTGCTGATACTGCAGCGCAGTGGGAGTCCATCCTCGCGGCCCCTAGGGATTCCCCGCTTGGCCGACAATTACTCAACCTCCTAAAGCCGGGCCATTTACACCTGCGGCACCAGGTGAAGTGGCTCCGGCGTCCAAGACCAGCCGGCCTTTTGGCTGGGACCGAAATGCTGCCAAGTTCCTGGTTCCTCTGAGAGAGCGATGATGAAGCAGAATATCTTCTGCAAAAAAAAGGAAAAAAAATGAGCTGTGTGAAATGCGTCTGCAAAATGTGTCTGGTAACTCAGTGACAGAATGAATAAAAGGCTTCAGACTGATTATTAAGAGCCGTGGTGTAACAAAAAGCAAAAAAGAAGAGAAGATTGTGACTGTTACTGTGGCAGCCGACCAGCCTGTTGTACATCAAAACCGTCACGTACGGCCACTCAACTCTGCATAACTTGTTCTGCCCCTAAGTATAAAAATCCTCTTTCCTTTCTGCCAGCTCTTTGCTGAGCTTCATACATCATTTCTCTTGCAACTGGAGGTGATAAAATGCGACGTCAAGTCTGTACTAAAGAAGGGACGACTTCTCACCTTTGTCTACATAACATCCCATATTTACTCAACTCAGATGGTCTTCTTGTGTTTTTTTTTAAATTCATGTCTTTATCAAACTGTCACTCTTGTTTTTTTCTTCTTTTGTTTGTCTATTTCTGCATTACTTTATACTCTACTGCTTGGTTTCACATCTGTGATCCAGTTTTAGCCAGTTTAGAGGCTAGGATGTGAACGGCTAACACTGTAAACCCAAAACCAGCGTGGTCTTTCTCTGTTTTTGTAAGCCGATTGTTTTATCCACTGTATGTGTACAGACGCTCCCCGGGATACAATGGGGTTACGTTCCGATAAAACTGTTGTAAGCCGCAAATGCATTTTAATACAGAACACCTAACCTAACACACATTATAGCCGAGCCCAGCCTACCTTAAACGTGCTTAAAACACTTACATTAGCATACAGTTGGGCACAATCATTACCACAAAGCTTATTTTATAATAAAGTGTTGAATATCTCATGTAATTTATTGAACAATGTACTGAAAGTGAAAAATAGAATGGAATTGGAATACTCATCGTAAAGTCGAAATATCGTAAAACGGACCATCGTAACCTGGAAAGGGTCTGTGTATGGCTGTAGCCACATGGCTGTTTGTGCATTAGCTTCACTTTGGAAGTCCTTTTACCAGCAGAAGGTTTGGTTGGCTGAGGACTCCCAGGTCACATGCATGGTCACTGGACACCGCCTGCCGACTGGGCCACCCCCGCTGGGCGTGGACAGAGTAGCATTTCCCTGCAACATGTTTACTGGTCAATCCTGTGCCTCTTTTTATATTCAGCTATACAGGCAGTCCCTGGGTTACCAACAGGGTCTGTTCCTAAGTCTGTTTTTAAGTCGAATTTGCAGATAAGTCAGAACAGTGTTAACGGGTACGTAATCTGACTTAAAATGGCGGATGGTCGTCTCCTTTCTCAAGCTGAGAAACCGTTGAAGAAGCTCAGTGTTTTCATGGACGTCACAAAGTAGTACATGCATTCGATGTTACAAACCATCGTACTTACCTCAAATTTTATTATAATAGGGTGCATGGCAGTCTGTTATTAAGTATGAGCTGTCAATCATTCTTAACCCGAGGACTTACTGTACAGTCTTACTGTACTGTACTGTACTGTTCTGTTGAGTGGTCATGAACGTTAAGAGGCTGTGTGAAATGTGTAATTTGTGCAACCGGAGTGATTTTTGAGGAATGACATGTAGGATGCACACTTAGATATTCCTGGTGAATTAACCCATTGTTTGCGAGAAAGTCCTGCTCGGCGCTGCAGTCTACAGACACTTGTGCACAGTCGTGCACACTCGTGCACACTCGTGTGGGTGTGTGTGCCCACAGAGGGAATTTGGACCTTGAATTTATCATGGAGACGACCTTCTGTATTGGAGCAGGAATTGCTGGAATAGCTGGAATTATTCATGGGAAAAAGAGGCATCTGAGATAACTGTAGGAACATTTTTTAGAACTATGATTCATCCGCTGTCATGAGCTCTGGTCTTTGGCCATTTTCACTAGAAAAACCAACTAACAAGTAATTCATAAAAACATACTGCATTACATATTACACACAACACTACTAGGGAACAGAAGTAGGTAAATCACGTACTTAAGTATAACAACAATTTTAAAGGCAGTCATTAGGTGCTAGATATGGGTTTTATTTTGAATCCAGTAATCCATTAAAGCACCCAATTTCCTGGTATCCTGATACAGTCAGCTGTAATTGATGCTGTTGAATGATTCCACCCTGATTTTTGTGCTCATGTCCTTTTTTATAAACTCACCCTGAGACCTAAACACATCAACAGCAGCACAAGCCAAGGACATATAAGGAAAAGCATCCAACTTTGTGCTTGTTATGAGAGAGCGGTTTTAGTGGAAAAATGTTTGGAATGTCTGTGCCTGTATTAATGTGAAGCCTTTCTGAGCCCTTGTACCACATACTCACCAAGGAGGATGCGTCCTGCATGCTAGATAGAACATAATTGGCCAAAAAGAGGTCAGGGCACTCTGTTGACGGCAGAAGTGTCTGAACTAACCTCTGGCCCACGATGCTGAACCTTCTTGGTCACACGATGGACTTGCAATGGCCTCACATTGTTATAGAATAAGACAAAGCCTTTCTTGTTAGATCGAAGCTCTTTCTGTGGTGTAGCAGTGGATCATTTGTCAAATTGTCCTTTTTCTACTTGCCAGTTCATTTTCTAGGTCCCTCACAGAACCGGACAGGCAAAATTCGTGGCTTTCCGCTGTTGTGATATGATAGCACACCTAACTGTTATTGTCCTTTAAGATACCGATACTTCCCCTTAAACTCAGTCCCAGAATCCCCCTTGATATGTCTTACTGCTTTGGCCAGCAACTCTTCAGATCAGCTCAGCATCCTGTGGCTGGCAGGCTGGCAGTTCAGATCTCTGGGTCGGCAGAGTGATTTCACGTCTGGGTCCTTGCGTAAGACCCATAACCCTCAGTTGCTCCAGGGATTGTCTGACTGTGCAGTTTAAAAAAATGTACAGTGATTTGGATAAAATATATAAATCTAATGTAAGTAATTGGGTCTGTGCTCTTTCTTACTGCAATTAAGTGCTAGCCATCCTGAGATGACTGGGATTCGCATATCGCACCTCTTAGCTGCTTCCTGTAAGGTCTTAGCAGTATCCCATTCTCTGGCATCACCGTGAATACCAGCACGTTTCCGCCGAGGGCACACATACAGTGACGTCTAGTGTGACCGTGTGAACGTTCAGGCCCAGCGATGCACCGTGGGAGGGTGAGCGAGATGCGGGTGGTATGGCAGATGGCCCGTCGGTGGGTGGCCTGTTCCGTACCTTGTGGAATGACACCGGGTGTGATCTTCTTACTCGTCATTAGGTCGCTATTATTATGCTAATTGCTACTTGGCTACGCTCAAATGACCGCAGCAGTTTCCGCTTTTCGGATCTTTTTATTATTGTGAAACTATAAAAAATGCAAGAGGTGGAATAAATAAATTTCCACAATATTCCTTTTCAGGAAATTCTGTTTGTTTGTACCGTGAGTATTTTTATTTGTCTGCATTATGTGTACTGTCTCTGTACCTGTTTTGTTTTGTGCTATATGTTTGTCTGTTTGCACTTCATGTACCTCGCTGCCGAATGCACATGAATTTCCCCTTGGGATCAATAAAGTTTTATCTGATCTCTCATCTTATGTTTCCTAAATTGAGGACAATAAAAGAGGTAATGGAAAAAAATGGCTCCAAATTTATGTTACTCTTGTGATCACACAGTAGTGGTAATGGGTCCCTGGCACTTTTCATTTAGTTGTCCCTGGTTCAAAAAAATGTTACGTGTGATGAACTGCTGCCTTTGTCACAGGAAATAATTTTGCCTGACTAAATAAGTTTAAGAGGGAATTTATTGTTTGTTTATTGTTCTGGCAAACAGGCCTGGTAGACATTCCCTTGAATTGTGAGAAATGTGTTTAATGTTTAAAGGTCTCATTTGGATGGTTTACTTTACAATAGACCTTGGCTGAATTCTGCATCTGGATCTGGTAAAAATAAACCATTATGTTGCTTCCTGAAATGCTGATGACATTTAACACATTCCAAGACAGTCATTTTTATAGCAGTAACACTTAAAAGCAGTACACTGTTCAGTGGAACTGCCTGGTGGCTAGATCTAATCTATCCTCCCCACTGGAAATTCCATAGATCGATGCAGAAGGGCTTCATCACAGTTACAGTGGGATTCCTTTGTGACATGTTGTGACATGATTTCATTTTCCTCTCTGTTCCTTCCTAGGCTCTACCTGCACCCGCATACCCAAAGTAAATATTTTAGCTGTTTATTCCAGAACAGCCATTTTAAAGGTAAGTTGAGGTGATCTTTTTAAAACTAATTTATGTAGCTCAAGTTTGTAGTTCATAACGCAGGAGAGAAATGCTTGTCTTGGTTTTTTTACATTATTGTACATTTAATTTAATTGTAATAATTGATTTTAATTGTAGGCCAAGTGTTGCTAGCAGGAGCTTTGTCGTTAAATATGGCTTAAATGTGTTATTACTGCTAATAAAGTGCATTGATACATAATTGATCCTGATTGAAGGAAGAAAACATGTAAGATATGTTTGGTCCCATCACAAGTCATGTGACTGATGATTCCTCCCTGAAGGATTCCCCTGCGGCTGGATTGTTACTAAATTAAAAATAAAACACTTCTTCTTGGTCTAGTCTGCTGTTTGCTGAAATTCTCATCCCACTAAGCTGAAGTTGTGGAAAGTTCAGGTCCAGAAAGTACAAATCCAGACCAAGGTTTTGTTTCAACCAACCAGCTCAGTACTCTGTCACTGTGACTATTTATACTCAACTGGTTGGTTGAAACAAAGTCTTGGCCCAGATTTGCACTTTCTGGACCTGAACTTTACCCCTTTGTCTACTGTCCTGTCCAGGCAGAGAGGGAGTTGTAGTGTTTCTGTCGGGACGTGACCATCTCCTGCTGTCATATCTGGGAGGATGGTTGCGTCTGGGGCATTTCCACAGAGCCGGGCAGTGACGGTCCCGCATGCTTACTGTGCTGCCAAGGTGGCAGGTATCCAGGATGGGGAATCACCCCCCCCCCCACAATGGCAGCCGGGAATACCGGCAGGCCACGTCCTTCACGGAACGTCCAGGTGTCCCCGTGTGTCTGGGGAAGGCGGTTACTCTGAGCTGGCAGGTCACCTATTTAAAAACGGTGCGGTGTAGGTAGGTGGCTCTGGAACGTGGAGACCGGCCTGCGTTCCAGCTGGCCGATTCGGAGCTAGCCAGGCATGTGCCGTGTTCTCCCTGAGGCCATCCACCGGGGCTTTTGGGTAATTTTAAACGGGATACGGTGAGATCCTGCGCTGTCTGTCTAGGCAGCATGAGAGATGAGGCAGGTGGATTTTATTAAGTTTTGCGAAATATCTTTTTTTTGTTTAAATGATATGATAATGGATTGCCACACTTTTGTCTAGTGCCTATATAAAAATAAACTGAATTTTTGGTTTGGATTGTTTACAAATCCAACGTCAATCCAAGTGGCAATTATAGGACGCTTGCGGTCCAGGTCACTCTAGCTGTAGTTAGGTTAGGGTTAGGTTTAGGGTTAGGGTTAGGGTTAGGTCTGCAAATTTTAGTTAGCTAACTAAATGTTAGTTTTGTGCTGACTGTATTTGCTTGCCAGATGAAGTGATTATTTGGTGACCCCCCTCTCCGAGGTCTAACTACTTAGGCAGCAAGGGTAACCAAGAAAGTGTTTAGAAATGCCTGAAGCAAAACTAATGTAGGCTTTGTGTAAAGTCATACCATTTATCTAGATATGAGCAAACCTGCCAGTAATCTGGGTTATACTCAGGTATCATTAATCTAATGGCCAAAAGTTGTCCAGATAAAATATTACTTTAAATGTTTTTTTTTGTATTGATTTTGCATAAAAATTAATACATTTAGTACTTTGCCATTCTGACAAGCCAGTAGAAGTGTTAATAAAAATATGGATCAAAATAGGTTGGTTGTTTAAATACTCATTTAAATACTTATTTACGGTCTTCACTCATCTAAAGGACAATAGTCTCATTGAAAATAGATTGACGGCTGTTTGTTGTTTCTGTGTTACATCCTGGGTAAGATAATGGTCCCCTGGCTGATCTTGGTTCCTTCTTGCACTGTCCCCATTCAGGATCTCAGGGAAGAAGTCCGTCTTTGTTCTTTTATTGCCATCATGGGATTTCGTATAGGTCTTCAGGTCGTGCTTGTTTTCAGTTGACTAGTTTGGCTGATTTAGAAGCTTGACTTATTCTTGCAATGATACATTCACCACCTGGGATGTTTCCACGAGTAACAAGATCGTTCTGCTGGGGAATTAAACATCGCAGACTCAGTGACTATTTTCAGAGCTTTAATAGGTGTAATGGGACACATGAGATATAGTCACCTGATATACTGTAAATATGTTACGTGTATTTGTATAACAGATAAGCAACACTTGAAATTGTACTGAATTCAGAAATCTTGTTATTGTTCAGCTTTAATATTACGATATATTATATATTAATTAAATATATTCATTTGTTTTATGGTTGTTTTAACAGTGTTATCGATGTGATGAAGTGTTTTATTTTACGATACTGCC
Source organism: Mormyrops attenuatus (assembly GCA_026777985.1). Lineage (NCBI taxonomy): Eukaryota > Metazoa > Chordata > Actinopteri > Osteoglossiformes > Mormyridae > Mormyrops > Mormyrops attenuatus. Next base: position 17,731,758 of record JAODKC010000028.1, read on the forward strand.
TACTTTGTCAAATATTGCCTTTGTAGAAAGATCCTTAGACATTTTAGCGTTTGTCTGGGAAAACAAAAATTTAGGACCACTATGTAAAGGCAAGAGGTAACTACTGTATGTTCTTTGAAATAATGACAGGACCTCACCAGAAAACAGAATCCTTTAACAAAAAATAACAATCTAAGCCAATTCTGAGAGGAAATTACACGCATTTTCAGGCATTTATTTACTAATTACCTAGCATTAACTAGCATTTCTGAATTAGCCTAAAGGCTAGGCAGGGAGCTAGCTAAAGCGGGTGACTCAGCGGATTGAATTGCCATTGACAGGTTGCCCTTCTTTAAATTTCTTCACTAATGACCTTTTAGCTCTGGCGAGCATCTCTACATTGACCTAAATGACTGGCACAGAGCTAGCTGGAGTGAGTGACTCAGCAGACTGAATTGCCTTTGACAGGCATTCTGCTGGCGTGTTTGAGGGGCTGTCCCAGCGGGACTCATATCCGCTGTGCGACGCCGTCCGATGGGTGGCAGGTGTGCCGTTCGGTTATTTTTATTACAGCCCGGGCCTGCGAGACGGCCGTGACAGATCGGCTCAGCTGCTCCCAGAGCAGCTGCTGATCCCCCAGCTGAGGGGCTGATCATTGCGATATCTGGAGACGCAGAGTCTTGGGCTACTTTACAGAATTTTCGATTGTTTGTGTGTCTTTATTTGCCAGGAGAGATTCCGGATAGGGTCTCAGTTCAGTCCAGCACTCTAGGGATTCGGGTTTGAATCTTGCTCATCAGTTTGCTCGCACGGTCCAAAGACTAACATTTTGGCTGATTGGCATCTCTGATGTACCCATATATATTTACCAAACATATCAGTAAAGTTTTTGTTGAGGATCATTTAAGCATATGGGTATAATGACCTCACCACCGCCCCTGGAGTTTACACTCATAATGAATGCTTGCAATGAAAATGAATTCCTGATTTAAAAGTTAATTTTGGATGCTAATTAGCTCTGGAGGAGAAGTAAAATCACTGCTTTGGCTTTGTGCTGCTTTTCGTACCAACGGTAGGCTGTTTCCCGCAGCTGTGGAACATACAATAAGGTCTTCAGTGTGTGGTTACTTATTTAGCTAGGGTCAAAGGTCAGCTATTTCATGTAGTCGTTCAGCGCAGGCGGACATATGTGTGCATGTCTGTATACTGCAGAATGTGCTGGAATAAGCCTACAGCATGAAAAGATATCCGTGTGTTTTTCCCTTGTGACCCTCTCACAGAGTAGCTTATTAAATTGTTTTATAAGTCCCCTCCAAATTATGATGGGTTACGATATATGATCAGTACTGAATGTTTGGATGAGGCTTTGTTGAAACCGTTTTCATCTGTTTTTCATCTGCGCTGTATGATCAGTATGTTGCCCCCACTATGGCTCCGCACCCCTTCTGTGCTTCAGATTTTTAATTTCAGTTTGAGGAGGAGTGGAAGGAAACCAAGCTGTTTCAGCTCCTCAAAAGTATCGGCGGAAAGAACAGTGCACAGTTTAACCCTCTACAAAAATGTCCCCTATAAATCTACACCCAATACACAGATCAACTTTGGGACACTGGGTTTCACACAATGCAGATCGTTCCTGATCTAGACTTTACAGCTATTATTGTCAGATATTCAGCTTTCTAAGAGCTGTGGTGCATTGTCTCTCCCAGTGCATTTTTATTAAATCTTAGCGTGTTTGGCTTTTAGACAAACGGCCACACTGAAGTGCGTGTGATTGTGTTTCATGTGAACATGGGAAACAGTCAGTCTATATCTCTCAGTGTTTTTATACCACTGGCTGCTGTAAAAGTGTTGTATTTAATGCTTAATGCAAAAAATAAAACAGGAATTGGGATGAGATCCCAGTCAGTAACACTGATGTATAAGCATGTAGGTCTTCAGTAAGGCAGTTTATCATATCTGCTATGTATTGTATGCATACACTACTGGAAGTAGCTGTCCACATTTCAGGATGTCCACATATTGTTTTAATTTATTGCATGCTGTTTGTTCTCTATCTTTTGATTATGTTTATTTTCTGCATCATGTTCTCGATTGTTTGCTGTTTGTGTCCGTGTTTACTGCGACATACCCTCCTAAGTGTTAATAACATCTCTAGTTAATCCTCCATTTTGCCTTTTTTAGTTCTGAAGTGTATAACCATGACGTCAATGCAGTTGTGAGCACCTGGAGTGCTCTGCACTGAGTCTGAAGATCTCTCTGGTTGCACTGCAGCTGGAGGATGGCGGTGAATGTCTACTCCACGTCCGTAACCATCGAGAACCTGAGCCGGCATGACATGCTGGCTTGGGTTAACGACTCCCTGCAGCTCACCTACACCAAGATCGAGCAGCTGTGCTCAGGTTGGAGCCTCTTTATTACAGTGACCAGCCAGTGGCGGGGCAACTGTATGCTGGGCCCTGGGTCAAAAATGGACCATGCCCCCCCCTTTCCAAATTCACACTCAAGGCCGGCCAGTTGCAGATGATGAAATTTAAGTAGCCTCCAAATATCGTACCCATCATGCACTGCAGCAGTTAGCTAATTCCACAAACATGCTTTTTTTGTTAAAGACACACCTCGACAACATAGATTGACTACAAAACATTACAAACTATTACATTTCAAAATTGTTTTACGTATTATACCAAATGTTTTTCATGTTGTGACTCCCACCGTAATGAAATTGTATACATAAAAATGAGAGAGATAAACATAGCATGCGACTAGTCTGTGTAATATGCATGACATTAGCATGAGTATCTTGCATATATGTGAGAATTGCAGTTGGAGGAGGGTCCTCTTTATCACAGGGGGTGGGGGGCAACTGCCCTGCCTTCTAGTCTGCCCTGGGACCAGTGGTTTCAGCCACTGTGTAGAGCTGGATTATTTGCAGGATAATGCAGATTAACACATTACTTTATGTAGCAGATGCTTGTGTCCAAAAGCACCATACAACTTAGGGTCAGAGATCAGGTCAGCCAGTTCCTGGAGCACCTGGGGTTAAGGGTCTTGCTCAGGGGTCTGATGGTGACATCACTCTGCTTCAGGAACCTGCAGGTGGACCACCAGCCCACTCCGGATTAAGTGTGTGGTAAAGGATTCGCTAACAGGGTCTATATTGTTTAGGTCAGTGGTTCTCGACATTTTTTTATCCAAGGACCCCCTGTGTTCAGGAAAACATACTTGGCCCCCCCAACACAGGGTATGGCATTGTTTCTCTTATATGCATTCTACAATGATGACAATTTCAAATGTTATGTATAAACATATTTTCCAACAACACTCTTTTTTTCATTGCTCTCTAAACAGAAGGTTTGTGAACATCAAAATTAAGTTTAGTCTGTTTACAGCCAGGAAGGAATACTATTGGTTCCTATAAAAATCTTTAATAAAACCATAATTTTAATGCATAATAATGTGTATTGATATAAATGATGTTGTGTCGTCCTCTAATTCGTTTTGAAAATATATCAATAGGAATGTCGTATTTTTTTCTACACTTATCATGTAAATTGCACGGCCCTCCTCCGTCCTCGGCCCTCCGGTTGAGAACCATTGGTTTAAGTGAACCAGCATACAGTTTTAAATGTATACATATTTTGTCTTGCAGGAATTCACTGTAAGGTCTTTGATAAGGTCTCCGTCCTGACTGTCAAGCAGTTACCTTGAAGTCCTGCCTGCTGTTCTTCTCCAATCTAATTGCATTGGACTTTCTTTTTAAGATTGCTTAATGCTGCTGTCTTCAATAAAGAAATCAGTCTTGTACATGATCAGTCTGTACTGGGACTGAGCAGTTCATTGAATTTTAATTTCAATTACGATTTGGCTTCCAACGATTCTGAAAATAAAATAATCGTGATAGAACAATGATTGTGCTGCATGTCGTTTCGCAGTGATGCTCCCGTTTTGTCTTGTGTTGTAAATCCAGCAGACCCCTTTATTTGTTTTGCAGTTGAATTATAGTTAGGGTTCAAGAAAATCCACTGTTAAAAAGACAAGTTTTTTTAAAGTTTAATGAAAGCATGATTTTCTAAAGCCAATAAGTAATCGTGTTAAGCAATCGTGAACTCAGTATTGAGACTGTGATTATGAGTTTTGCCATAATCGACCAGCCCTCATCTCTACCCAATCGTTGAGCTGTTTTGCACTTCAGGACTGATAAGATTTGAGAATATCCCATTGTGAGAGTGCACGTTTGTTGGCATTTCTTGAAGCCTTTTGGTATTGTTTCGTTACCTGTAACCTTAATCAGTAAGAAGGTTCCTTCCCCATAAATAAACCAATAAATACCGCAGATCACTCGTTTCCTGTGGCTACAGGTGCGGCATACTGCCAGTTCATGGACATGCTGTTTCCGGGCTGCATACTCCTGAAGAAAGTGAAATTCCAAGCCAAACTGGAACACGAATACATACACAACTTCAAAGTGCTACAAGCAGCTTTCAAAAGAATGAATGTCGACAAAGTGAGTTCCCTCCATCAGACCTGTTATCCACTTTAATTTTTTTTTGGGGGGGGTAGTAAATAGTGTATATCTAAACAGCTAAACAGATTCAGCTTAGCTAACCTCTCCTCATAAGACATTCCTCTAAGACTAGGAATCATTCTCGTAGTTCTACGTTGCACCCTTTCCAAGGCAGCAATGTCCTTTTTAAGGTATGGTGACCAAACCTGCACACAATATTGTAGGTGGGGTCCTACCAAGGAATTGTATGATCGTAGCATCAGCTCCCTTGACTTAAACTCCACAAACCTAGAGATGTAACCCAACATCCTATTGGCCTCTTTTATTGCTTCCCTACACTGGCGAGAGTGGGACATAGAAGCATACACACCGAGGTCCTTCTCATAATCAGCTACCTTTATTTCAGTGGAACCCATAAAATATCTGTACTTTATATTTCTGCTCCCTGCATGGAT
>JAODKC010000028.1:17736795-17792940 GCA_026777985.1 Mormyrops attenuatus
CTGGAAATCTAAGTAGATCACATCGTAGGCCTTTTTGTGATCAATTTCTCTTGTAGCTTCCTCAAAGAACTCCAGTAGATTAGTTAAACAGGATCTACCTCTCCTACATCCATGTTGGCTATCCCTCAGAATGTTATTTGAACCCATGTAATCTACCATTTTCACTTGGATTATAGCTTCCATTACTTTACCATTTATGCAAGTTAAACTGATTAGCCTATAGTTTGCTGGATTACTATCCCCTTTTTTGAATATGGGCATTATATTAGCATGCTACCAATCAGAAGGTACCACACCAGCAGATAAGGATTTCTGGAATAGTAAAGTTAAAGGTAGGCTAATAATATCCCTCATCGCTTTTAAAACTATAGTACATCACACGGTACATTTGTACATTATGCATATATAAAAATAACAATCGAAAACTGATGTAAGGTGAGTCACTCCCCTTGCAAATCCTGCCGGTCTGTGATGTTATTCACTGATCTATGTCCTTTTTGACTGTTACAGATAATCCCTGTAGAAAAGTTAGTGAAAGGAAAATTCCAGGACAATTTTGAGTTTGTGCAGTGGTTCAAGAAGTTCTTCGACGCCAATTACGACGGGAAGGAGTATGACCCCTTACAGGCTCGGCAAGGCCAAGATGTGGCCCCGCCCCTCAATCCAGGTGAACACATTTCCCACAAACCCAAGAAACCCTGTGGCACTCCAGGTAACACACTGGTCCCACCTCCGATGTGTGTGCTGCCACGCTTCCTCAGAATGATCTGAGTAGTGCTAAGGCTACTGGTTTGTGTGCGATCTGAAAGAAGAAGTTGCTCTGGCTTCCTGAGAATAACGTAGTTACTTCCTGCTCTGCTTGGAATGTTCTGGAGCTTGATGTCTGTCACAGATGATTTTGGTTTTACATAAAAATAACACACTCCTCATAATGACAATACCAAACACATTCACATCAGTTTATTCTATGTGTACACATTTTGTATCCATTTGTTAACATTTTTGTGTGTATTTGATACAGATAATAAATTAGATTTCTGTAGATGAAGGTCATTATCAAAAGGTCAAGGAAAAGGGAAAATTAGGTATATTATAATGCAGAAGTTCTTTCCATCATTAAAATTACGTTGGCTACTAAACAATTACTATTAAGTATTGCATGTTAAAATGTTTTACTGAAATCCTATATCACTTAAATAATTTCTGAGTAGCTGTCAATGTCTAAAGCTGGCTTTATTCATATGTAGTGAGTGAAATTTGTTTTGGTTTTCTTTCAGAGTTAGTTGTAAGAATGCCACATGAACCATAAATTTAATTGCCATAGCTCTTTGTTAGCTAATGTTTACAGCATCTCTAATGAGGGGATTACCTATTGCAGAACTTTAGACGCAAGCAGCCAGTTGTGAAGTCACAGCATGGCAAAGTCCACAAGGAAGCCATAGGATTTAGACAAGGGCGATAAGTCTCTAGGCTTCTAAGGGATTATGGGAACATTTCTAAGGTTGTATCTGTATATTATGACTATTGTGACTGAGCAGTTTTCTCAGAGCTACGCTAAAGGGATGATGACTGTACATGACTTCAACCTACAACCTATTGGTCAGAAGTCTAGTTCCTTAGCAATGATGCTGTCTGCTCCTATAACGTGATCACCTATGCGCGCCAGGCTGCCTGCATCGCTAGCTGTAGTCACTGATCGTAATTATAAAACTTGTTTCTGGTAGCATGTGGTGAAGCTCAGCATTTTTGTTACCATTTGTGTTTTTTTAAGTTGTAAAATTCATTAAAGGTTAATAAGATGTCGTTATTTGCACTCCAGTCCCACAGAGGACGTCCCCGACAGTACCCAAAAATATGCCCACCCCACAAAGAGCGCTCAACGCCACTTCTCTGAGGAAGAACCCCCCGATCGCTCGGAATGGCGGTAGCGATGCAGAGATCTTGGAGCTAAATCAACAGGTAGAGTCCCAGGGAGGGTAAGAAGATCTTACTTTATCTTAGAGCATTTTCTGTGGCTTACAAGGTGAGGCTCAGAAATTCAGTAGCCATTGAGCCATTGAGATTGACCTATGACTCTATTCTAGGTTTGTCTTTCTTGGTTTGGTTAATGCAGATTGGTGTCCTCCTTTCCTTGAGTCTACATCGGGTATTATTCAAGGAAGGCATATATGGATCTTACTTGTAGATGATGGACATGGAGAAGTTTCGGTGTATCTTGCAGTAGAAGTACAGCCGTTCATCTCCTAAATTCCACTGATCATATTTCATAAATCCCAATATATTCATTAAAAATCAGGTATTGAGTTATGAGTAAGTACTATAGAAAGAAATGACAATTTCATGAAAAATGGCCTAGTTCATTACTATTTATGTCAAACAGTTTTTCTATTGAATTTTTACAATTTTAATTAATACATAATCTTATAGGTCATACTTAGAATGACCTATAAACATCAAGAAACCCCCGTCACCTGCATGATATCAAGGAGGAGATAAAATATTTACTGCTTATTATATTTGTATACTTCAGCTATCAAAGCATGATTAATTAGTCCGATGCGGTCGGTGCTCTTTGCAGCTGATGGAGTTGAAGCTGACCGTGGACGGCCTGGAAAAGGAGCGGGATTTCTACTTCAGCAAATTGCGAGACATCGAGCTTATCTGCCAAGAGCATGAAAATGAAAACAACCCAGTCATCACCAAGATCATCGAGATTCTCTATGCTACGGAGGTATCGCACCGCCATCATTAGCCGCTGTTGTTTAGCTAGGGCTACCGTTACTTTACGCTAGTGTTTCCCAGTCTGGTCCTCAGGGACCCACAGACAGTCCACATTTTTTCCAGGAACTGGGAGGGAGCAAAAACGTGGACTGTCTCTTGGTCCCCGAGGATCGGGTTGGGAAACACTGCCTTACGTGACCTCTACTGCAAAGTAAAACAAGTGACATATGACCTTGAATCTGCCTCTTTCTGTTCCAGGATGGCTTCGCTGCACCTGAAGATGAAGACATTGATGAGCAGCCACACTTGGACCCAGATGAATACTAAATCCTCAGTCCCTACCACTCCTATCTTCTCTATCCATCACTGCTTCTCTCTTGTCTCTCTTTGAACTTCCTCATCCTCAAGACCATTGCACGTGCCGCTTCCATCCCTGCCTCTCTTCCTCTTCCTCTCCCTCTCCATCCCTGACTCTCTTTGTGCGCTCCACGTTGACTTCCTAGGACGAACGGCTGTTTTCCTGTCCGGTCGGACGCAGAGTAGCGACAGCAGCAAGCTGAAAGCGTTTCGGCATGGCGAGTTCAGAGATGAATAATGTGAAATCAAGGCAATAGGGATAGGGTTAGAGCGCGGACTGAGCTGTAAATATTTTCGAGAGAAGAGACTAGAAAGCTTGTATCCCCCAAATACAGGTAACCCACTTCCATGAGATTTGTTTTCTCAGCTCTGGAAGTTCATGCCATATAGAGATCCTCTTTTTTAACGTGTGCAACCGTCATCCCATAGTCTAGCCATCGATACTGTACGAAAATGGGAAAAAAACACTTAAGAACAATAAAACAAAATTGACATGTCTTTATTTTTTCTTAGTTTACTCGTACTTTACATATTGTTTCCACTGATAAATAACAATTGAAAAGGCGATGATTACTGCACGTTAACGTAAGTTGTGTTAACAGCTTATTTGTATTTGAACATAAGCATGAAGCTTTTTTTGTCTTTCTCGTTGGTTTCTTTTCAATTAATTTTAATGGGGGGAGGGATAGTTCCCTCGGGGAAAAATGAAGACACCAGTAATACTAGTAATGGTAATGAAAACGACTAAATTTCAATATCTGTTGGCTAGTCATTCTCGAGTACACTGTAGTATGCTATTGAGCATGTGAATGTCGTATACCATATTGAAAGTGTAAGGGCATTGTATGCTCTTAACGTTATTTTTTTTACGGGGAGTTTTCTTGGGTTCTCGGTGTAATGATGACGGATCAGTAACGTTTTTGGTTTGTCGATATGAGGAATGTGAAGTTTTCCGATGGACATGACGTCGTTTACCAATGCCTGATATTTACTGTACACACGGCGCAGCAATTTGACCGTTCAGTGTTACTGTGAAATATTTATTCTGGGGGCCTAACTTTTTAATGTTAGGAGACCACACGCTTAACGCATGTAAGGGAGGTAAAATCTTAAATGACTGACATTATTGATTTAGAGCTTGATTTTTTTTTCTGCTGATATTTGTTTCTTTTTTTATGTGTTTTTTTTTAACATTGTGCACCTTAAACCTTAGGTTGCGATCCTAACATGGCAGAATGGATCTGGAGAAACCAATATCTGAGTGGTTTTATGACCAGAATAATCGACAAGGGGTAGCCGCTGTTGGGATCACGGTTGAGCCCCCTCTTCTGCTCCTGTAATTCAGCCATTAGCCAACCCCCCCTCCCCCCCCCCCACTGGATCTTGCTAACATTCTCGCATTGACTTGTCTGATTTAAATACTGTGGCCATAACAGTGATGTGCAAAGTTTGGCATCTGTTTTGAGTTTTACTAAGTAAATAAACTTGTGTGGAAAAACAGTGACCTTTTTGTCTGCTTTCTTTCCACATGGGAAGGTGCCGAAACGGAGACATCTTCTTTCAGTTTCTCAGTTTTTGAGATTCCTGCATTACAGATTTGACATTTAGATTCATTACCGAATAAAATGCCTCAGAGTATGAACAAGCTTATTATCAATGAGTCATTTTACATATTTTTTTTCTTGTAACCTCTTGGGTTAAATATAGACTAATACTGAAAATTTATAATTTACACGTAAGAAATACATAGCATTTTATCAGCATTGTGAGTGATATTTCTAATGGACTTTTGCATGGAATTGCCCAAGATGACCCATCACAGTTTCTTTATGGTGAAAGGTAGGTAGAGCAGATACAGTCTTCGTGTATGATCATGGGGCAGGTAGTGTTTCTGGTCCCTCACACCCCCAGGGTTGGGGAATCGAATCCTGACTCTGTGTGTGGAATTTGCATGTTTTTCCTGGGTCTGTGTGGGATTCCCCTACAAACTCACACCTGTGGTGCTGGGGAGATCCCAAGATCATACAGAGTGGCTAACCTTATCATTAGCCAATCATATGGTTTGAATTGCTGGGTGACAGGGGAGGTAGCAATCCTGGGCCAGTCAGCTTTCACCTGGGGCTAGTGCCTCTGCCATAGTATATAACCGTGACGGTTTGTGCCCTGTGATAAACTGGTGCTTCTTCCGGGCGTTCCCATGTCTGTACTTCATTGGATTGGTTTGAGGTTCCGAGGTTCCATGTAGCCCTAGTGGTATGGAAGTCGGATGGGTTATGGTGCAGGGTTAGCGATGAGGCAAAAAAGGCAACAATGAACTCATTCATGTGTTTATTTCTTCATTTGGTACACTCAAAGATACTGCACTCTACCAAATAAGTGAAATAAATACACCCATATAAACAACCCAAGTCATTGCAAACTAGTCTTTAAGTAAACATAGATTATCAGGTAAATACAAATCATACATACAACAAATCAAGCAAAGAGCAAACTAAGTGGGACTACACACAGCAGATGAAGGTGTTTTTGTGTGCAAAGCTATGTGCTTAGAGATCCTGGATGGCTGTGTCTTTTACGAAACAACCTCCCATGTACAGAATATAGCGTTCAAGGGGAAATTAATCTTCAAAAGGGAGGGATTATTCATTTAACAACGGGATTCTTAAAGACCAAATGGAGAATGTAGTGTTTTCTGTGTGTCACAACCATCGAAAGAAACCAGTTGTTTACTCTTGAGAAAAGAATATACCTCAGTCTACCTTATATATGCGCAACCCCAAATTTATATAGACAAACACTGTCATTTAACAGGCAGTTACCATGCCATTGTGCTGAGAGCTGATTTACTTGTACACCTCTTTCGGCCACACATACTTATAGCAGTCGACCTTTATAACAGTTATGTGCCTTTGAGATGGAGTGCAGTTTTAAGAAATCTTTGAAGAGCATGTTCTTTTGAATACTTCTTTAAAGACACCACAATAAATGTCAAGGCAAAACGTGAGGTTAAAACTCAAAGTGGGTATTTGACTCCCTCTCCCAGGCCACAATAGATTATTTTCATTATTCCTGTGTTCATAAATGCCAAAGAAGCCTATTTAATGGTATAACCATTCTTTGCATTCCCAGTAGTGCAAAAGTAGCCTTGATGGTACTAAATGTACAACTGGAGCACACACCACAGGAAGCACAACAAAACATATCTCCAGTTCCGTTTTTGTAACACGTCAAGTACTTAGGTTAGCCAGTCAGAGTTCCGACTGGAATTTTACTGCAATATGTGCTAATTGGAAGTAACACAAATGAAAAATTAAGCCTTTATGTAATGGGTACACACGCCAAACAATATATTAAATATGAGAATGTTGAAGTACTCAACCGCTATACAGAGTGTAGCAAAATGTGAGCTGGAGTGAGGGTACATAACTTGAGAAAGTCCTGCACTGCAAAATGGGGGGGGGGTACACAACCAGCTCCCAAATTCATGCCCCCAGCATTTTCTTTACCATGTAGCCTGGCATGCTGTACAGGAACAGACCCAGCATGAGTAGTAGCAACAGAGCCAGGATCAGCTTAATGATCAGCCACTTGTAGCGTGTGCAGATGAGGTAACGGATGGCTTTCAGGGGGCTGATGAACCACAGGAACGCAGTATCGGGTCGGCTGTGAGATTGGAGGGAAGAAAAACGTATTCCTCTTAGTCGTCAAAGGGACTGATTGGTATGAGTGGATGTTAACAGTCATGACAAAGCGTCCTTCTAGAAAGCAGCACTATTGACAAAATGGTGTCAATATTTATCTAGTAACAGTGACAAAAACAACAACAATAATAATAACAATCACTAATAATTACAATAATGAATTGGTTCTGATTTGGAAGCTAATTGTGTATTGCACTTCCTGTTGTAACAGGAAGTTCCTCCATGGAGGCCTTACTTGGGCTTTTCCAGGGGTTCCGGCTCGTTTCGGCCATCGCCAACTGGACTCTTTTCCGCTTCTTCACCTGTCACCAGGTGCAGTTCTAGCTCCACTTTGCCCTGCAACGTCACCCATTAAATTCTTTAACAAAAGATTTGAGATGGCCAAAATGGAGAATAGTGCATAGTTTAGTAGCTACCACACAGTACAGAGAAGGGGAAGGCTCACCGTGATTGTGATCTCACCATCTTCTTCTCGGGCAAGGAAAGGCCACCAGCCCTTGATCCTCTTTTGTTTGAAAATGTTGACCATGGGCGTCTCCTGCTCATTGATCACTTGTTCAATTGAGCACTGCTTTGCAGTCTTGGCCCCACGAGGGAACCTGTTCAGGTCAAGCTCAATTGCACCTGGAAGGAGGGAAACACATTAAAACTGGCAAAAATGTTTCAAGAAGAATGTGTATCAAAATACCAACCCTGGGTGTTCTGGTGCCCTAGGTGAGATTCTGTTGAGTGTCCCCCCCGCCCCCCAAATCAGCATAAAACAAATTTTGTCAATTCATTTATATTAAAAACATTTCAGTAGCACAGGTATCTGTCTGCTACTGTAACTAGCTAGTGAGTGTCTGTTTCACAAAACAGTAGTGCAACTAGTGTAGGTAACTAACTAATATCACGGCGTGCATCCCCCTAATCAAATGACACCATAGGCGAATGTCTGTGTTGCTTATAGGGCAGGCTGGCATTGAATGGAATCGATAAATGTATAGCTAATTGAATGTTGAGGTACGATGGCACGGTTATGAGAACAGAAGCATAGCAAGATGCGCGGAACAAGCCACCGCACCCAGCCAGTCATCAGCCGAGAAATGGTCAGAGTCCCACACTTGAATGTTGAGTCTGGCAGGAATCTTGTACTCTGTCTCATCCCAGGAGAACATGGATTCCTTCTTGGAGAGGACAATCTTCTCTTCTGCCATCAGGTAATCGAACGGGTAGATGAATCGCCAGTTGAAATTGCCCTCCCCCGTCAGTGAGTGGTAGTGGACGTCCGTGTCCTGCTTGTCTTCTTGCACCCCCTTCAGCCACCTGGGAGGAAGACGATTCATAAACTCTGGGGGGAAAAGGCTGTTGGAGTATCTTTGAAGACGTACTTTCATTGAAATGAAATACCATCATAAATTGTGAAAAGCACAAGACAATTCAATAGAGCATTTTATTAAGAGACTGGATATGTAACTAATTTTGTCATTATATTTCTTGTTAGTCAAACGTGTGAGCACAGAGAGTAAGGAACCACAGCTCCAAACAGCGGCAACCAAAAAGAAACATCGTTATCCTTGCATTATATTCATCCATCTCCAGCCACACCTACCCCCGCACAAAGATGTCACTAGACTTCTCTCCAGTGAAAATATCATCATCCTCCAGTACTACTTCATCAGTATTCCAGACGATCACTCTCAACTCATACCTGCAGAAAGTGGACATAATCACGTAATGCATGTACTTTCAGAAAATAATCTGTACTATAGAAATTCTGTTTTTATTTCAGTATATGTGTGAAGCCACTGCTAAACTACAACACAGAACTTACGGCTTTGGTTTCCTGGGTGAGATGTCAAGAGGAGGACCTGGTGCAGCCATGTCCTTGGGGAACATGTCCACCCACAACTCAATCCGTCCCTTTCAAAAGGTCATGCAGATATTCAAGGGGGAATAGACAGATACTTTATTAATCCCAAAGGAAACTGAAAATTAGTCCCTACCATCTAAAACAGGAAATTAACAGAGGTGAATAGAAATGAAAAATCCAGACCAAGAGTTGATTTCAACCAACTAATTGAGTGTTACACTGTGACTCTTTATGCTCAACTGGTTGGTTGAAACAAAATCTTGGTGTGGATTTTTACTTTCTGGACCTGAACTATCCACCTCTGGAAATGAATGGGCAAAGCATCACCAACCCTTCTCTTTAAATCCCATTGGCCTAACCACAACCACAGTTTATATCATTAAAATATTAGTGATTTTATCCACTGGGGCCAAAGTTCCAGTTTGTTTAATAAAATTTACGTAATATAAACTATTTATTCCCAACATTGTGAACATTACATGAAGGCTTGGTACAATTGGCAGAACTATAAAGAAGCTCAAAACCCAATACACACGCTCCCCAGGTTACGATGGTCCGTGTTACGATATTTCAAGATGTTTTTCACTTTCAGTACATTATTCAACAAATTACATGATATTCAACACTTTTTCATTAATTAGCCTTTGTGTTAATGATTTGTAGTAACATCAAGATGCTATGGAAAGGGCCAGATCATGATGTATAGGAGGAAACCTAGACACCTTAAGTGGTACAGGAAATCACAGACAGCCCAGAGCTTCTGAGATTCCTGGCCCTACCTGCTCAATGCCAGGCTTGTTGGGGTTTAGGAGAGGCCTAGTCTCTATGTGCTCTGGGACCAGCTTGCAGCCCACCCGAGGGATGTCCTCCCAGTGGTTTAACGCCAGCAGGGCAACATGGTCATCGGTCTGCTTCTTCAGACCTATGGGGAAAAATGGCCACCCCCACCCCCTAAAACATTCTGTAGGAGCTGAAAATACATTATGTTTTACGTGGACTGCCTGGGGGTCCTTGAGGACTGGGTTGGGAACTACTGCTATAAACTATAAGGCAGTTACCATTTTCATCCTCAACCTCAGTGGGTCCCAGGAAGACCCGGTTAGCCACCTTCACGCGTCCCCCTGGGCCATAGACAGGCGGATCCAACTTGTTGTCTTTGCACAGCTTAGCCAGAATGTGGGTTGGCTTCATCGGGTCCCTCCATATATTATATCCATGACTACAAAAAAAAGCTTATCTTACTCAATGGAATCGGAATATACAAATTGAGCAAATATAACTGCTTATAGTTCAAATCGTGGTTGGATCAGTCTCTGTTACAGAGACCCTACATTTTTTATTCCATAAAACATGTCAGGCCAAAAGCACCCATGACACCTCAAAATATCCAAACATTCTGCATTCCAGAGTTTTAAATAAGGTCCATAACCCACATGGCATAGTGCGCCGCAATACCACAGGTGGCTTTGTGTTTACTGTAGAAACGGTTCTCCAGGTCGATTTTGGTCTCGCCGATGAGGTCGTCTCTGCCTACTAAATCCCAGTCATAAATCGCTACTGTTAGCAATGTCTCCGTGGGGAACGTGACCTCAACATCGAAGGACCTTTGAGGAAGACATTAACAAGACACAAGACATCGACAAGTTATTGCTTAATACGTTGCCAGCATACAACTTTGTCCGTTGTTTTTTTTTATATATGGGTACTAGGAATCAACATGTAAGAAATTAGTGAAATATCAATGCATAGCCTTGTGTTTTTTTCAGTAGTATGTACTCAGTGCCTCAGAACGTACCTTCCAAAAATAGGATTAAGCTGCTTGGAGAGATAATTGTCTTTGTCCCGAATATCAGTCTTTCCAATTTTGACTGCAATATATGGATCTGCCTTCCCATTAATGTCAGCGGGGTGTAGGTCAGTAGCCTGAATAAGCACAAAATTATCAATAATGATTCTAATGACCCTGACATACATACAATTCTGGTATAAGGTTTTTATATACATATTTTTAATTACCATTTTTCCCACATTGCAATTGGCAAATGACCCAAATGGTCTTGCCATATGCTGCTCGTTAGGAATTCTGAAGGCCTGCTGGCTGAATTCACAATTAGAAAATCAGCACTTTTAAAGTTCCACTGTAAAGATACTCACCCTGACCACGTAGACACGGACGAGGATGTTGATTTCGTCATTGTGTGGGATGCCCTGAAACATGCCCATGTTGGGGTCATAGCCCGGCTCCCTGGACATGTCGTCCGCGATGGGCACTTTGTACATGTACAGAGAGCCCTACATCAAATGGAAAGAGTGACTGTGGGCAGGATTACACATATCATTGAACACGAACTTACATTTTTAAAACTTGTGGCGCTGGATCCTTTGCCCAGGACCAGAAGGCTGTTGGTTCAAAACCTTTTGCCAGGCAAAGTCACATTACCACTATTAAGCCTAATTGCTCCGGGGACTGGCTGACCCTGTTCATAAATGGGCTGATGTTGAAACGATACAAAGCAAAGCAAGAATCATTATCGGCACAAAATCCCTTTTTGAAATTAATTCCTTTGAATATTTGGTAGCGCTTTACATTAACTGCACCTTCATAATGCTTTTATACTGCATTCATAAAACGTTCAGTACACCTTCATAATGTATTCATAAAGTATTCATAAGACATTCATAAACATCATGTATGTATACCTTAACATCATAACATCCCTTAACAGCTGTAATATACATTAATAACAAATATTATATGATAATAACAAGCATTATAATTGTTTAATCATGTAATGTTTATTATTAATGTATATTAAAGGTATTAAGGAATGTTAGGATGTTAAGGTGTACTTGCATGCTGCTTATGAATGTTCTATGAACACATTATGAATGCATTATGAAGGTGCACTGAATGTTCTATGAATGCATAATGAATGCATTATGAAGGTGCAGTTAATGTAAAGCGTTACCGAATATTTTGTATTATTTAGCGGACTTAGAGAAAGTGCCATACTTTATTGGCTAAGTATATGGTCATTTTTCTCATTTTCAAAACTGCTCAGATCCCCAAATGAATTGCGGTGAAACCCTCCAAAACCTTAAGTTCCCTCTTCCTCCTCACTTTGAACCTGCCGATTAGCCTCTCTTCATCTGACATGTTTGGGTCTTCGTCATCTCCACATTTTCCCCGATACAAATTGAAAGTATGAAGCCAGTCTTCAAAGTTGTCAAACGTGTTCTCCAGCTCGCTGTCGTACACCTATAGGTCCAGAAACATTAGAACTCATTCTCCACTATTTTTGGCCATGAGTTATTTGATCATCGAGATGCAAAAAGCAGTAGGATAGAGAATAGTACATAAAACAAGCGCAAAATGCAACTGACAAAGAGCAGCAACAGAAACATTACATAGCCAGCGGAAGATCTTGTGAAATTTTGTGAAATTTTGCAGTATAATATGAACATAATGACTGAACCAAAATTATCCTCAGTATTTACACAACTAGATCCATAAACAGTCTGATGATGAAGCCAATGAAAGCAGCTAGTGCAAACAAACAATGATGCAAAATTGGTGATGAATTGGTTCTGATCCACTGGATCCTTGCTGCATTAAATAGCCAGCAGTGTTGAGCTTGAGACACACCTTAAGTTCATCGATTTTCTGCTTCTTCCTCTCCGGCATCTCGACAGGCTGGAGCTTCTTCTTCTCCTTGGAGCTTCTCCCTTTGCCCTTCCCTTTGCCGCCCTTCCCATCATCCGGACGGATGTCTACAGATAAGAAGGAAACAGCGCTGCTACCTACGCCTGATAGGAGGAGCAGCCTGCAGCTGACGCTGAGTTTGGGCCAGTTAATTTCACACAATTTTACTTTTTTTGTCCATATTAAAGTTTGAAGGCAGTTTAAAAATATAGAGTCAAATTTTGAATGTTTTACCTGGTTTGCAGCTTTTATCTATTTAATATCATTTCAACAATGAATGTGTATTTCATACATATCAAATATGCATTTATCATCAAAATTGTATTCAACATTTTCTTCAATCATCAATATCATTTTGAGGATGTTGATTAATTCATCAGCTCATCATTAGATTATAAATGCCCTCTTTTGGGTAGTGGCTTAGTGTATTATAATTAGGTTTGAGTGCAGATCTTATCCTGTGTGTGGAGTATGCATGTTCGTTTGTGCTGTGTAGGTCTCCTCTGTAGAGGTTGAAAGTTCATGTCCAGAAAGTACAAATCCAGACCAAGATTTTGCTTCAACCAACCAGTTGAGTGTAAAGAGTCACAGTCACAGAGTACTCAACTGGCTGGCTGAAACAAAATCTTGGTCTGGATTTGTACTTTCTGGACCTGAACTTTCCGCCCCTGTTGCTCTGGGTGCACCAATTTCCTCCCACAGTTCAATAGCTTAGAGGCATTTCGTGCCTCTAAATTGCACATAGTGTATGTCTGTGTGTATGTACTCAGCAAGAGACTGGCATCCTGTCCAGGGTGCCAGTCTCTTGCCCTCCCCCCCCCGGAACTCCCCTGTCCTGGATAAGTGGTGGAAAAATGGATTATTGAGTTTACCGAGCAGTCAATAGAATATTAAAACTAGAATATCAACCTCATGCCAAAGGAAGTACATGTTAATGAAAGAGACGTATTAATCCTGAATGACCAAGGGATTTTATAATAATAATAGAGACACTGGTGTTTGATTTTCCTAATTTTTCTACAGCTGTGGGATCTTGTGTTTCTTCTAGGTTGTCCTTGAATGTGACATTTTATACATATTCACTGAGATTTCTTATTTCATTTGACTGGTTTTGAAGGTCACTGAGTCAGTTCAGCTGTGCACCCAACATTACAAATTCACAGACTATCACGAGGCCTTCCTTTGATTCCCGCCGCTCTGTGACAGTTTAGTTCAGCAGTACCTGCAGTGTCGGCATTATCCGCATCTTCCTTCTCCTCCCCGTCTCCCACAGTGGCTTCCTGTGCCTTGAGAATCTAAAAAAAATCATCTTTTATACCCAAGTCACTCCACTTAATTATCCACTAAACTTACATCACAATATTTTTATATGCATCCATTCCCAGAAAATTATTTGCAGTTTATATTGTCTGTCATGGTCATGTTTCCAAAAGCACAACATAATTTGAGCGCTTGAATATCTCTGTTTTACTCCACTGCCATTCAAATTACCAGTGTCCCTCAATAAATGTGTCTGCGAGGTAAATCATTTTGACAGTGTTTCTACGCAAATCCTAGAATTCACTCCACACTGTGGATGAAACATCAGACCATTTTCTGTCCCTTGTCTCAGCCATGAATTTTTACTCTCATCTCTTCAAACTAACCAATATTGTATAACTTTAACTGTTACGTCGGTTTGTGGGTATTTGATGGGTATCTGCTGCCTCTGGTCATTTGTTGCCTTAGGTAAACCTAAATATGATCGGAAATTAACATCCTTTTACTATCTTAAACATAAATGTCTGAACTTTGTAGTACATTCTTTTGTGATTGTAGGGCAAAGCTGATTTCATGGGAAGGACGTTTGAGTGAATCATAGTCCTCACCTCCTTCAAAGTTTCAAGGGAAGCGAAATACTTTGACCACCAGTCCAGCATGGTCTCGTCCACCTCTTCCTCCTCCTCTTCTATCTCCTCCCCCTTCTTTTTCTTCTTCTTTTTCCCGTCTTCATTCTGAGGTTACATCCACATGATCGACTAGGTGTGACACACATGCTGCCTGCCACGGTTTAATCTTTACGTTGGTCGAATTCAAAGAAAATGAGGACGAATAAGTAAACGGATACAGTAGCAATCTGTGACTTACCACATCAATTTTCACCACAGAATCAGAGGTCTAGAAGTCATATACAAAAAACTGTAATGAATTCATTGGAAAGCAGCAATACAAATACCGAAGAATTTGACAATTTGATTTAAATAATGTTCAAAGATAAAAAAAAAAAAAAAAACATCTACCATTTTCTAAAAGAATTAATGATTTGGGTGGTGTGTCGCGTAATTTACACTAGTGGCCAAAATTGTTACTTATTTAGTCATCCGGTGTATGATATTTGTAACATTGTTTGATCGTTTATAAACATTACCACCAATATTCCTGTAGTAATTTTTAAAGCGTAATGACAAAAACGCTAGGTGTTTCCACAATTTTGGCCGCTACTGTAGTAATAATTGTATTATGATGATTATATAATCAGAAACATTGTAGCGAGTGAGGTAGCTTACAGAGTCCAGCTTGACCACCGTGTCCATCTTTCTGACGGACGTCTGCTGCATGTTGACTATGATTTCCTCTGTGGGGTGAGATAACCGCGAAAACTGGGGAATCCCCACAACCAAAGCTTCATAGAATTCCCATAATGTCATTTTCGGGATGTTCCACCCTCATCCTGCCCTTAAAATTGTGTGTTAGTTTTTCCTTCGCCACTTTTCTCCGCAATCAGCTTATTCTTGATAGTATTTTAGCAATGCATTTAGAGGGAAATTGAAAGAAAATGGATTCTATATTTTGTACATAATAATACATTTTGAAATAAAAATGGAATGACCGAAAGAACTCTATTATAATTCAGAGACTCAGCAACTGAGTATATAATAAATGTGTGTTTAGCATATCAGCAGTCTTCCAGATGGCTAAGATGATGGAAGAAAGCCAGTTATGCTGCATTAATCACATAAGTACTGACATTGTGCCCTAATCCTGTGACAGACTCACCTGTGGTGGACCAGCTGTTGTCGCTCTTGTCTGCGGGCCTGTAGATGTACTTGCGTAGCGTGGTGACAGCGTGTGACCCTACCAGGATGAAGCGACCAAACGCTCTGCAGTCCACCACTCGGATGTTGATGGGAGGGTGGAGGAGCTCATTTTCCGGAAGGTCCTATGAGAAACACATCATGCATCAGTGTTAATGGAAGACGGCGAATTCAGATAGAACGATTTCCCCCTGACCGCTACTGGCTGATAAAAATACTTAGTATTATTAAACTTAATAAATAATTAAGTTAATAAAACTTAGTTAAACCTGGAGGACACTTACAACTTCGAACCATTTGACCAGGGTGCTGAAATTAGGGTTCTTCTTGTAGTTCTGGATGAGAGAAGATTGGATGCCCTTCCCAGCACACTCTACGTCTACACGAGGCCTGTCAACTTGGGCCAAGTTGATCCGCTTAAGGTCCCTCAGGCCCCAGAAGAGGACCTATTGTCGGGAAAACACAACATCAGTTACATAATTTCTTCCTCAATAAATGGTTCTATCTATGTGACATCATTTTTACAGTAATATTTAGAGGTACTCACTCATGTACACAGCAGTAGTTCTGGGATTCAAATCTACAAAGCAATTTATTTTGTAACTGAAAATCATTGAGCCTCCTCACCTCAATTCTGTACTTGCTAAGGACTGGTCTGATGCCAATCGGGACTGGCATTATGGGCCCGTGGTCAAAGTCAGCTGGGCCCTCGATGGGAGGCAGGTCACTCTTTCCACTAGGTGGTACCTAAAAGTATCATTCATGGAGTAAATACCTCTCAGCTCTCTGTAACAACATGAAGATCAGGACTGGCCCGCTGTGTCACTGTGCCAGATGCCCTATACATGTGATGGACGCCAACTGAGTTCATGCCATAGATATAGCAGACTATAAGTAGAGCTGCTTGTCTGTAGAGGACTGGAGTCTGCAGAAAGTGAGAAAGGGAGCTGATCTATAGACCTTGCATTGTCTTGCTTACCTGAAGCAGCTCAAAGGCTGCAAGCATTTCGCCGGCTGGCATATTGCCGCGGTAGACCTGGTAATATTCCAGCTGTGGCGGGAAACGTGGCGGCCCGTACGGTTCGTCGGCCATTTTGGTGAGAGGCTTAGCGAACGTCCTTCCCATGAAATCAGCTTTGCCCTACAATCACAAAAGAATGTACTACAAAGTTCAGACATTTATGTTTAAGATAGTAAAAGGATGTTAATTTCCGATCATATTTAGGTTTACCTAAGGCAAATGTTTTTTAAAAATAAGTATGTCTATTTTGAAAAAAAACATTTGCTTCTTTTCTCAAAAGCTAAATGCAAAGTTATAAGAGATTCTAAATATGTGTAACTACACTGTCAACAGCTTAATTACTGACTTTATTCCAATATGCACCTTTTAAAGACTTATGTATTTATTATTTCAATAGGAAGCACTTACCATTGCGTCCTGGTCATAAAGTTCAATGACGATAATGGGGGGATCGTCACGTAGCTCACTGGCTTCTCCGTACAGCTCCAGATTGTCAAACAGCAGAAGCTGATCCCATGTAGGGCACAGCGTTTCATTCAGAACCTGGAACGGGCACACGGCCAAAATTCACAACACTGACCCACACAATGACACATATCAAGATGTGGTCCCTAAAAAGAAGACTCAAGACCATGCATATCTGTTTATTTAGCTTGAAGTATGAAGTTTGCCATTGATTATGACCTTAGATCAGCGTTTCCCAGTCTGATCCTCGGGGACCCACAGTCGGTCTGTGTTTTTGCTACCTCTGAGCTTGCTAACCAGACAGTGTCTGGGACTGTCTGTGGGTCCCCAAGGGCCGGATTGGGAAACGCAAAACCTGTATGAGACAGATGCTTCTGGGCGTTGACGTACCTCAGTGACCTGACTCTGTGTGGAGAAAAAGACCCTAGCGTAGGGGTCAGAAAGGCCGGTGCTGTCGGCCGCAAAGAGGCTACGAGCCTGGTACATGTGGGCCCTCAGCTGAAACACCTGCCTCACTGTGGGTGGGCGGAGAGAAATGGACACCTGTAATCTCCACATTCCCTACATCCTTTATTATATCAAAATGATTCAAATTAAGCTGAAAGTTATCCCACCAATGCCATAATGCATCAAGTACACGAGCCAACAGATGGGCTACCAAAATCATACATCCATCCACTTTCTATGACCACTTAACCTATTTAGGGCTCCGGGGGATCAGGAGCCTACGGGCACAAGGCAGGGGAACAACCCAGGATGGGCCACCAACCCATCGCATGGCACATTCACACACCAGTCACTCACACATGCGGTGTGCAATTTGGTGTCTCCAATTAACCTCGGCATGTTTTTGCACTGTGGGAGGAAATCGGAGTACCCCATGGTGACACAGGGAGAACATGCAAACTCCACACACATGGGGCTATGAACCATGTCCGCTTACTGCAGACTTGAACCATGATCCCAGAAGCAGTGCTAACCAAGGTGCCTCTGTGCCCCCCCCCCCAAATTTAGGAAATGCAGGAAAGCCTCATATTTATCCAAGGCTCAGAGGGGGACCCACTTACTAGTGTAAGTTAGACTGATGGGTGGGCTGGAACTGCTGGATCCCTTCACAGCCTTGTTCTCCTCAAACCCATTGGGCAGACCACACAGGAGGTCCCTCCTCTGTTTGCTGAGTCCCAGCCACAGGTAAACCTCGATCTTAACCTGCACCGTCCAGCCAGCTGATCCAAAGCCCTTCTTTCCAGGTAGCTGCAGTAGCATCATAAGGAAAATGGTCTAAGGCCTGCAGTTATTCATGTTTGTTGTCTATACATGGGATTGGGCAACACCCCCATGAAGGTCATTGAAGGGAAGTGTCACTAATTCAATCTGTGGAAAGAATTAGTGATGGTAATCTTAGTTTGGGAAATCTGTGTTTATTGTCAAGTGGATGTGGTCCAAAACAGAAAGGCCTACCCTGAGGAAGACCGTCTTGACTTTTCCACAATCCTTGCCCCGCTCTTCCTCGACAGAAGAATAGAGGATGTCTTTGGAAGGGATGCGGACGTATGCGATGCGTTTGTTGTTGCTCATCATCCAGATGAAAATGTCAGGAACGCTGTGTTGTGGCTAGACGCAAGCAAAATGGTTCCTTTAGTTTGCTCATAAAAAAATTCAAAGGCCGACTGCATGCAAAAAACCAATATGATTTTCAATGTTGGCATTTAAATTTATATCGTTAAATATTACTTTTGGTATCTGTGGTATGTATTTTAAGCGGATTGTGGTTTGATGGATACATGGCACACAGAATGATTTTATCTAGACGATGACTGTTTCTTAACACAACATAATAAACAAATGTTTCAGATCTTATTGTCATGTGTTCTATGGAACACAGTGAAATTGTGCCACAGTTGCATAGAAAGGGACAAGTGCATGGGGGATAGGGTGAACAGATGCAATACAGGGTGAATAGCAGTGCAATACATGAGAAACTGCAGTGCAATATAGGACAAACAGCAGTGCAATGTAGGACAGACAGCAGTGCAATGTAGGACAGACAGCAGTGCAGCACAGGACCAACAGATACAGGACAAACAGCAGTGCAATATAGGACAAACAGCAGTGCAATGTAGGACAGACAGCAGTGCAGCACAGGATAAACAGCAGTGCAATACAGGACCAACAGATATAGGACAAACAGCAGTGCAATGTAGGACAGACAGCAGTGCAGCACAGGACAAACAGATACAGGACAAACAGCAGTGCAATATAGGACAAACAGCAGTGCAATGTAGGACAAACAGCAGTGCAATACAGGACAAGACAGTGCAAGACAAAACAATGGAATAAGAATGAGTAAACATTAAGTAATAATTATGTGTAATGAGATAAGGATGCAAATATACACCCGAATACTGGTATCTACATGAATACAGCATGGAATACAAATAGTTAAATACAAATGTGCTAACGTATTACCTCATCTGACAGGAAGCGAAGCTTCTGCAGGAAGTTCTGGGCCAGCTTTAGTTTGTCCTTTACTGTGTTTTTCTTCACCTGAGATCGAATGGTCTTAGCCTGCTGGCCAATGTTTTCCTACAAAAAGAATCAAACAAGATTCACGTTATAAATTTCATACACAAATAAATCAAGAGCTAACTTCATTTGTAGATAAGGTAGATGTGTAATCATGAGAATCAGTCAAAGCATGTGAATATTCCTGCAGTTACGATAATTCTAGCTGGACATATTAAAGCCCTGTATTAATAGTTTGTGATGTTGATGGATATTCAACAACAAAAAAAAATCAGGATATACGGATTAAAAAAATTTGTACAAAAGGGCAAAACTTCTTTAAATGACATAATATCGTTACTAATCTCCTGCCAATAATATTGAATAGTTTCCAATCAGCTTGTGTTTTGGTTGTAGACTTTGGTTGTAGGCCTTTCTGGTTAACTAGCCATTCCAAGTCCATGTACAAATCTGACCTGTTTGTTCAACAACGGTTTCTCAAATTTTTAATATCATATCCGTTTACAGTTCCAGTTCATTCCTAGTTCCTGTGCGATGTGATTAATGGTGCAGTCCGTCATTGTCATGGATACGAATAATATCTGGGTCGTACCAATTCTCTCATGCAAGACTTGAGTCTCTCCCGGTCCAGCTTGGTTCGCCCCATTTGGTTCTCGTCCTGGCTTGCCAGTGACACAAACTGACTGAAAATGAGATTTACAAGCCTATCAGGTGCAACACTTTTTATAATTGCAAATCAATCATTTGTCGCGCATCATAAAACGTGCAATGTGGTCAAATTCCACAGTGTGATACAAAATTGCCTGCAGTTTGACGATGCTGTTTAGCTTGAAGCTCTGCAGTAAGCGGACTGCTGTTCTTTTAATTATACAGCACTGTGCAGAAGTCTGAGGCAGTGACAGAAAATGATCAACATGTTGGTGTGAAACTATGACATCATGCCCCTCAAAGTGAGTCAGCTTAGTCATTTCAAAGCCCATCTAGCCATCCATTTTCCAAACCACTTATCCTTCTAGGTCGTGGGGTTCTGGAGCCTATCCCGGAAGCTACGCGCATGAGGTGGGGAACAGCCCATCGCAGGGCACACTCACACACCATTCACACCTATGGGCAAGTTAGTAACTCCAATTAGCCTCAGCATATTTTTGGACTGTGGGGGGAAACTGGAGCAAACCCCACGATGACACGGAGAGAACATGCAAACTCCACACACATGTAACCCAGGCTCCTAAAATTACCACAGTATTTGCAGCAACTGTCCAATACACCCATGTCTTTCCTGACTCGACCACTACCCGTTTAGCTAATCAATACCCCATTGAGTTATTTGATAAATCAAGCTAATTAATTAACTGAGCTAGTGAAGAAATTTTACGAGCACATGGAATGGCTAAGGTGGCCTGAAGGAGAGTTCTGGGAACTAAAACCAAAGTATATCTAGCCGCCCAACAAGACATCAGTAACTTTTCAGAGGACAGATGAAATTCTTATTGATGTTTATTTTGTTACCATTAATTTGCATGTTATAATGTTAAATTGTTTTTATTTCAAAGCAAATATAATCTACAAAGATAAATACTAAGATAAATAACCATAACCATTTTGCTTTACTGCCTAAGACCTTTGCACAGTACTGTATGTGTCAAATTCTGATTGAAATGAATTAAATGATAGATCCTTCCATTAGAGGTGACCTGTGTGAAATTAGCCAGAGTTAAAGAGCAGTTTGGTACCTACTTGCATGCCATGCTCAACTCCTCCAGAACACCCCGCAGCCTACGTTCGGGGAACGCCTTCTCAGTCTTGATAACTTCCTGGACGTCGTTCAGGCCCTCTTCCTGTCACGGCACAGGTGCAGCCAGTCAAAAAAAAAACTGCAACACCAACTAACCAGCATAATATGGAGAAATGGTTCGTGTTCCTCCGGCCGATAAGTGTTTTTTTCTGTCATGCATTCAGAGTAAGGGGAGGATTCCCCATCTAAAATGGGGCTTACCAGTTTATCTGCAATCTTGTCCATCATGTTTGCATTGTACAGTCTTCGTCTTTGATCTTGCCACCAGCTTTTGATGTAAATACAGGGCTTATTCTCAAAATAGGGCAGATGGAAATAATTTCTGTAAAAAAGGATTAAAGAATGCATTAGGGACTGACAAATACAACTTATGAACAATAATGCTTCCATGAAATAGTTTAACATAGACATTAAACAGTGACAGCATTCACAGGAACTACCGGATGATGCGTTAAGAGGAGATCGACAGACTTGTCTTCTCTTTCATCAGTGCAAAATTTAGCGATTTTAAGCTAACGCCAAAACACTGGACAATGAACAATGGATCAGACCTGTCTGTTATAACAGGTTTTAAGGCCGGAGTGCAAGCGACTGAGACGAGGTCCGGATCGTCCTCTATCTCATCACCACCGGAGCTTTCCATAAGATTTGAGCTTTCCCCAGGGGTATCATCGTCTTTCGTGGATGGTGGCTTCTGTATGCCATCGACCTCGTTGCCATAGTAACCTAACAAAAACAAAGCCGGTATATGCAGACATAACTATGTTAAAATGTCAAAATAATAAACCGCGTGATAAAGCCATCACCTGGGCTATGGTGATTTCATTATTATTTTACTAGACTTACCAATTGTGACCTCAAAGTTAATGGGTTTGTCCCCAATCTTGCGGTCAATCATAGTAGCTTCCAAAAATGCTCCAAAGAGAAAGAACTCCTCTACCTTGCCAGTAGCATTCTAAACAACAAAAGCCAAAGATTGTAGAAACGTCAGATTTAAGGTATTCTGGACTAAATGTAAGTGAATGAATGTAAGTCCACTTAAGCCCAGACTACCTTAAATCCAACAAGAGACTGTCTCTCTACATTCAAATCCCGCCTTAAAACTCAAAAACTTAAAACTTTAAAGTTGCTTATTTTACTTTAATTTTTAACTTTATTTAGTTAGCTTTTTTTTTTATTCGCTTATGGTAAATTGGAAAATAAGTATGTATGCACATTGTTCTCCAGCTAAGTAAAATATCCAGCTTTGTCATACCGGCCCCTGGTCAGCCATTGGTTGTTACATTTTAATTGGACAAGGGCTTATTTTAATTTAATTTTTGGTCAGTGGTATAATAGAACATTTTAGTCCTGCTTCATATAGTATGAAGGGGGGAGGGTTTTGGCCCCCCATTCTTGTAGCGACATTGCCACTGGGCCCTTAAGCAAGGCCCTTAACCCCGCTGAATTGCTCCCTGGACGCTGGATAAATGGCTGACTCTGTGCTCAGACCCTAAGCTTAGCCCTCACCTCTATATGTGTGCATGTCTAATACGAGAGAAAGGGAGGACTTGTGGAACACTTAAGCTTCCCAACGTGCATGTAAAAATGGCAAATAAAGCATAATTTCATTACGTTTGTTAACTAGGCGTAATCAGCATGGAGGTGACTGAAAAGAATTAGAGGTATATGTCCCTATAGGTTTCTGCAATAGAGACAGGATGCTTTGAGTTAGGATGTTTTGCTGAGACAGACCTCTGAGATGTTGGGTACTCCTTCCACCTGCACTTCAGTGGAGGACGATATATCAGGGGCACTGGTGTCCAAGAGCTCCACCGCCAGGCTCATCAGGACCCGGGCCCGGAAGGAGACTCCTTCCCCAAGGCCGTCATTCAGGTCTTGGTGCTCATCCATCAAGGTGTAGGTCCGCGTGGAGCCATACATGTTCACCCAGGCCGGTCCCAGCGTAGGAAGAAAACCTAAGAAAATAATATGTGAAAAGTATCATTGAAGATATCTCAACTTAATAATCATGATGACATTTTATTGATCCCTATGGGGAAATTCTCTTTTCGCCGACCCCATCTTGCTCTCCATGACACACATGTGGGTGAGAGCAAGCTTGGCACTGAAGGACAGCCACCTGCAGCGGCCCCCATGGAGCTGGGAGCTAAGGGCCCACAGATGTGACTATTCTACCAAGGCTGGGCTCAGTCTGGTGACCTTCCAAGCACTGGAACACAGGCTTGGGCCACTGGAGCCACACGCTGGAGCCACACTCTGGAGCCACATGCTGGAGCCACACGCTACCCCCAACTTGATTCAAGTCAATGAGTGTAGCATGACCTTGTTTTACCTTTCTCTCCGTCGTTGGCGATCTTCTGCAAGTCGATGAAATGCGTCCCGATGGCTACGTCGTTCACCTTGTCTGAATCACGAAGCTGAAGCTTCATCCTCTTACAAAGCGGCGGAAACAATTCCGTGAAAATGATTTGTTCGTTCCAGATTGGTTCATAGCTACTCTTTTGTACTGAGGTCTTACCCTGGGCACAGAAATAGAAAGTGGCAAATAAAGGTGAAACAACGCCAGAAGCCTGAGGTAGAGAGTTCAGGTCCAGAAAATACAAATCCAGACCAAGATTTTGTTTCAACCCACCAGTTGAGTAC
The DNA here is from genome assembly GCA_026777985.1 of Mormyrops attenuatus. Classification (NCBI taxonomy): domain Eukaryota; kingdom Metazoa; phylum Chordata; class Actinopteri; order Osteoglossiformes; family Mormyridae; genus Mormyrops; species Mormyrops attenuatus. Next base: position 17,760,657 of record JAODKC010000028.1, read on the forward strand.
TCTGTGATTGTGAGTCTTTATGCTGAACTGTTCGGTTGAAACAAAATCATGGTCTGGATTTTTACTTTCTGCACCTGAACTATCCACCTCTGACAGAAACAATTAAGTCTTCTCTTAGTAATGTCTTACCTTGTGCCCTGCAAACTGCACTTGAATATAAGGATCTACCAAGTCTTTATTTTCTCCAATGAAGGCCTTTTTCACGTTGGCCATGATACTGGTGTTCATTTTGGGCAAACCTTCAGCTCTGTAAATCTTCACATAGAATCGGGCCCACTGCCTCTCTGTTGGGACTCCTTCTGGCAGTAACAGATTGCTGAAACAGAGGGAGACAGCATACAAAATTAAGTTAAATGAAAAGTGATTTTCCAATTTCCAAACTGAGTACAGGATGCTTAAAATCATTAGACCGATTTCTACAGTAAGTGCATGTGTTCACTGTGTTCACTGTGCTCCGGCATCGGGTTTTACGAAATTATAACATATTTTAGCTAGAAGTCTAACATGAGGTAAAATTGAACATAATACAAACACAATTAATATTTCTCTGTTTCCTTTTAACAAGGCGTTTACCTTTCTATGTCTTCTTCTTCTGACTCGTTGGACTTGTGAGGAGTTTTAATGGTGTCACCCTTTCCTACCACTGAAATGTCCAATTTCACGTAGCCCTTGCAGCCAGCTGTGATGTCTTCAGGATCGATAAGATAGGCCCACTTATGGTAGAACTGATGTTCTGGGGAGGTGTAATAGGTAGAGACAATAGCCTTTGTAATTATATCAAATTAAGACTCTAGGTTTTTGACAAAAAAATGTTACAAGAAACCACAGAGCTTGTCTTTATCATACCAGGCTGTGAATATATCGTGCCAACATCCATTTTGAACGTGCCAACCATTGTTCCACTCCGTAAGAGATTTTTTGAATGGATTACCTGATGGCAAAGAAGAAATTATAAATTCAGTTTTCAAAATATGATTGTCTTACGTGTATATCAGAATTGTTCAGAGTTTGGAACATTTATTTTTTATATATGGCTTACTTACAGAAATTCTTGCGATTTTGTCAAACAACACATCAGGTGGCAAGTGGAAGTCAAAGACAAAGTACTGGAAAGGAACCAAGATGACTATTAACAAACAGGAATATGCACCGTAATAAATAAGTGTTGTTGTGAAGATTTTCCAGATTAAATTTTCAGAAGAAGAATAAATATTTTATAGATAAGACAAATGAGCATTTTTGTGCAGCAAATTAACTTGACAACTTAGATGCACTAGTATTTATAAAGTTTATGAATACCATGAAATTATATTTTTTGTGACTTGAACTTTTAGTATCTTTGTGCCTGGCGTAGACTCTAGACCCCCCGCAACCCTGACTAGGTAAAGCAGACTGATGAAGGATGGATGGATGGATGGATGGATGACCTTTTAATTTCAAAACTGTAAGGCAAGCATCAATTGTGACAATGCTCATGAAATAATACGTTGCCTTTTGAATAAAATGCATTTTCAACATCAGTGTTATTGACTTGAGTTAGAATGTAATATATCTTTAGGCTTGTGTATATCTTTAATCTGTTTAACAGATATTTTCTCCTGGATTTAACTGACAACAAGCTTCTGAAAAATGTCTTTGATTGTCTTTTGGGCAAAGTTGCCTTCTTATTCTGGTATCATGAGGGGATAACCCAGGTGATCATGTAGATCGCTGGGCATTTTCGGATCATTCTGTATCTATTGGGCTTTCGGTTTTGTTCATCTGCGCTACCTAGTGAAAGGATAAGTGGCTTGTCTGTGTTTCCTGTATTACCTCGTTGTAGTACGGGCAGTTTGTCGACTCCTTCATGGATGTGTACTTTTTCTCGTCTCCGATCTCCACACAGACCACGGGATCCATGTTCAAACCCACCAGCTGTTTGGCCTCAATGATCGTGACACTAATCTAGACAGTTAATGACCATGAATCATTATGTGTTATTAATTAGTTCATAATATCCCTCTGATGCAATCTTTCTGATTATAGCATGATGAACAGTGATTGCTATGGATGGATTTCATGTTTTACTTACTTGGTAATCCATCGGTCTCCCAGCAACTGGCTCCATCTTAATATCTGGCTTTGACCTGTAGAGTTTTACCAAGATGAAATTATAAATATTGAATTAAATAAAATATTCATTTTGACATGTCTTCACTGTCACTGTGAGAGCCTGTTGTAAACTTAACTGATAATAGACACTTTACTCATCCCTGCGGCGAAATTCTCTTTATATCTCCCCCAACTTGTTCTCTGTAGGTAAGCAAAGGGCAGCCATCTAGAGCAGCTGGGGGTTAAGGGCCTTGCTAAAGGACCCACAGATGTGCCAAGGCTGGGCTTGAATCAGTGACTGCCTGATCATGGGCAAAGAGGCTTACTCCATTAATTAAGCTAGACACTGCCCCCTAAATCATCATTAAAACATTACTCCTGTATTGAAATTGCACTTTTAGTTCCTTCAAACTAGGGGGCAGCACTGGTTGTTTGGGGCCACATTTTGGCCTCAGTAAAAACATCTGGGACTTTTGTACCTTTTGTTGGAGACATTGGTCGTGACTGCTGTTACTGACGCCAAAGAGATGGTGTCTGGATCCATGCCCTTTCCCAGATGCATGTCGTCTGTCTCCAGAATGGCAGGCTCATCTGAGAATCCCAGGCAATATGAGACCACGTTTAGGGACCATTCGGGAACCTACAGGGGGCACTGTGGGGGTGTGGTAGGTCGTTCTTACCCCCCCTCCTATGGTCGTCCTTGTTCCGGGACTTTCCGAGCTTCATGGCTGGACACGTTTCCTTCTCTGATCTATTAAGTGAGCAAAAGTACCATGTATATTTGACCTTTGAGAAGTCTGTCAAACCCAAGGGAATGAGACTGAGCAGCGTCAGTTGAATAAAGCAATAGATCTCATAAATTCAAGGATGCAGTCTGAGTAAAGTAAAGTGAAGCTATGTAGAGCAATGTTTCCCAACCCGGTCCTTGGGGACCCCCCAGACAGTCCACATTTTTACTCCCACAAAGCTCTCTGCTAGACAGTCCACATTTTTGCTCCCTACCAGGAGCTGGGAGGGAGCAAAAACATGGACTGTGTGAGGGTCCGAGAGGGCCGCATTGGGAAACATTGCTCTGCATGCTCCCTGGGAAACACTGATGTAAATTATGCAGAAAGATGTTTTGAAACTTTGGGTCTTATAATATCAGTATATACTGTTTATTGTATCTACTAATTGGAAATACTCTGATAGATACTCTCAGTTATATTCCAGTCTGGAGTCAAACATCATTAGGTAACACTATACACTGTATCCACAACACCTGAGTGAAGTCCTTCTCCTTTTAGGACAAATTCACAAACAAATATTCTGCTCTTTGCTCATATGATTTCCAAAACAAAATGATAAACACTAGGACTCACAGAAGCCGTAAAAAGTAGATTATTCTGTTGCCACTAATTAGCTGTATTTTAAATTTAGGATTTGTCTTACAATATAAAAATATTTAGATAAAAGTAACACATTCCAACAACAACAAATTCCATTTTATTACTCACGCAGCATTACTGTAAACAAAGTCGCATATTATTATACTCTAATATGTTTTTGACGGCTGGAAAAATATTTATACTCTCTTGAGGAGCTTGAATGATGTTATAAAATCATACAGAATAAAATATATAATGGGAAACAGTAAAATGAACTATAGTATTACGCCTAATATACTTTGTTAAAGAGAAGAACATTGTCTGATTCCACTTAAAATAAGTTTACTCCATATATAAGTTTTAGTTATGTAAGGTATTCGAGCGAAAAATAGGGTTTTCAATTATTTTAAGCTGCCCTAAAATAATGCTTTTTATCTCATATATAGAATCTTTGTGCATTTGCAGAAAAATACTAGTAATATTTAAAAATAAATATCTATATCTACATATATATATTAAAGAAAAGCATTTATATAGTAGACAGAAGAATAGAATAGAATAGAACAGAATAGAATAGAATAGAATGTATGGATATTCCACATTATATCAGAATCAGACTTCTTTCCCCAGGGACACTACAGAGAATTTGTTGTGGTGAACTGGTTACAGAAAATACAATTATTAAAAACTGAGACAATGCACAAAACATTAACTTGAGAGGATTTTTTTATTGTTTTAACAATTTTGGCAGTCCTTATATGGCCCAAATGATTTATTTCTGATAGTATTAAATGCTACATACAATACAGTCCAATGTTACGTTTCAAGCACGGTGACTGTCACAAAGTAAGCATTTTCTTACCTAAAACTAATTTTTATGTTGAGATTGTCATACTTCAGTGGCCTTTCTACTGGTTTAGCTCGCCATATAAAATAATAAAACATATAAAACAAGTACTCACCATATAAAACAAGTGCTTGCTTCTTATTTTTCAGACCTCCCACAAAAAAAATGTCCAGGAAAGAAACTAAAGGACTTAGAATGTAAAAGATGCTCTTTTTCTTCCCCTCAAACAGGCTTCTTACTTTCCCATTTTTCAGTTTCCATCATAGAAATCCACAGAAGTCCACAAAAGCAAAACTGGCCAAAAAAGTTGCTGGGGCCAGCGATTGGGCTAAAGTGATATGATACACTAATGCATTGTGCATGAGGCTAAGACTAAGAGCACGGCATCCCACTGAGCTTGGGGAACACGTCATGGAGAGCTGACCCAGCCAAACCCGACTAACGGCGCCGCTCTGCTGCACCGTCGCACCATTTTCAGCTCTGCGTCGATAAATATTGCGCATGGTTCAAAAGGCTGGGCAATGAAAATGAGGTAGATTCAGTGCACTTGGGTAGCCATGCCAACAAGAGAAACTAAATAAAAAAATAGATTGGGCTTCCCAGTTAGGAATACAGGATATGCATATTTTTATTGACAATACTGTTGTGAAAGGAGTAAATACAGCTAATGACTATATGTCATTTATATGTCAATATATGTCATTTATGTGAAGTTTGCTGTGAAAGTATTTTCTAGACCTTTCTCTAATGGTAGAGGTATATTTAGTAGAGTGTTTGCGATTTACTTAATAAAGAAAAAAGTATGATATTGTGTTGGTGTTAGGTACACTTTATTCCACAAAATAATAAAGCAGAATTGAACATATTGGCAGAGGATCAAATATGTAATAATTACATGCTTCTATGCATATAAACAGCGTTTCCCTTTAATGCTAAATGCAGAACATTATTTAAAAAGAGGACTACTTATGACCTTTGCAGAGTAATGGGAATAAAGTAAATAGGGTGGATTAATACATGGGAAAGATTAAAGATGATCAAAAATTAATAGGAAAAGGCTTCTGTTTATTTGGGTTTGCAATGAAGGGAGTTAAAGTTTCATTGGGTGGGAGTATTGAGTAGCCTCCCTTGAACTGCTATTATCAGGTAGCGGTCAGAGATACCCAATAATGCTAATTACTATAAACCATAGGAATGTCATTCTAGAGCCAGATATACTGGAATCTTTGAAATCAATGAAAAAAGTACTATTTTCCGCATCAATTGTTATTTTTTCCTTAATTAAAAATATATTGAGAAGTTAATGTTCTGCCACAGTAGGTCATATAGACGGTTGCCTTAAAAAATGCAATAACCCATAATGTTTAAATTACATGTCTGTCCAGTTCTGGAGAAGTCAATGAAACAGAACATTCTTCATGATATTTTCCCCAAAACATAGCTATAAACTAGAAGCCAGTAGATCGACACAGAGTGAACTTTGGAATGCACTCCCAGTGTGTATGTGTGTGTGTGTGTACAAGACAGAGGAAGCTAATGAATTAATTGCTAGATACCGTGTGTAGAATTTCGTGTCAGACCATACAAAGGCAAGATGGTCTCAGGTGCCCCCTCTCCCTTTAATTATTGACGTGACGCTGCTCAGTAGAGGACCTCGCCGTTTCTGCTGTGGTCCAGCATCAAGTTCTCTGCTGGTGTGTTGGGTATCTGGATACGTGCAAATGTTCTTCACAAAGAAATCGCGTGTCTCCCACTGAACGGGGGCTCTCCAACTTTTCTTATTTATTCTTTAAGGAAATGAAAACATCTCCATAATATATTTCTGCTTAGTCAAAATTAAGGACTGTCATGGGAATTTTTCCGCCGAAGACCCTTTCACTGCTCAGATTAACCTGGATGAACTTCTTTTTTGGTTTCTAAGAAGACTTAGTGTATAAGTAAGAGTCTGGTATTTATTTCTAGGCCAAGCACATGTTCAAATTGTGTGATGTGAGAGGGGATAGGGACATCCCAGTGAAGGACCTCTGGCTCTCATCATATAAAGAATTTCTCTCCTTGATTAGTGCGAGAACATTCACATTTGTTTTTGTTTAACAATTTAACAGCAAAATTAGACCCATGTTCAGTTCAATACATGTAGCCAGAAGAAGGCTATCAAGCAGCTATCAGGGTAATATAAGCCCAGCCAAAATTAATGAGTGGCAAGTCCTACAGAAGAGAATGTCCCCCATTATCACTCCTTCCAAATCCATTACCAGACCATTAAAGTCATAGTGATAATTAAATCATTTTCCAATATGAATTGTTGTAGCTTAGAGTTAATTAGAGGAATGGTTAAGGTTATGTGTTCTGTGCAAATGCAATGATGCCAGGACAGCTACAGAAATTTGATCGTGGTACATAAATTTTAGTGTTTATAAGTACAATAAATTTGCCTTGCATCCTCAAAAGAACCAAGTGCTTAACCAGAGATGAAATGATTGAATTAATCTGAACTCCAGTTTCACAGGACCCAGAGGTAATTATGATAGCTATAAATGTTCTCATCTGGAACGAGTTCTATGCTTAATGTCAATTAGCTAATATTTTCTCTGAGCAGACTCCAGGAGCAAAAAACTGCATCATAAAAGTGACTGGCCTAATCATTTCTGTGTGTTACAAGTTGCTGAATGTTGCCTTTATGTGTTCTCTCCAAAACCTCAGGCAGTCTTCTCAAAGTCAAATGAACACCTGGTCCGGGGCACAGTCTGGGCTAACAGCATATTATTACAGATATACTGTAAGTCTGCTGCCTAATAGTTTATAGTCATTTACTATTTACTTTTTTATAATTACTTTTGTACCTATTTTTTCCTGTTGAACCAGAAGTAACACAAGCTAGAATAGAGCCACAAATTTTATATCATAAATGCATTATCAGTACAGGTGATTAGATAAGACTTTTGAGAAAATAGAGAAGTAAGTCAGGCTTCCTTTTAAACACACATCTGAGAATAAGTTTGCTCCTAGACGGTGTACAAAGCAGCAGCCTTCTCTTATTCTCTTACAAACATTGTGGGTGGCATGTGGCTGAGTCACCGGCATGTTGGTTAATTAAGGTCAGAATCTCACAGGTGGGTCTCTACGTCGCTGTCATCTGTCAGGATATCAGACACCTTCAGTGGGGCTCGTTGCACAGCCTTTTCCGGAAATGTGCCAGGGGTCTGTTGACGCAGCAGACTCAGCGGCAATTAAGGAGACATCAGAAAGTGACTGTTTACGGTTTAACGTGCAGTTTGGAGCTTCAACAGGTTTAAGTTAATATTCTCTTCATTTGCGAGTGCAGTAGTAAGTTAATTTATGTCTCGGTCTGGAAAAAATGTATTTAAATAAATTAAATATATTTTAAATATTTCTTAATTTGATTATGATTTATTTCAGTCTAGTACTGATTTTCAAGATTTCTGGAATTTCTGATCTTAATATTAATATTTTAGAGTTACAAAGAGACGAAAAAGCCGTACTTTAAAATAATAACCACAGGTACACTGAGCTATATTTAGTTGAAGAGAGACTATTCATCAGGTTGGGACACCTGACGATTTTTCAGTTGTTAGATGTGATATTGTAGATATAGACTTGGTGGGTCAGTAGGCCTATATTCCCATTAACACTGGCTGGGCAAATATGTGGATATTGAAATTGAATCAAAATTTCTATCAACATTCCATCCAGTTACCAAAATCCTGAGTCAGTCCCAGGAAGTGAATGATGCTGTCTGCCGCCGAGTACGCAAAATATACACACAATACTCATGAAACATAGGGAAACGTCGGAGACTAATTCTGAGCATGAACCCAGGAACCATGAAACCAGACTAAAGCCACTGTGCTTCTTCTGTTCTGTGAATGTATGTAACATTTTGATATTTTGGGCGGATTTAACATCATAACATCTCCCCAGAAACAAACCATTCAAACTACATGAGATCTCCTTATAGTATTAATAGTGGCGTAGTAAATATTAATAAAAAAATGAATTTAAAAAGCTTGTTTTGTGTTAATACAGCCCATTGTTGTTTGTCAAGGATAAAACACAGCATATCCTCCCCCTGATGTCATCATGTTATTAAATCATCCCATAGGATGTGGGATCTTGCAGTGGCCCTCTAGAATTCACCTGCAACTTCACAGACGCTAATTCACCAGTGTCCTTATTATGGTTAATTTCTCTTTTCATGAATGCCTGAATGATTTATATGCTTTCATTTTATTGCAAAACAGGCTTGTGGTTAATCCGCTAACTGAAATATCAAAAACAGGCCCTAGATCAGTATCCCTTAGCCATTTTCACCTTCAGCAAAAACAAAGGCATCCCCTGGAGACACGACGGACCCCTTAGTACAACCAAGGTGGCACTTGCAACACTGACAGGCAGATTTAATTATTTATCTCCATGTTTCATTTGATACTTCTGGCATCATTAAATTTCATCAGCCCACACTCAAAGCAAATGTGTAATTGATGAGATGCTGTGTTTCCTTGTATTTTTTATTGGAAACGGAGCATGAAGGGTTAATTTTTTTAACTTTTGAAACTACTGGGCAAGATACATCAATAAGCTCTACAAACAGAATTCACCGCAACTACTAGAGCATCTGTGTTGTGCTGAGTTCACTATGAAAGGTGCATATGTCAGTCTTGATCTGCAACTCTGGACTGCTAGAAAATGCTTTTTCTCATCTCCACATCTACAATCGGCTCTTTAGTTTTGCAGCAGCGCAGGTCAAATCGTCAATACATATACAGTAGTACTACAAGAATAATGCAAAGCAATTTACCATTATGTATTTGACATTTTTCTTAGAAGATAAAATTATGATACATAAGACAGAGATTAATAAATTAATCATAAACTTATACCAGCTTCATTTGCCAGAGACTACCTAGGTAAGAAGTGTTTTCTTAAATTATTGATGATGGTTGAACCAAAGCCATATAGCTGTTCTGATGTTACTGTTCTGTTCTCTGACTAGTAGGTTAGACCAAGACCAAACATTACAAAGCTTTTAATTCAATTAATAATAAATAACTAATAAATATTTTTTCATGCATAGTTTAATAACACTTTGGACATTTGTTAAAAAATAACTGTAAAAAATTTGACAAGTGAATTCATGTAGCCATGAATATTACTTTGTGAAAATCTTTTGGAAATGCGATGGTCATGACAGGAACAATAGTTTGATTGTTCTGGCTCCTCAAGAGGAACCCACGTAAAAATATCAAGCCTCAAGCATTTACACTAGTCCATTTTAAGCATTGCATTCCAGCAGTGCATTCGGTAGTGTCATTGCGAATCAACATCAAATGCAAAAAAAAGCATAAAAAACGCAAAACAATTCAAGAGCGTATGTTTAAGCATGAAAGAAACAAAAACAGAGGCCATTTATGTTGTGTTTTAAGTTATTTACATTGTGCAGCCTGGTTGAATATGCATGAGTCTGCAACTGAGCCCACCAGGAGACTGTTTTTCGGAAGACCATCTGGGGTAAACTATCCCATGGCTCGATACTCACTGTGCAATCTTATCCGTACTCTGTCTGCAGCCGATGTGGATCGATTACAGGGATCTGTGTCTGCCCCAGAGTTTTTGCATGCACGCCACCTGGCAGAAGTGAAAGGTATAAGACCCAAGAGTCTCTGGCTGACCCAGTAACCCCTGCAGCCTGCCCGCTTTTATAAAAAGGCGTGTGAAAAACTGGCACGTTATCGATTCAAAGACATTTTATTAAAGTTTTACTGTCTTTTTCGTAATCACTTACCTATCAGAGGGCCTATTCCAGGAAAGTTGAGGCAAGAGATACCAGGCCATTGCAGGATATGCACTCCAGGCACTCTTGGCACTGGTTTGTTGATATCAAACATTTTTGGGCTGAAGGAGGAAACCAGACACGGAGAGCACATGCAAAATCCTCAGTCACTGAGCCAGCGACAGGAATCAAACCCACAACAGGTGTCAGACCACAGTTGTACCCCAAGTACCAACCTTTACCTTACTAAGCCCTACCTGCAGTTGGACTTTCCCAACTAGTAGTGCTACAATGAATTCTCAGACTTAAAATCTTAAAATATATTAACCTTTTACTCATCACATTATGTACATCTTACCAGCGAGTTTTAATATCAGCCAGAGCTATTACAGAACGCAAGACAATTTTAAGAATTAAAAACTCTAAGTACAAGAAGTCGTGGCACGATAGATTAGCCTTTGCAGTTGCTCCAAATGCGAATTAATCCTAAACACAAAACAATGTTTTATATGAGACCACACGCAAAAATTACGATGTGTCCTGCGCTGCTCTAGATATATTAATAGGGAATGTTTCTTTTAAGGTTTCTTGCCATGTTGTTCACATGGTCATAATGTTTCATTTAAACTGCACGAATAACTGCTTTAGTGAATTGTATTTGACCGGTTACAATAAAAGCCTGTATCTGCAGTATGAAATTAAACTTATTGTTTCCCTGTATTGGATAGGTTATTTAGAGATGGCTGGATGGACAGATGAATGGATTTTTGGGCTACTACACCATCTAGTGGTGTAAATCAAACGTTGCGCAAGTGCCTAAAATAAAGGAAACCTTTCATTTGCGCATACGTCAAAGAAAAATCTATATTCATAATTTTGGTACAATAGCAATTCTGGTTTAATATGTTCACTAGAAATATAAACCAATCAATAACACTTGAAGTTTCCCGCCTAAGATTTCTTAAGATTGCATTAAACTCTAATTTTACGTGCAGTTATTGTGCAATTATATGCTGGATAACAGCATGTCATATATATATGTGTGAGGGAAAACCCCAAGGAAGCTGACATATTATATTGTCAATGGCGCCTCCTTCTGTACTATACAGGTAACTCGTTGAACATTGTAAACCACAAATAGCGGATCTTTGGATGTCTTTACACATTTTATATAAATTTGATTATATATAGCCCACATATAAACAAGTGGGGAAACAGGTGGGAAGTGATTAACGTAGGAGAAAATCTTCGGCAAGGGTACAGCAGGACTAGGACAAGAGAATTGCAGGATAAGATATCCCTTGTTTGAGAACCAGAGAGAATGGTCAGTTATGTCCTTATTAAACAGTCTATCCAGTCCTATTATACATTAAGTGTTCTCTGGCTTCCGGATAACCTCGTTTTCCCACTAAACAAAAAAAACTCTGCTTCTTAAACATCGGTAAAAACAGCAGTATCTACAAGCACAGGGAACCATGCCAATGATCTCATGAATACAGAACACTAACATAACTCGGATCATTTGTCAGTAGTTACATATTACAAGGAAGTAACAAATAATTAATGTAACCAGATGTTCAGTATAAAGATTGCAATATGGATTCCCATACACTGAAAGATCACATGTATTTTCAACCATACGGAAACCAAAATAAAAAATAATGCTATTACTATTGGCAGAATAAGCTTCAATTTACAAATCAGGGGGCATTGAACATAATTTAATTTCGGGGGAATATGCGTGCAAGTTTTTTCGCCCATTCTCATTGGTGCAGAGGTCAGCGTAGGCGGGAATGTTTCGCTTATTCTCATTGGTCGATCGAGTAACGTTATCGACGTCACACAAAGAGGCGGGCCCAGGGATGCTTCTCGAGAAACCATCGTAACGGCCTGTTTACCTCCGTTTCTGCATTAGTTTTGTTGCGCTAAATATAAGTGTTTTACTCCATTTCCTGTCGTTAATTAACGGTGGTCATTGCAAATAAAAATGAATGCACGAAAACAATGTCGATATTCAGGTATGTGCTACTACAGTCTCTTAAAATAGATGCTGACTAGTGCGGTTAGGGGTTACGCGTTTACTCCGTATTTTTTTTACATTTTATTTGGATATTGGACGCTGTACTTTCGTTGCTTCTGATTAAACTAAACAAGTACATTTGCTCATTATAACATGTCCCGCCATTAACTCTTTTTATGAGCAAAAACCGAAGGACAGTGCGCATATAAAGGCTAAACACATTGCATTTAAAAGCGATATTATAATGTTGAAAATGACGTCGATGTAAAATAATGCAGAAACACTGGAATATCAGAACAATGTTCGGCAAGCGTCAAAGTTACAGCTCTCGAAATAATAATCGAATTAATCCTCATGGAAAAAAACGACAGTAGATGCAGTTTTACTGTATTACATACATGGGTCTTATATCATATATCTCTTTTATTCTTTTTCAGCTGATTCGTGGATGAAAATAATCGAATTTTTATATGCAGTATGAAATTGCGCTTAAGACTCAAATATGCCAGCTGGTAAGTGCGATTACTTAAGCATTCTGCTTTAGAGTTATTCTTCTCTAGACCTGTGTGTCTGATTGTTAGCCAGAACGTATACAATATTATTAAATTAGGAAGAACAATTCCTGTTTACTTTTCTTAGTTAAATGTGAAAGAGTAAAGAATTATAACAGAAATTTAAACCTTACTTCTTATGAAGAAGTCTCATAAAGATATTTTGCATTGCATTAAAGGCTGTTTATGTGGGGTCTTTGGGTTTTGTAATATATGAGACATTTCAGTCTTTTATTTTGCTCAAGGGGAGAGTGAAGCCAGGGCAAAGACTAAGGCCAGATTTGATGAAGTGCTGAAGAGGTACACTGATGCTCCTAAAGAGAAAAAGAAATCAAAGAAGAAGAGCACCCAACCAGAAGAGAGTATAGCGGTACATAGGACCATGTTGAAGGAGCAGAAGTCATGATGCCCTCATACATTTGAGTTTTGCAGAGTTCCGCAATTATTTTAATGGAATTTTATTGAGTATCCCGACTGAGTGTTTGTGTTCTCCCTCAGCTTGAAACCTTGACGAAAAACCTTGGCCTTAACAAAGGTACAGAAGATGACGAGACCATCCTCAAGAACACGTACCAGCCCGATCAGAGCAGTCCACGCTACATCAAGAACAGGCTGCGGGAGAAGGAATTGTCTGAGAAGGTCAACAACGACAGTGAGGTGCCAGAGGGGGGTAAACCATCCCAGGGCAGGAAGAAGGGCAAAAGGGATCTTCCAAAACCCCCGCCTAAAGGTGATGGCTCCCACCCCATCACCCGGGCCGACGAGGACGGATCCGGGTCCACCCAGCTGGCTGTTCTGAAAGCTGTTCGGGAAGGAGAGGAGGCCCGAGGGAGGAAAGCGGGGAATGAAAAGAAGGGGAAAAGGAAGGGAAAACGAGAGGATGGAGCACGGGAACGGGAGGTGGAGGCAGACGACAAGCTCCTCCAGGAGTACCAGCAGCAGATTGCCCGGGAGGAGCAGCGGGCCGGGAAGGCGACGTCGAGCAAAAAGCCTCCTGCCAGGAGGAGTAGCCCCGAGCAAGAGGTGGCTTTGAATAATGACACTGAAAGGAAGAAGATGAAGAAGAAGAAGCTGAGATCACAGGAGACCCGGGGGGATGCAGGGTAACATGGGAAAAGTGCGGGATACAGAAGGCTGAAGGCTGTACAGCCTGTCAGCGTTATTTTTAATGCTATCAGTGTTTTTGGATTTGCGTTACAAACATAAAAAAATATTTTATATACCCTCCTGAGATCCAACAATTCATTTTTGTCTGCTGTAGAAGATGTTATGTTTTGCTGATATGTCTCATACCTCATACGCTACTGTATTAAGTTACTTGTTCCTTAAAGTGGACAGTTAGGTCTTCAAGATGACATCACATGTCATGTTTTGGGGGGTGTGTTTTATCATCCCTACACTTATTTTAACAAAAACACTTTTTTCTCCTTAATCTCAGGAGGATGTGACTGTCAGCTATTATTTTGTGTTTGGGTAATGCTAGACATGAACAAATCTGTGGCCAGAGGTATTAGCTTCAATTTCTAGGGGACATCATGAATTCAATGTTAGAATGCAAGCAACCGCAGTGTGTGGCTCAGTGGGCTTGGGCTAAGCCTGTGTGCCTGTAGTCAGAAGGTTGCTGGTTCAAGCCTTGAGCTTGACCCCCAGCTCTCTGTATTGGAAATTCTGTTTTAGCTAGTGAGATTCAAGACATTTTTGTTATTCACTTCAGTATTAGTTTGAACTTGAACTTGTTAAAATTGTTAAAAATCCTGTGCATTTACGTTACTTATTATTTTACCGTTGTGTGTTCTCTCATTTTTATTTGTATAGATCAGGGCTGGACACCCAACCAGAGGATGCCTCCAGGAAGCACCTGACCAAACAGGTGATGATTTCCTCAGACAAAGAGAGAGAGGGATCGAGGGAACAAGTGATAAATGAGGAAGAGCAGACGGGTGAAACGAAAAAGAGGAAAACCAAGGGTATGTGCCTCTGTGGGTGGTGTTCACAATGGTTGTAATTGTTATAAACGGCAAAAGCTAGGAGAACGTGTGGGATGTTGCTAGAAAATTCATTTGAATGGTATACAATTCAGTTTTATTTGTATGGGGCATTTCAGCAACATCACGTTGTGTCAAAGCACTTTACATTGTCCTTGCCCAATGACCCCAGAGAGCAAGTCAGAGGTGATAGTGCCAAGGAAAAACTCACTAGTAGGAAGAAACCTTGGGAGGAACCAGACTCAAAGTGGGAGCCCTACCTCCAGGGGGCAGCAGAGGAAGTCAGATTAACAGAGGCCTGATTTATATACTCTGATTTAAGTCTAGTTGCACATGCAGAATCACTGGCAGCAGGGCAGGCAAGAGAGACGTCACAGGCAGGAGGGCAGACATACGTAAAAGTCATGCATGCATTAGCCAAAGTAGAGGAAACTAGAGGCAGTGCTAATAGTTAGGTGAGTGCAGTATGTAAGCACCAGCAGATATGGGTATAGCAGCATAAGTAGGAGGGAGAGGCAAGTGGGAATGCAGGCATGGGGAGTCCCTGAAACGTCAGCACTGCAAGGGAGTGTGAAGCTAGAGTGACAGCACTGACAGTTCAGTTCATCCAAAGCTCGGCACCTCACACTATGGGTCTGGCTGGGGGTGAGTAGCTAGCTAGAGCTGGAACTAGAGTCCCTATAAGCTAGACTGAACAAGTGTGTTTTTAGTCTAGAATTGAATATTGAGAATGAGCCTGAATCCTGCACATCCGCTGGAGGAGTATTCCGCAACTGCAGAGCTCTATAGGAGAACGCTCTGCAGCCTGCCGTAGTTCATTCTACTCTAGGTACTGACAAATATCCTGTGCCTTGAGATTGAAGCAGGCGAGGAGGGTTGTATGAGATAGACTTTAATATCTTTTAATGTTAATTTTAAGACACAGAAGGAAGTATTTATCATTCAGATTTGTTTTCTGTCTGCTGGCAGCTGTGATAGAGGACAGTGAGGTAGAAAAGAAGGAGCCTCCTAAGGTCGTTTTCGACGACAGCCTGGTGCTGGGGGTCTACGTCCACAGGACGGACCAACTCAAGACTGATCTGCTGGTGTCACATCCCATGGTGAAGGTCCACGTTATTGATGAGGTCACTGGGAAATATGTAAAAAAGGAAGACAGGTACACTCTGACCCCTTTGAAGAGAAAACCCTTCCGTTTAAGCCTTTGCAAACAAATTTTGTAACGTAAGATGTTTATTTACTGTCTTTGCTGGTTTCTGTTTCTTGTTTCCACAGCCATCGCCCAGTCTCGTCTTTTTACGAGCAGGAGAAGGTGGAACATATTCTGCCCATCATGAGCCAACCGTACGACTTCAAGAAGAACAAGTCGACAATTCCAGAGTGGGAGGAGCAAATCATCTTCAACGAGCGATTCGGGTACTTCCTCCAGGATGACAACGAAAGTCCCAGAGTAATACTGTTTTTTGAGGTGAGGACTAATAAATTAATTAATGTAATACATGCTTTTTTTCTTGGAAACAAGAAATAAATAAATAACTCTAGTAATGATATGTATAATGGTTATCGAAAAAATTCCTAGGTCCTTGATTTCATAAGTATGGATGAAGCCAGGGCCAACGTTGTAGTAGATGAGCACGAACGAGGTTTCCGGAAAGTGGCTTGGGCATTTCTCAAGGTATGGCCCATAGCTGGCGCTTTATTGATAATGATGACATAACAGAAACTGCTGCATGTCTGCGATAACGGTGAAACTCTGCAGCCTAGACCCACTTCTGTCTCCCACAGCTTGTGGGAACAAACGGGGTCCTGAACGTGGACAGTAAGCTCCGCCTGCAGCTCTACTGTCCCCCTCCCAGGGTGAAGAAACAGTCCCACAGCGTGGAAGTGGTGGAGTGGTGGAGGAGGTACCCCAGGAGCAGATATGCGTCTACACTGTATGTCACCGTAAAAGGCCTCAAGGTTCCTGATCATGTGAGTCCACCTCCATGTCTGTAGTGAGACCTTCATTTAGAAAATGAGGAGACTTGCGCGCATAATGCTCCTCATTATAATTTCAGTTCTATATAGTATTCTATATACTATGTCCTACTTTTATTTTGATACTTTGGGTTTCAAATGATTGAATTTTTTTAGTCATTTATGTTTCTATTTAGTACCCGTCAAAAGTCTGGACACATCTGCTTTTAATGTATTTGTCTCTATTTTAGCTATGTGATCCACCTTATAGTAAAAGGCAATGAAGTAATACATAAACGTTCATCTCAAAATTTTCTCAAATTTTAGTCCCTTTGCTTCAATGACAGCATTGCAGACTCTTTCAACCAGCTTCCAGATGTAGCCACCTGGAATGCTTCTCCTGTGTTTCCACAATTTCTGGGCACAAGTTGCTCTTATTCTTCGATCTAACTCATCCCAGAGCAGCTCTATAGGGTTTAGGTCGGGGGATTGTGGGGCCCAGGTCATTTTGAACAGATCTGTATGAGAATACCCAATTTTTTAATGAGAATTTTGCCAGTTTTGTCCTTGTCTGGTTGATTGGCTGTCTTTGTCCTCTTTTTTTTTTGTCCCAGGTGGACCCCAGTATCCGCTCCATGATGGCCTTGCAGCAGGAGAGAGGTACCGCCTTGTTCGGTGACACCCACAATGATGTCGCCCAGAAAAGCAGCACCCAGCTGCTTGAAGATCAAGCTGACATTGTAAAGTGGAGCAGGGTGCCGGGACAGGTGAGGTGCATTTGGAATGCCCTTGTCGGCAGTGCTGTTTTGAATCTGGGCTTGGCTGCCCTGAATTAAAGAATTGTTAATATACTTCATTTATGGGCTGACCTTTCTAGGGCCTGATCTTTTGAGTATGAAGTTTAAAACTAACATTAACTAACTAATCGACTAAGTTAATGTGACTTGTCAGGGACCATAATGTGACCGGGCTAACTAAACCAGTCCTTTCACATCAGATGAGCTCTCACAGGGATATTTTAGCTTGTCCCCGCTGGAATCAAACAGAACCCATTTTTACACATATTTATTTCTTAATATTCTATATCATTGTTTTTTAGGATTCTGTTTGTGAACTGTGTACATTTTACTTGTTTGTACTACATTTTACTTGTTTTCACTATCTGTACTTTTTGCACTGTTTTACATTACAAGGTACCAGTTTGTACCTTTGCAGGTACAATTAGCTGTCACTGTGGCTGTACCCTCAAGGTACTGCAAATTATACCCTAGCTGTAGGTAATGGACTTTGAGGGTTTTTGTACCACTGTACCATTGTTTGTGCCTTGGGGTACTAAACTGTACCAGGGCTGTACCCTTTTTTCTGGCAGTGCATACATATGCAGCTGTTGTATACACAAGAATTAGTTAATCTAATGTAATCATTTCATTTACGTAATGTTAATTTTTGTGCGGTCTAGGTTAGGAGTTCCCAACGGACATCAAGAGGTTAGGAATCCCTAGTTTGGGTGATGTTAGACCCAGACTACAGCCGTAGACCTTTGTCTTTTCCTTTAACCCCAATAGGTCTGTCGCATTCCCAACAAGCCCATGCTGTCCTTCCGCGGGGGTCAGATGGGTTGTTTCGTGCTGCGCTTCTCCCACGCTGGCCGGAGGCTTGCTGCCGCCTGCGCGGACCGGGATGCCTTCCCCGTCGTGGGTGCGCCAGCTATCCGACCCGCTCGAAGTGTCTCTTAAATTCAGTCTCACTCATTTTTTAAACATCTTAACATGATGTCATCAAAATGTCGTGCTTCATCTTCCATCTCAGTTTACGAGATTCCATCGGGCAAGGTCCTGGCCGCTTTCAATGGGCACCTCAGCATGGTGTACGATGTCTGCTGGTCCAGTGATGATCAAAGCCTTTTGTCTGCTTCCTCTGATGGAACCGTCAGGTGAGGATCAATAGCTTTGGAGAACCTGAGAGTGAGATATTAGAAATTCCTTATTTATTGCTTACACAGCGAAATATGGAACTGTGTCTGGACAAATACTGTAATCATCTCCTAGCTCATGATGTATATTGAATGTCATTTATCTCTACTTTCACAGAATTTGGAATATGGAAAGGCTTCGTGGTGTGGCCAAGAAGATTCTGCCCCATCCTTCCTTTGTGTACTCTGCCCAGTTTCACCCTGTTGGCCAGAACCTTGTGGTAACCGGAGGCTATGACTGTCTCATCCGTGTGTGGAACATAAATATTCAAGACATCAACGGTCAATTGCTACATGAATTTGAGGGGCACAAGACGTTCATTAATGCCTTGTGTTTCGATGCAGAAGGTATGGCCTATTGTTGAACATAGGTATTTTTATTATTGGTACACTGATACTTAGGGAGCTGTATGTGGTGGTGTAGCATGGCAATAGCGTTGTAGGTCTGATACACCCAGCTATTTGTGGTTGAGTTTGCATGCTCTTCCTATTGTTGTGTCAGTTTCATTTTTCTCCTGCAGTCCAAAAATATGCAGTTATACGAATTGGATTTTCTAAATTGTCTGAAGGGTCTTTGTGGCTCGTGATGGACTTTCTAACAGCCTAGGTCTTGTGCCCTTTGCATCCGGGGAGATGTTTGAAGCTCACTACAGCCCTCTCTTGGAGGAGTGTAATACAGTCATCGATATGTATGTGTCCGTTTTGCACAGGGCTGCGGTTGTTTTCAGCGGACAGCGCTGGCTTGCTTATCGTGTGGAGCATGCCGGTTGGCGATGGCTCCTATCAGCATCCGACACGGCTCTGGAACATCGAGAGGGTATGAGAGAAATTCTAAGAGGTTGCAGACTGGAATCTCCCCTTTTAAAAATCACTATTTGTGCTGTGAGCAGTGTCCTGACTAGACTCTGAAATGATTGCAGTAAGTAAATGCAGGAAATTTTAGCAGAAGATATCTTTCTAAGAATCTTAGCGTGGCGTTTTATTTCGGAAATGGATTAATGTGTATTTTTACCTTTCAGGAGATAATGGAGAGTGATCTCAAGGGAATTCCCATTAACGGACTGGAGGTCCACCCAAATGGGCGTCGCCTACTGATCCATGCCAGAGACAGTGTTCTGAGGGTCATGGACCTCCGAATGTAAGTATTTAGACATTATTAGGAGTTACTGTTAATCAATGGCATAGGAGAGTTTGATATTGGAGAGGGGCACAACTTAATAATATAAAGCCAAAGCTCTGTTTATAGCGGGAAAGGAATGACTCAAATTAAATATTGAATCCCTCCCCAGTTCCTACACCCCTGCTGTTAATGGACTGATGCTAATTGAAGTTTACGGTTTCACAAGCGGCTTCGATAGCATAGAGGCTATTAGTGGTTATTAGTCTTGGTTCATGACAATCAAGAGGCTAATTTCTTCCGAGTAATATGATAAATGTTTTGTTACTATTTAAAATTTGTAGACCTTCTACGGTGCATTTAAGTGCATGGTACTTTATATTTTAATGTGAAAGTCTGTCATTATATTCAGTGATGCGGCGTGTGTGTGTGTGTGTGTGTGTGTGTTTGTGCTTCCAGACTGGCAGTAAAGAAGTACACAGGTGCCACAAACTACAGAGAGAGGATCCGCAGTACTTTCTCTCCCTGTGGAAGTTTTATCTTCTCGGGAAGTGAAGACGGCATGGCTTACGTGTGGAATGCAGAGACAGGTGAAGACTTTCCCTGAGAGCCTTCCAAATTGATTAATGCCATGTGTGACTGTTGCTTTGCTTTGGATGTGTGTTTTACATCTCGATTGCCTTTAAATCCCAAAGAAAGATCATCCAAGTGCTTTTCTGGATTGTAGTGTAGGTTTCAATGTTGCTAGTCACATGATGTCATACTGTGCAGCTTTTTTGTTGTAGTCCTGACTGTCAGCTTACCGCTGTGCTCCCGCTGTGTTGCAGGGGACCAGGTGGCTGTGTATTCTGAGCTTTGTTACCCCACCCCCCTCCGAGATGTAGCTTTCCACCCACATGAAAACATGGTCACTTTCTGTGCCTTTGGGGAGAGCCAGCCCGTGCATGTCTACATCTACGACCGCAAAGGTGACCTTTGGGGTGTTTCAATTTTTGTTTATTTGTCTTATTTATTTAGTTTGTTTGTTTGTGTATTGTTGGCATCATCCATTCTACAATTCACCAGGATATTAATATTACTCCAAAATATCTGGTTGGATACTGTAATGTCAAGTATGTGTTTAATGGTTTTTTGTAATCATTCAAATAGTACATTGTAATTATTTTGATAACTAGTAATGTAATTTAAATCCTTGTGTTGGAACTAATCATAATGGGAAAATTGGGATTTTGGCAGCGTGATTTTACAGGTTGTTAAATTTCAGTTGCTCAAATGGAGGTGGAGAGATTGAAAGGGCTGAATCGGTGTGGGACAGCTGAAACGAACGTCAGGGATGTGCCGGCTCTGATGGACCCCGCCTCATCTGCCCTGGATCGATTGGCCAGCGCCACTCGCATCACCTTGAAGATGCAGCACGTTAAACAAAAGCTCGATTCCGTACTGGTAAGTCGTCATGCCGCAGCCTATCGCTTTGGCCTGCTGGAATAGGTACCTGGAAGTGGATGGAATAAGTCAATTTTCATAGCATTTCAAAGTAAAGTATTTGTGTATTCTTGTAACAGCATGGGAAGAGTGGATGTAACAGCTTGCAAATGGTTATAGTGGACTGCAAAACAATTCTCAGTATTTTGTAAAGTATCTAAACTCTGTAATCTATAATCTCTTCTAGAATTCACATCAAAATCCTTCAGCTTTGGACTCCTACGATCAAGGTATTCAGTTGTGAATATTTATGTATTTATCATGGTGAACAGTGTGTTTACATTGCAGTTGAATTGTTTCAATTGAGTTGTATTGGATTTTTTTTTCTAAAGTCCTTTGTTTTAAGGATATCCATTCGCTCTATTTAGAAATGTACTTTTCTGCTGTATGTCGTTGTTATGCCTGACCTGTCTGTTCGCTCTTTTCCTTCTCGGTCTATGCACAGGGGGAGTTTCTGCCAAGGGGAGGAAATCGCTTCCGGAAAGCAGCCTTGTCTTTAACACGGTCAGCTCCTGAATACCTCGACTGTCACTACCAACCTCCACCGTTATCTCATGCAGCTTAAATGCCAGACTGCAGTTAGAAATAGTCCTGTCACTTTTTTTAAGTGACTAAATATGCTGCCTTTCAGGAAAATGTATAATGGTAGTTTGTTGTTGTGGATGAGTTAAAACGGCTGATTTTATCAGCAGTAATGCGTCATTATACTATTACATTATGTTATCTCTCATTCCCCTCTGACTTGTGTATTCATTTGAGTCATTTGATTCATTTGAAATGATTCATTTGCACTACCACCTGTCACTTTACTGCAGATTGCACACTTTTTATGGATATTTTTATGATTTTTGTTTAATATTTCCTCTTTATGTCACCTGTTTCTCATTCTTGGAGCTATGAACACAAACATCTCACTACACATTGTTCTGAGTATAGCTGTGTATGTCATAAATAAAACATTTGATTGATTGATTGATTGATTGATTGATTGATTGATTGATTCTGCAGCTGAGCTCAGATCTTTCATTTCCGGCCCCATCTTTGCTGTCCCCTCACTCCAAGTTGCGAGCTTCTGGGCCTCCTCTCGTTCTGCACCCACCTCTGGCCACCAGCACTCGTAAGTACCACCGCTGGTCTGACTGAACTCCTTCAGTTTAGCTTGTCCTGTTTGTTCTGCCTTTTTAGGTTAATATGTTGGAATAACATTTTTTCCGATGTTAACCTGGTTTTCGTGTTGGCTACGGTTGTATCTAAGAGAAACTGAAAGTTAACTTATTCCCAAAAGACACATCCAAGGTTTAAGTAGCATTTTATTTCATTTATTTGATTTCACAGTGTAAAAATGCTGGCTACTTGAATGGTATGAATAAGTTATACTGCCATACATCTGCAATAATTAGATGGTAATGCTATTGCTAAAGATTAATATAGTTTTCATATCAAAATGATGATGTGGATAAAACTGAAGTTTCATATATTTCAGGAAAAATAATATAATTGGAAAATGCCATAGCACTAGCCGGCAGGCTCCTATTGAGCATTGAGTATCAACTCCCATCCTGTGTTTCGAGATTTACCACCTCCCTCCATCTGTCACATACCTTTCAAAGATTTTCCCATGAGACAGTTCCCCCCTGGCGAGGGTTTGCTGGAATTCTGGATTCAGTGCTGAAGATACCGTCATAGGGTTTAACCATTCCTGTATTGACAGCCCTGCAAGTGTCTACATGTAGATTTCCTTTGACATCTTGCCAGTTTCATGCTTCATTCATAGAAACCTGCCTGAGTTAAACCGGCCGCATATACTGACAGCGAGCATTTGAAAGCTGAAAGTGTTTTGGAAGAAAATCTCCCTTGGGATTGTCGCTAACATGCCAGTCAGTTTTTTTTTTTTTTTTTTTTTTAAGGAAGCAAAAATTCTCATCAGATAACTTGATGTAATGTCTGAGAATGAAAAATGAGATGGCAAACCTGGAAAGTCACATTCAGTACCTTAGCTGTGAGAGGTTTCTTTTTTATGAACTGTATTGAAATTGTCTAACCAGCAGAATCTGAGGTGTGAGAGTGTTACGTGTGACTTGGACGATTCAATATAAACATCATAATGTGATTTATCTGCTTCTTTTTGCCATTATTCTTGACTTAAAGAATCAAAATATGCACACAGTCATTAAAACTTGAAGGTTTTAAAAGTTGTAAGCTATTTTATGCATCCTCAGCAGTATGTTCTTAAACGCAGAATATCGGCCTGTTTGGAATTTATCTCAGAAAAGACCACTAGAGGGAGGGAGCACTCTGTTTTCCTTTGTTTTGTCCAGAGGTGGATAGTTCAGGTCCAGAAAGTAAAAAGTAAAAATCCAGACCAAGATTTTGTTTTAACCAACCTGTTGAGTATAAAGAGTCAGAGTACTCAACTGGTTGGGTGAAACAAAATCTTGGTCTCCATTTTTACTTTCTGGACCTGAACACTCCAACTCTGGTGTTGTCTCGATGTGCGTCTTCTCTATGTCAGGTGTTTCCAAATACCTTTATCCTGCAGGCTTTATAGAATGCATTTCTGTTTGAGGTCTTTTTATTCTGAGGGGCTTTGCTGGGATCCATAACAGCAAGCGTTTAATATTTTGACACTTTTTTTTTCTTGCAGAACTTTTAAACACATTTTTATAAGACTTAGTGATTTTTGTCAATAGTGAAAATTCATCTGTGACCATGTTGTTTGTATTTGTGTCAGGCGAAAGATGTTTCGTTTTTCAAGCATCTGCATTTGCAAGATGAAACTATAGCCTTAAAGTGAGAAGCTTTGTGGTAATACAGTGAGTGTACATTACAGATTCATGGTTTCTAATTGATTTTTTTCTCTCCTGTCTCATTATTTCTCTGCTGTTTTTCCGGACACAAAAATACTTTTGTTTCTCTGTGAAATATTTTCTCCACTCATATGTGAACTCCACCTCACCCTAAAAAGTTCTGTTTTTCTGAGATTTCCGGTAAAAGGACAAACCTGTTTTTTTTGTCGTATTGGGGTCAAATGAGCATGTACTCATTGCAGTTTTGCACAAGACCGAGCTTGTCCTGCCTTTGCAGGAATCGTCTATAGTGCTACCGGGACAAAATCTATTACGTATTCTTATGCTGTGTGACTCATCACAGAGACGCACAGGGTTTTATTGTGGTAATAATCTGTTTCCCTCCATAGTTTAGTTTTAGGGCAGGTTAATCTTTACCAATTTTTTTTATCTTGAATAAATGTCATGATTCAGTCCTTAATAATAATAATATTGAACACAAAAGTTTGATACCAAATTGGTTTTGTACTACAGGCAACACAGATAGATATTACTGTATTTGTAAACGCACTGTGACTCTCTTCTGTCTCTTGTGGTAGCTTATTGTCTCTTGTACCAGCTTAATTATGTTGCCTTCCTCTCTTTTTTGGCACAGGAGGCTTCAGCCCCGTAGGTCAACGTTTGAGCCAGGCACTATCTCTACGGCTCCAGACGGTAAGGAAGACGTGCCGAATTCTCCATGGGTTATCGCAGTATCGTTCAGAGACGCCCAGAAATGGAGTCGCTGTGGCCTTTGAGAGGCCTAGTTGTCGTACAGTTGCAGAAGTGCCATGAGAGTTCAGTCATGTCATGATGGCTACCGTTACGGATGCGGTGATCTGCTATGAGCGCCAGACGAAGAAATGTCTGTCGGGCGAAGCTCGGCTAAAGTGTGTGACATATTTCACACCGTGACAAAACCAAAGCTGGCCTGAAAATAAAATAAAACAAAGCGAATCGACGGCTGGGCGACAATAAGAAAGCACGTCAGTGCAAAATCTGTGAAGCCAAGGGCTTTGAGGCGCGGCTTTAGCGGGAGAGAGAGCACTGCCTTGAAGCTTGGGTTGGCATTGAAGGGCCCCTGCTTCTTGTCAGACCCAATATGATGTGCTAAAGCAGGCCTAAAAGGCCTAAAAGCCCTTCTGCTAGATCCACACAGTGGATCACATGCCCTCAGTTCCTGTGAATTTCGGACCCAACGGCAAAACCCGCAGAATTAAAACCTTTTTCTTGAAGCAAATCACCACAACTTCGGCAACAAAAACCACGTTAGCTGAACTTCTGATTTTTCTTAACCAGAAATAAAAAAATAATAATTTGCCTCTTAGTGCAGAATATGGAGATAAAGTTGTGACCATTAAACATGTGTCGCTTTGGATAAAAATGTTGACATGTAAATGTAAGTATTGTGACAAATGCATGTACAATGATACACTATGCATACTTCATAATGCATTAAATATAAGCTTTCTACTTATAAAAATCCTTAACGTAGTGTCACTTGTAGTAGAAACTGCTATTTTCTATGACTGAGTAGGTGTTACTAGGTTCATCTAACAACTTAAGCTGTTTAGAAATGTACAATGGATATTAGTTTTATCTATTAATGAAATAAACCTTTTTACAGTCACTTAATTGGTATAGTTTCTAGCAAGTGTTTTTCAGCAATCCAGCCTGCACTCTCCTTTTTTTAGTACTTTGGGTGATTATGGAAGATTAGGAACTTGAAAAGGTTAGGGAGTCTTTCTCTTCCATTAAATAATGCAGATTGTTTAATAAATACAGTAGATCTCTGTATATAGGAATGTTGTTTAGCAGGTCATGGCAAAGGAATACAATACTTTTGGCAAATGTTGTTTAGAGGAGAACATATGAATTAAGCTCTTCAGACTTCCAATACACATAGACATTAATGAAATGTCTTTTCATGCTAAGAGAGGATTCTTTTGGAGAAGCAGTTTGGGTCTTTGATTGCTGGTTGCAATGTGATTTCCTCTGGATGCTTTTTTTTAATGATGAAGCACAAAATGAATCGTTTTTCTGGCGGGTGGAATTCCCCTTTAAACACAGCATGTCACCTGAGGAAAATATGCCACTGTGTTATAGTGAATAAAATGTGAAATTGCAAGTTGGGCGTTTGTCTGGCGGGAATAAGCTAATGCAGAGCAACCGTTATACCTCATATAGGGCGTTTAAGAAATTACTTCTCCCTCATTTGACATTCCCCTGTTTTCTGTTAGCAAAGCTAATATCTTTACTTGTGATGTAAATCAGACTTTTCGATGCGGTCTCAGGCCTCCTCAGCAATGATCTGTGGAGCAGCACTTGATCCCACCAATTGTTGCCTTTTATTGAATTTGGTTAGCCCTGCCCCCCTTCAAGTCCCCAGAGGATGGTGTTAAACTGTGAACGGTTTGCCAAAATTGGGAGACCCTCCAGGAGCCAATGCAAGCAGCTCTTGTACTTAAATTCTTACTTCTTATTGCCACTTACTGGCCATTCATTCGTATGCTTTGTGGGTGTCGGTTTTCCCCTTCGAGTTGTCTCGTGTGTGTGTGTGTGTGTGTGTGTGTGTGCGCGCGTGCGTGTGTGTGTCAGATGCCACTCGTCGACCTGTTGCGGCTCAGGAGAAATGACTCACCGCGTGCTGATGGTGAACAGAGCCAAGGCGTGTATCTGTCTCCCCACGCCTTGGCTTCACCCACTGAATATTTCTCGCATAAGCCATCTTTGTCTGCAGAATCAAAATAAAAGATAAACACGTTTAAGGCAACGTAATTAATTAATTAAAAGTACACTCCGGTACATCGCCCAAATTGGTCACACATCTCAAACCGGTAACTGCAGAGAATATTTGCTGCTGTGGTTTATGGGTTAATAATTATTGTACCTTTTTTACGATTCATCTTACTATGGCATTTTTCATGCGTTTTAAAAATAGGAAAAATTTAAAAGCAGATAAGCCTTTTAGTGTCACTTAAAAGGCTTCAGCTAGATGATAATTGATCATAGCTGGACATACTGGTTATTTGCCTTCTTTATTGCATCACATATTTTAAAACAAAACTTGTGTTTTTGGTGTGGTAGTACTTTCTCTTTCATGCCACTTCCTGCTTTTACTAATTTTTTTCAGTCAATACTTTAAGTTCCACTGTTAGAAGCCAGATTTCCGTCAAATCTCTGCCTACAGACCCGATGAAAAATGATGATTCCTTTCTTAATTGCTTTTATTTAAATGTGTTTAACTGATATGTATTTGAATATTGATCCTTCATGTCTGAGGCCTGAAAAAACATCCCTTTTAAGAATATCACATTTAGTGGGGAGATGGCTTATATGAATGTCTGCATCAAAAAAAATAATAGTTTTTGACAGTAGGTGCTAATGGGATCTCAACATTGGTATAACGATGTTAGAGTCTTTTAAACAACTGAACAAACTGGACAAATGGATAAATACACACATTTTATTTCATTACAAATTTGAGCAGAATATCTCCTGATATCACTTTGGAAAACAGGCTTGGTCTGGTATTTGTTTTGCATTGAAGAAAATTATTATTTTTTGGGTGGAGTCCCTCTTTTGAATGCAAGCCTCATTTTTATTTTTAATACTCTGAGTCGTAATTACTCTAAATCGTGTGTAATTATTCCATGCTGAAGCTATCTGAAAAATATGCGCCCAGACGTGTTCTTCAGATGTTACTTCAAAGGGTTAATATGAGCATTTATAAATATTAGGCTGTCAGAAGACTTTAACATTAAAGGTGTTTGTGAAGGCAAAGATTCGCAAGCTTTCAGAAAGGGGAAAAATGTTAACATTCGGCTAGGGACAGTTTTATATTCTTAGCATCAATAATAATCTGAAGACCCTTGAAATGTATTTGAGCTACCGTGGTCTTTAGATTTTAAATCTTGACTTAAAGTAAAACAACCAAATCTGTTCATCCATATTGGCCTTGGTTTTACCGCTTTGCTTATTGGCCATACACCAACGCCAGTTATCGGAAAACGTTGGATGGATCAAAGCTATACCATTTTTATTGTTTGTAAACATTGTTCTGATTATGATTTTTAATAGATATTTTTCATATTAATTTTTATTTTTATTTGATACTGAACTGGACTTTGCTCTGTCTTTGGGGTCTCCCATGCAGGGTTGTTGGGCTTGTTTGTGTGTTTAACCTGGAGCCTGGAAGTTATTGTCTCATGCTGCTAAGAAAATGGTGTGCATTCACCACATTGAACCTCATTTCCTGCTAAGAAAATGGTGTGCATTCACCACATAGAACCTCATTTCCTGCTAAGAAAATGGTGTGCGCTCACCACATAGAACCTCAATTCTGCTAAGACAATGGTGTGCGCTCACCACATAGAACCCAATTTCCTTCCTTTTCCCCCTCCAGAGCTTTGATGATCGTCCGTCCTCTTCTCTACATGGCGAGGCCGATTCTTCCATACCAGTGCAGCAGACGGTAAGTTTGCAATTTTTTTTTTTTTGCACGTTGTACAGATGTTTATATTCAAAATTTTATTGCCATTTTAAATTGCCATTTTACATATTTAGCAGGTGCTGTTGTCCAAAACGACATACAATTGGGGCAAATAGCAAACAAACAAACAAGCATGCTGTGATGGAGTCATCTAGGCACAAGTGAGGCTTGGCTGATGGCCAGGTACAAATGTAAGCAGTTATTAGAGCAGGAACTGCATAGCAATTTCTAGCAAAGACTATTCAAGGACCAGAAATGCAACATAAGAACATTTAGGCAACATAAGATTGTTCAGGGAACATTGAAGAAGCTCAGGCTAGTAGAGGACTTCATATTTGTCCTGTACAGAGTTATACTGACAGAAGCTGTTCCTGCCACTGCAAAAGAAAGAGCATCACTAAATAGAATAAATAAAGTAAAAGCTTGGGGTGGCGGGGGCTTGTGTGGGTGTGCCCCACGACGGGTTGGCGCCCCTTCCGGGGTTATTCCCTGCATTGTGCCCATAGCCTCTGGGATAGGCTCCGAACTCCTCACAACCCTGAATAGGACAAACAGTTACGGAAGATGGATGGATGGATGGATGGATGGAAATGAAATTGCCGCTCTAGGCTGTGCAACAAACGAGGTAGCACAATAACAATACCAAAACTTAAGTTAACAAAACAAATCAAAATACTAAAATATAGAAATAAAAAATGACATATACAAATAGTACAGATAAAGTAATACGAGAATATTTATTAACTTCACTGCATGGTTTAAAACAAGGGAGAGATTAGAAAGGTTATTGGCAAATGGATAAAATATTATTTTTAATAAATAAACGTTCAAACCGGGCATAAGCGATTCTGCCAGCTTAGTTAATTTAACAAGTGCTGTGTATAGATCCTGTGCATGCCTTTTATTTTATTTATAAGGTGTCATGTGGTTGGGGGGGGGGATGTTTTTTTTGCACCTCCTTGAAGCTGGGATTTTTAGCTGCTGTAGGTGACTCAGTTGTTCCAAAGGTTAAAAAGGTGCAACTTTAAGATGGATCAATATGAAATTCTTCTCTCCCCCTTGTTTTAAACCAAGCAGTGGAGTTAGATATTCTGATAACTTTTGAACGTGATGTTTTTGTTTAGTCTGTAAACCCAGTAGCCAAACTGGGTCGATGGTTAGTGGGCCTTTCTGGGTTTTGCAAAGTTGGTTTCTGAGGGTACTGGAGAACCGGGTTGGTTCTTGAAAATCATTCAATTCTGGAACAGACTTGTCACTTTTATGGTAACAAGCCTATCTTCCTTCACTAACCACTAATGGTTGAAGTGCAACAGATAAGACTACTGCCTGTGGCCATACTCTGTTAACATGACAGGGCTGATTCTACGTAATATATAGACTTTAATAAGTTCATCCGACCAAAAGAAAGTAAAATGTAGGCTGTATTGTTATATGATTCCGTGCCCTCTTTGGTTTTATGCTCAGACGTAGTTTGAAGTAGGAGAACTCGGTGGAGATGTCTGTGGGATAGAGGGCTTGTTGCCTGTTGGGAGCCCAAACTGCCATTTTAATCAGTCATTTTTAACTTTCTTTGTGTCAGATGTTTCATTTGAAGCATTATGTAGACCTGCTGTGTGTTACTTTATAAACTTAAAGGAACGTAGCATGTATTAGCAGTCAGTCAATGATTAAAGTTAGCGAGAGGACTGATTACATAGTAATTGATAATACACGCGCTCTTTAGAATTCCGGGAAGCCACCCTGTCACCCTCTGACACAGCTGAGATGTCATGGTTTCTGTTTTAGGTCGTCTTCCTTTATGACTACACTGCCAATCGATCGGATGAGCTGACTGTGTCCCGTGGCGATGTTATCCAAGTTCTCTATAAAGATAATGAAAGCTGGTGGTTTGGCCTCCTGGCCGATGGACGGCAGGGCTACTTCCCAGCCAACTATGTGGTCGACCAAAGTAAGAATTTTTATTTTTTTTGATTTTTTTTGTGCCTTAATCTTGCACAGTGAAAAGCGTTTGATCCATCTTTCATTTCAGGGGATTTTGAAGAGGATTTGAACAGAGCCATAGAAACAGACTCTTCTGTGTCAGATCGGCTGAACCAATCAGCTGAAAAATCGACCCAGGCAAAGGTATTTTATTTTTCACAATGACCTAGTCTACGTTTCTCTGATATTTCAGTTATCTTGCTTTTTTTTTAATCAAACTTCTGAGGAATATGAACTAAACTGTTGCCCCTTAGAAAACAATGTTTGTGCATAAGAAGCTGAATTCAACCCTGCGTCTCTTAGTGTGGGCACGCATGCAATATGTTTATATTGTATAATACAGTATACCCACATACACACACACACACCCCGCATGTGAGGCTTTCACACATTTTCTCCTTTCACAAGTTCTCTCCTGTCTGCATTTCCCTTTAGAGCAACTACTTACTGCAGTGTAAATCTGAGAAATGAAACGGTGAAGATAATGACAAAAATGAGACTTTAGGACCTCAAGTTTCAACTATTTTGTCCAAACAGCTGAATTTCTCTGCTGCAACTATCCCTTAAAACCTGCAAAAACTTCTACCATAAGGCAATGATATTGTAAAATGAAACTAAAGTATTCAGAAAAATCTCATGTAAAGATTTTTGAGGGCTGCCCACAAATGAGAGTTATCTACAGACTGAATCATTGTCAAACTGATACATAAACTTTTTTTGTCCCCTTACTTTTGTTTTGCTTAAATTTCACACCTCAGTGAAAGGAGGCTGAATTGTTTTGTCATACAGTGATTTTCCTAGTCTTGTGGGCTAAATTGATGTGTATAGCGTACATCTACTCCATGATTATCGTGCCTTTTATATATGAGTATGGCCTCATGCCTACTGTTCCACTGGTACGAACAGAAATAGGTAAAAATCACAAAACAGCCAAGCACAGCATGCAAATGCTGACCCTTATTAATCTGGATCATAAATAAGCTATAAACTGCAAATGTTTTATTGTTGTTCTTAAGAGACTCTGTGACAACTGCATGACATTATCTTCAGACACCTTGCATGGTGAGAAAATGCAGTGACACTCTTGTTCGTAGCAGAAGTGTGATTAACATGGTTTGCACAGTTATGCTAACCAGCTAATTCACACCCGTATAAATGCATTTCTTTTAATGTTGCTTATGGGGTAAAGAGCAGCTATTTTGCTACATGAAAACCTTCAGGCCCCAAATATGTTATTTTTTCTTGAAATGACATACTGTAGAATAAACATATTAGTGAAGCGTACATATTGCCTATTTTCATTGCTAGCTGGCAGACTTCACTTATTTACGGAGTCAGTGTATCCAAAATATATATATATTTTTTTAATATGTACAATTAAAATTCATTTTGTACTGGAGAAAAATGTCTGTCTTTACTGCATCTTTCCTTTGCCCTTTTTTGTTTGTCCTCTGTTTGCTGTTTTCTGTTACAGACATCTGTGCTTGCCAGTTACCCTTTTGTTGTATTTGATTTATTGTGTATTTCTTTATTTTTTGCGAATTGCCGCCATCCCGACATTCGGAACCGGCCCGGCCACAGGAAGCAGCTGGCATTTCTCAGCATCTTCACTGCCCACCTCACACTGTGATTGGTCCGCCCGCAGATCTCTGGCGCTGTGAGCTCACCCAGAGAGCTGAGGTTCATCTCCGAGCACGACACAGACCCAGAAGCACCAGTTTTGTGAGTCTGGTAGAGCTCAGCTGCCTCTTTCACTCTGTACCACTATAACACTTTTGGCACCCCGCCCCCCCCCCCCCCCCCCCCCCCCC
>JAODKC010000028.1:17793040-17810543 GCA_026777985.1 Mormyrops attenuatus
CACCCCCTTGCACCTGCTTGCTTTACGAGTGCCATGTTCCTGAGGGCCAAACTACGTGTGTACAACATTCATCCTGAATTACACCGGACATGTAATTTTAAATTCTTTACAATCAGTATGAGTCACCTGTCAAAGTGAAAGACAACGGAAGTTGTTTGGTAGAGGGAAGGTACTCCTGTAGTAACAAAGTGCAGGGATGCAGTTGGCTTGGTGGCTTCCATCTAGATAAAGTATGTCTGTATGAGTGAATTCGACGCCGCCCTTATTCTGTCTGCGTGCTTGAGTAACAGATTCTGTTTTCCCCACTAATTCTGTTGTATGGTTGTTCTAATGAATTTTGCGAGCTGCGCTACGGCAATCTGTGTGGTAAAAATCATTTTCTACAGGGTTCAGAGGAAGAAGAAAAAGATGAAGTCTGTGGCCGCGACGGGACAGTCTACCTTTGCAGACCCTGACATCGCCAGCGCATCACAGGAGAAAGCAAGCAGACCTCTCCCAAAGAGAGGGCGATCCAATTCTGCTTTCGAACCCGATAAGTAGCGCTGTCAAGACATTCACGCAGTCACCGCTGTGGGCAGTGACTGAAAATTTATTGCACTATTTTTTCCACTTTTTAGACTGAAACTGTACAGTTCACTGAAGGACCTTAGGTGTGCGTGATAGCATTTATGACCTAACGGAGTGAGTGCTCATTTTTAGTAACGGTAGGAATTCCTGGTCATTTACACTGTACATTTACAGTGGCTTTAAGTGTATTTATTGATGAGAAAATATTTTCCATTTAACTTGTATCTTGAATGCAAGTTGAAGATTGACTGCATTTAATCATTTTAGCAAATTTTTAAATAGGTTTTTGGTTTTATTGAATATCATTCACATAAATGTATTTGTTTTGTAAAAAATATGTAAATTGCTTTGCTGGGTTTCAGAACTGAACACTACAGATTTTTCCCTTGAAAAGGATTTGCTACATCAGTATAAGAAGTTATTCTTCTTGATCCTTGTATGAAAGACACTATGTTGGTTTTACCAAGTTCCAGCCAGCATTTGGGGGAATAAAAAAGTGAATTCTTGTTACCAAGAGTGCAATGCATATTGTTTAAATGTTTGTCCAGTTTATAATATTACACTGAAAAATAACTCCAGTACTCTGTACTGTAGATTTGTTTACACCATTTACTTCTATTAACTCAGAACATTGGGAAACCCACAGTTACAACTGTGTGAACTGTATCTTTAAAGAAATTTAAAAATTCAGTATAAAAAGGGCTGTCACTTTGGTAGTAGGTCATAGCGGTTTTACCCCATGATGGATCCCATCCAGGATGTACCCCGGCCTTGTGCCCCTTGCAGCTCGGGCTGGACGTCAAGGGTCCTCCGTGGCCCTTACCAGTATATGTGGTAGGAAGATTTGTGGATGGATTTGTTTTGAAATTATTAAAACTACAAAAGCAAACACAGTTAGAAACCGCTGTGAACCAAAGACGTGCGTGATTGACAAAACCTTACGGACACTAATTTGCACACTGTAAAGATATGTACATAAAAACTAATGGAAACTATAATATCATAACAGTGATAATGAACTAAATCCCGTCTAAATACCATGTTCTGTACTACTGAGTATGGTGGCA
The DNA here is from genome assembly GCA_026777985.1 of Mormyrops attenuatus. Classification (NCBI taxonomy): domain Eukaryota; kingdom Metazoa; phylum Chordata; class Actinopteri; order Osteoglossiformes; family Mormyridae; genus Mormyrops; species Mormyrops attenuatus. The sequence continues at coordinate 17,794,675 of JAODKC010000028.1, forward strand.
TATCTGCAGCAATAAACACCCCTATAGCCATAATAATTTTCTTTTTTAGCCTGGTCTGAATTTCCTGGCAATAGTGCCATAGATGCCCTGGGAAGACTAACACGCAGAAGCTATTTCTGCCTTCCTGCAGTCGTACACACACTGCTGATGTCGTCTCAAATGCACTAGCATGTTGGCTGTGTTTCCAGCAACGGATCGCTGTTCAGTATGACAGATCCGACAGCCATATTCTTGGTCTTATCAACGACTCACTTTACTGTGCTGGCGTATCGGGAAACGAAAATGTTCCAAAATCGCCAATCATGACTGATTGTAAATGACATTAGCGTAACTCACAGCGACGATATAATAATAATGCATAATGTTTTCTGCATTGAACATCTACTTGTGAATTTAAGTTCTGCCCTTGTCTACAAATGTATGAATTAGTATCATTGTGCGTAACCGAAAATGAGGTACTGAACGGTACACGATGAATACGTGTAACTTTAGAGCTCTAAGACAGTCTAACGTTGTTTGTTATATTTTAATCAGTATCGTATCGCGACACCCAGGGGAGTAAGACCTGTGAGGACAAGGGGGACATGTACCATAATTTGGATGCAATCATCCATCCCCAGCAATTAATAGAACTTTGTATTTAAATGATGTCCCCCCCAGTATCAAAGTCTCCTACTCTGTTTGCAACACCAGGACTTTTAAATGTGTATAATTCTATCATTTTGCAAACTTTGACATTTGATGAAAATGTGCTTAACATTACTATGGCACACAAACAACTTTGAGAAGGTACGCTGCTTAGTGAACGTGTCATATCGGCACTTAGTGGAGAGGGACAGTCATGTTCATTTCGTGCGTTTATGTAGAGAAGCTAGTTGATAAGCAGAGTGGCAGAAGTGAGACATGGCCTTACTTTGGTTTTACACAACAAAAAGTGTGAATCTGCAGAGCCAACAGCCCCCACTATGCAAACGATGCTACAAGGTGGCAACCTGGCGAAGCATCTGTCTGGTTCACCCTGATTTATACGAGTCTAAAGATTGTCAGGTGAGCGTGATAACAGATATAAGACACATGATAGTGATATAATTTAGCGATTATTACGTTTCGCGTTTCTATTTAAAGTCATGTTTAGCCTACATGCAACTTCATATCCCTTTACTCGGTGACAAAATGTAGGCTAGGCTAAATGACGAACAGAACAAACACAAAATAGAAATCTAACGTGAGTGTATTGGTGACATTTTGTGACAGCTGAAGCCAAATGAATATCAGACTCTATGCATTGAAAGGAGTTTAATTAGCCTATACTTATCACACCGGTGTTAAATCTATTTAAGTTATTGCTGCTGGTTTAATTCATAAATAGGCCTGTTTATATAATAAGGAATATAATATTTAAATGAGAATGTTTTACAGTATTGATTTGGGGTTTATGCAGATTGGTATCATGGTTTAAAGGGGCAACCTTTGAGCAATTATGTAGAGCAACCAAGTATTGAAAATAATGGCCTAAAGTTTATTGTTGGGTTTGTATTTAGTACCCAACTCCCAGCAGAAGCAGTGGAGACCAGCGTGTTGGCAAATGGTGAGCAGATAGTGAAAAGGCTCCTTAATGAGTGGGTTTTTGCCTTCCTATTTATGCTCCAATTCCCCAAACAAATAGACCACAGTTCAGTAAACTGAGAAGAACCAGTCCGCAAATATTCATTGTGACACCGATGAGAACCCTGCCCACAGTTTAGAATGGTGAAGGGAAAGTCACAACTACTGCCCAAGCTGTGCTACATGGGATTCTCCAAATGGGGGTGTGGGTGAGGAAACCAAAGAAGCCCCCACCCAGGCAGCAGCCCACCCAGGGCAAGTAATGAGGTGTGACGGAATGGCACCAGAAAAGAATGAGAGCAATACAGGTTTAAAGGAATGTCAATATTCAAAACAAAAGTGAAATGTAGGGAAGACACTAGTGATCACACTTGGCACAAAATGCTTAGGTTCCTAATGACATGCAAAGTTTCTGAATAAAAAGTGGAATAATTATGAAGAAATCACCTAAAACATAAGGAGTATATAAAATATATGGCTGTAGAAAAAGACATCTGCATGTCATTGTGGTTTTTATATATAAATACACACACGTATGTGCGCTCTGGTCCTAGTCCTTTGATCTTGGAATAGAAGGGTATTTGTTTTATAATGACCCAGATTCGTATATAAATCTTTATATGTAAATATGATATATAATATAAATCTGCTAATGATAAATAAAATAGAAGAAGCAGCCATAGCTATGACCAGTAAATACATCCATCGAATGGATATCCAGTGCGGTAGAGCCTTGAGAGAGATCTTGGGAAACGAAGTGTGCCGGGTAGTGCACACAACGGCAAGGACACCAGTGCGTCATGGGAAGAGTGCCGGGTAGTGCACACCACGGCAAGGACACCAGTGCGTCATGGGAAGAGTGCCGCGTAGTGCACACCACGGCAAGGACACCAGTGCGTCATGGGAAGAGTGCCGGGTAGTGCACACCACGTCAAGGACACCAGTGCATCATAGGAAGACACACAAGTGCAAGCTAAGGGAAAATACCGGTGAAAATCTACCTAAATCCACTTGGACAGTGGCAAGAAAAAGCAGAATACTTTTTTTGCAATCTACAAACATTTTAGGAACTTTATTCTAAGTGGCAGAAACCAGCACAACAAAACTGTGAAAATATATACACGTCCGATAAAATTCAAAAATAACTTTATTATGAAATAAGCACTAGTAACTCCTGCTGCAGTAAGTATTACACACAGCATTAAATGATCAAATTATCACAGACTTCCCCCTTCAAAGAAATTGAATCAAGCTCCACCGGTTCCTCTGGTCCCTTGTTTGTTTTCTGATCTGATCCTGCTGGTCGATCTGATCTCCATCACCCCAGAAGATTCATCTCCCTTTCACTACAGATTAAATAGCTGAGGTGCAGCGTTTAATCCATAACTCCAGCTTCCTGAGGTGAACGAGATATGGAAAAGCCCTCTTCTCTGTGCCACACAGGGAAGTCACTAAATATCAGTAACAGCGCAGGTGTCACGAGAGTGTGGCGTCTTTTACAGCTTTATTGTCTGGCAGTTCCCCTTCCTCTTCTTCTGAACATAAACACGGGTTTAAAATTTTCTAATACAGGAAATTATGAATCATACTAAATTTCACAGTCACAAAACAATACTTTACCTTTTATTGGTTTTATAAAAATATTAGTTTTATAAAATAAAACAGTTCAACATTTTTCCCATACAATACAGTCTATGGCCAAACGTATGACAAAACTTCAAGAAGATATCAGAAATTATATTCATCATATACACAATGTCATTTTTGGTGGAATTATCTATTTATCTTTGAAATTTACCTTTATTTGGTGTGGTATAGAGCTCTGGAAATCATTTCAAATCATTATGTTCTAAGATTCTTAATGCTTCATTCATAAATACTATGCAAACGCTACGTCTGCGCCCAAGTCAGGTTCCTGGTCAGTCTTTTGAAACATCACTCCTTTCTGCAAGAACATAACACAAGTGAAAGACTTAGTCACGTGTGGAAGGTGTATTTTAACTGAGTACTAAACACAAGTTGTCTTTTCTAAATCTAATTTATCCTTAAGAAATATCAGCTATTTTCAGCAGCATAAATATACAAAAAAAAAAAAACATACCTCGTTTAATCTTTTTCAAAACTGGTGGGCTGTTGGCTTGGATCCCTGTAGCTATTTCAGATCCAGTAGATTCCTCTTTAATTATGTTTGGTTCAAGGTGTAGATTTTGGGACTGAGCATGAAAATAAAATCTCGATTATTAGTTTATTTAATATTAGGCAGAAAAAGATTGTGACTTCTAAAAATGCTATGAGTGTTGAATGCCCAGTCAGGAATTTTATGAGCAGTAATGGGCCAATGAAAGACAAGATGCATTAAGGCTCTCACCGACAACTTTGAGGATCCATACTCCATTTCGGCAAGATCCAGCACCGGACTGATCGGAGAGGAATTGGAGAGAGGCATCTCAATTGCCGACCGCTGAATGTTCGCCATTCTGAGTTTCAACAAGAAGAGAATGTCACAAGAGATTCGGAGTAGATCAAGCAATTGGCTTTTACAATCAGGATGTAAGTAAATTGTGCTTTGAAGACAGGTGATGACCTTTGGGTGCTCCCAACAACAAGGGATGATGGGGGATGGTCCCGGCTTGTGAAGATCTGAAAATGACAAAGAACAATACAATACAAATTTCACAGATCGTAGTGTTGGTATAGGTAGTTGTATAGGTCTAAAAAACAAATTCTAAATTTAATATTACAGTTAAACATGAATAATTCTGTTTAGTTGCATCTGCATCTTTGGCTATTTTTTGCTTTGAGCATTTCTGTTAAAGTTGCATTATTAATCTTAACGTTTGGGCAGTGAGGTGGCAAGGCAGGTACTACTGTCATCTCCCAGTTCATAGGCCTGATTTATGGCTCCATTCCATGTGTAGGAGGAAACAGAAAGCATGCGAGACCATGGCAATCGTGCAAATGTGAACACCTCACTTGATCCAAAGGGGATTTCTGTAAATCCATGTCCCTAAATTTCACTTGGCGAGTCATTGTCTCGGACTGGCATCCCATCCAGAGTGTAACCTGTCATATATCTCTGGTGCCTCTTGGGATATGCTGGCCATGAGTTATGTATTGAAAGTGGTTGCAAAAAATGGATGGATGAAATGAATGGATTGTAATATATGATGAAAGAATGCAACACAGAATTTCTAACAATGCCAAATGTTTTTTTTTGCCATTCGGAAACCAATTTTGGCTAACGAGTGAACATTGTTTTGTATTGTATTGTATTGTACTTTTCAGCTGCTGTTTATAATTGTCATTTTGGTTTGAAAATACAGGATCTAAAAAATAAGCTTGGGCTTCAGGCTACACCTTTCTGCTTCTCATCTGTTGCATTTTATTTGTATGAGGTTGGATTTATAATATGAGGAAATTATTATGATTTTGAAGTCACTACAAAAGAACCAGAAAAAAATTCATTCATTCATTCATTCATTCATTCAACATCCATCATCTTACACCTGCCAAACTGGCTAAGTTGGAAAACTCTGAAGAGGGATGATAAAATGGAAAACGTACAGGATCAATGGAGGACTCCACGTTCTTGGGGAGAGGCGGTCGGCTGACGACACGGCCACCGCAGTGGATGTCACCCAAACTCCGGGCTGAGGACGCACTCTCCTCCGGAAGGCAGCCGTAATCCAGAGGCGAAGCTGGGACGTCCCACCAGTGCGGGAAGCCCAGGGAAGAAGCTGTCAGACCCTCCCCATGAGTCCGTGTGCCATTGAGAATGGTCACCCTGTTCCACTCAGGGTAGTTATTCATCTGTCTCTGAAGAGATGACACAAAAAAAGAGGGATACTAAGTTACTACCCAAGGGAGGATTTTATGATTGTTCAGGGTGAGGGTCAACATTACCATTAGCCTATGAAATATTCTGAATCGGTGAGTGACAGGGGAGTGGCACTCTGGGGACCAATCAGCTTTCAGCTGGAGCTAGTGCCCTTTACTATGTTATTTTAGCCATTAGTGGCTGGCTAATCGCCCGATAAAACATTTCTTCATGCAACAAAAAAAAATAAATACCCAGTACTCGACATCCTTCAATCAAACCATACAGTAAAACTGAAACGGTGAGTGCAGCTTGGTGGTTAGTCCTGAGAATCATTCTCCTGATGCAGTTATTTAGCTGAGACAGGTTTCATTTCACTGGATTCAGGAAGTAGAGTGATATCAAGAAACACAAACGATGCTGCACATTTTACGGCCATGGCCTTTTTTTAAAAAAGTGGTTCTATTAGTCATCTGGAAGAAAAACAAAAATGGATAAGACCTTGAGCTGCTGTCCGTTGTGTGACACGCTTGTCACCAAGGGTGGGAGGAGAACTTCCCCAAAAAAATTGTGCTAGAATTACTTTACTTTTTCAGAAAATCCCCCCACCCAAGCCCTGTTCAACTCCCCTCCAAAGTTTACACAGTTAGTTACTAAAGTTACGTAAACAAAGGAAAGAAAACTGATCTAACAAGCGTGAATACTGGGGAAGGTACCGCACAGGCTGTTAGACACAGCGACCCAAGTCTTCTTAGACAGTCTTGTGTCGCCATCACCTTCTACTTTCTAACTGAACTGCATTCTGGGTGCCACTGGACGCTAAGATGTGCAAGTAAATACTTTATCTGTTACGTAAATCTTATACGCCTGCAAGTAAAACTAATGTAAGAATAGCTACTTATTCTAGCTACTTATTACAAAGAAAACTACATATTATGCTAAGTTTGACAAAAATACAATATTGCTTCAATTGTGAGAAAGGAAACAAGTCACATCCATGTCAGGTAAATCAAAAGCAGCTACAATTACTAAAAAAAACACACCACTTATAACAAGACCCATGTGCAGTTTTTTAAACTATTAAATAAGTCGCTTCTCTTATGATGCCTCTCAGCATCGCAGTACGAGTCAGGGTCGTGCAGGGATTTCTCTCACCGGTAGTACCTGCTTCCATCGGAGCTCATTCTCGGCGGACATCAGGATCAGTTCGATCTCCTTGACCCTTTTCTCCTTATCTGGATCTTCATTATCATAGTGTCTCTGCAATCAGAGTCCAGGGAGGAAGGTGAGCACCCTGTTCCGGAATGTCACCAGACATCACCCCGCCAAGCTCTATTCTTAATAAATTAAATTAAAGTTTATCTTCTCTTATTCACAATAGAAATAAGAGAGAGCAATGATGTTTGGCAGAGCGTGTTTTTCCTGCTTACCCCACCCACATCTATATGTTATTTTGTCACTTTACATTAAAACAACTCCATTTTCCTGGTCTGGTATGTTGAACGCTATTAGTTTAATCCAAATGACTTGTCTTACTTGTATTACGGCAGTTCCAGGCTGCGGAACATTGGCGTTCATGTACGTCGCAGGGAAAGGCAACTGGAGAGAGAGCCAAAAGTGAAAATGGGCAGACGGAGAGGCAGCTAGCTGAGATTTCCTTAAATCGCTACTAAAAAGAGAAATCTTGTGTAAAATGTCATGCACAAGTATGGTGCATTACACATTTTAATACAGGTCAGAGCAGTGCGAAACCTCATGTAAATAAAAATACGGAAGTAATAATACCATAGTTACATATACATTACAAGTGTTGCAAGTGTCAGCTTAAAAAAAAATACCAAACTCGAACTATCTTGAAGTGCCAGGCAGCTTTTACTGGATGTAGCATGATCGTGTTACACACGTAACCGGGGTGTAAAATCTGCTGATCTTCCTATATCTCTGATCTGTGAGTATGTCCAAAAAAAAAAATAATAGCACCTCAAGTCAGACAATGTAAGTCAAAACGACTGAAGAGGCAACAGGAACTACTGTGGCAGCCAGGGTAAAATAATAGAAACTATGATTGAAAAGCAATAGGGAAAAATGCACAGGCTTAAAAACTGAAACACTGAAATGGCGTTTGATTGAGAGGCAAATGGGAAAGAGGAAATGGTATGGATTGTGACCAACTGTTATGAATCGGCAAAAACATGAGGAAAAAGTCGATCTTTAGAGGTTTAACCATGACTGCATTGCTATACACAAACCGATCTAACAATGTTAACAAATGATTCATTTTTTTCAACCAAGTCAGATGCATGTTGGCATTGTCATACCTCATCTCCAACAGAGAAAAGGTTTTGGTGGAAACATAACAGAATGGAGGTCATTTGTGTGTCCAAACATGACCACCCTGGGTCATCAACTGCACTCCCTGTTTTGCAAGACAGCCATTGTCCCTGAGGTACAATATCCTACTCGACGGAGCACAGGTTAACAGCAGAATACAATGACATCATCAGTCCTCCAATCATCCGGAGAGCCCAAAAAGCCTGATAATTACTGGACTGCAATCTCAAAAATCATGGCTTGCTGTTCACTACTCTTTTGTATAGCTCTTGCACCAGTACTTCTTACTCTTGTACCCGAGCATTCATTGGAAGCTCAACCTAGCTACACTTATGCCTAGTTGTGTCCTTGATAGCACTCTTATTTGTAATTTGCTATTTGTCTCACTCCATACATCACCTCTAACAAAAGTGTCCGCTAAATAAAGTAAATATAATGCAAATGTATAATCGAAAGGCAAAAACAGAAGAGTAAAATGGGAAAAAAAAAAACATAGCAATAGTGATAGTTAGACGAAAATATAGCTAATAATTTGAAGGATTAATAAAACGTGACACATGAATTTTATGTTCTTCAGGTTAACTGTGTTAAAATGACATATTATTACAAATACTCAATGGGAAACACACTTTACCCGTTTTGTTCCTGGACCGTGATAGAACTCAAGGGGAGACTGTGCAAGGAACTTCAGCGTTGAAGGGTAATGAGTGAAACCATTTATATGGTCTGCTTTGGTGTAGTTTAGAGTTGCATGCAGCAGGTCAGCTTTGGTCAAGTGTTGCAGATAACCCTCCTGCTCAACCTTTCGTCGCATGGTAGAATTCCAGTGATTCTTGATAGCATTATCAGTCCTGTGCAAAAAGAAAATTAAAAAACATACTTATGATAAAAACAAAAAAAAAATGATCCACAGCAAAACATTTCACCCCTATAACAGTGGGGCGTTGACATTCTCTGTTGATGCTGAATAGCTGCAGGAACGTCCCCAACCTTCCAGGCAGAAGTTTGGCTATTTCTGCCCATCGATTCCCCAGCTTCTTGTGAGCCTGGTAAATGATCTGGTCCTCCTTCTCCGTCCAGGACGTCTTCTTCACTTCGGGATTCAAGTGGTTGTGCCAGCGTTCTCGGCATTGTTTACCGATACGACCTTTCAGGTACTTGGCTATGACGGACCAGCGCTTGGGGCCGTACTTCTGGACGAGTTCGATCACCTGCATGACACGTGACAAACCCAGACCTTAAGGTGCCATCAACACCTTTGAATTCAGAAGCTTTTAACGAACATTAAGTGGCTGGTTATTTAAATATGCAGACCTTTTTATCTTCTTCTTTCGTCCAAGGACCCTTGATGAGTTCTGGATTCAATACTTTCTGCCATCGGTGGTGGCACTGCACGTCTGTGTGGTTCTTCAGGACAAATACAAGTTATTTTTTTCCATGCCAAAGTTTGAACCACTAGAGAAACCAAAAACCATTCTTAGACTCTCTCCCAATATGGCCACACCCATATCACTCTTGTGCATTACATGTAGTATAATTTGAAAAGACTGATGTAACTTAACACTAGACAGACATGGCGAAGGCCGGCTGATTAAAAAAAAGTGTTGTGTTTTGTATTCTGCTCCTAGAAATACACACCAAATGAACCAAGATGTCTCCCACACAGCTGTGTGTGATGATCATCATAAAAGCACAGTAGTTCTTACAGGCATAAAACTTGCAATAAGCTTCCAATCTTGAGATCCATGATTCTCCACAAGCTTCTTTAGTTTTTCATCCTACAGGGAAAGGAGTGAAAGTTGCAGACAGTGACAGTAATGAATTAATGGACCACACTAAATGAAACAGGACAAATGGTTTTGGTAAAGAGACAACAAGCATAACACACAGCACCGGGCTACCTCCTCTATATTAATGCATCCCCACCATACTCACACATACGATCATACGAATGTCTAGTAGAACACTTTTGCGTAGCCATTACAAACGTTGTAGTATAATCCCAGCAAAAGTCCATTCGAGCCTTTCCTTACTTCTCCACGAGTCCACCGAGTCTTCCCTACGCTGTGCTTCCCAATCTTGGTTACTGGGACATCAGGGTCCAGCCCGTTCAGCTCCGTTTCTTCATCATCGTCTTCACTACTGTAAACACTGATCAGCAGAAACGGTGAGCCGTAAGGGAAATGGATCCCACACAGGTGCAAAAACAAAACCGAGAGTGATACCTCGCAAATCTTACACCGAAATCATAGGACCCCCCCCCCCCCAAAAAAAAGAAAGAAACAGATACGGCAAGTAAAAATTCGGTACAAGTTCGGCCTCATTTTGGCGTAGGCTACTTCATTTCACTAGAGGACGCATGCATCATACAGAAAAATGAAAAACCATACATCCACCCATATATGCATTCCCTTATCAAGTAGTACTACTAATTCCTGAATAGTCTTAACTTATGGAAATGAATTAAAAGACCATCATAAAAGTTTCGTGCACAAATAAGTAGGTCAGTTTCCCCTTGATTGTTAAGCAATTATTTCCTGCGTTTTAAAACACGCCCTAGATGTATTTCTATTAGGAATGCCAAAACTTGTATTAATGAACAACGGATACGAAACCATACCATCGCAATACCAGTTTCGTAAATTCATGACATGTTATCAGAAAGGAAGCACGCAGGCAGGATTTAAAATGCGGCTCACAGACACCGCAGAGAGCGGCTGGCACCCGTACGCTACTGCCTGCAGAGGTTATATGCCATCTTTAGGGGTGCACAGGTGCGACTGTGTTCCGGCAAAAGAATACTCAACTTCCACCGTAAAACAATACAGGGCACGTTTAATAATTAAACTATAGACTATAAAATCTAAATCAGAGTAGTTCCGCTGATATTTGGGAAACCTAACCAATTGAAATAACGATTTCGAACTTTCTTCCACAACGAATAAGGAATAAAAGTTCTGCGCCTGTCAGAGGGATCCCTTCCCAGCCCCTTGATTTCCACGCACGGAGAAAGCGGCCGCAGGGTCCCCGTACCTGCGCCTCTGTCGCTGCGCCATCGTCACGTTACTCCCCCGGTGCGGCCGCGGAGCGGAGTGCAGAGGAGAAGCAGCTCGCTTCGCTTTAGGAATCGCGATGATCATGTCCCATCGCAGAAGTCACCTCCCATCCGCCGCGCACACATCCGCAGTCTACATCATACATGTACATTAAAAGTCTACCCTCATCTGTAGGGCTGAAATTTCTAGGTGGAGGGCGGGGCGGGGGGGGGCAGCTTCATTTAGTAATATGTAATACAACCAAAATGGATTTCACTGTCAGATGAGTTTGGAGATTGCAAACACTACATATTGTTGTATACTTTCAACGCAGTTATTGTGGTTCCTGGGTACTACACTCCTTAATCACACGCGCAGCCTATATCACAATACAACAAAACTAATTGTTACACACACACACAAATTTGATGTACAAGTACTTTAGCGAAGTAAATACACGAAATGCAACATTAAAACCGGCAGTAATGACGGAGCCTCAGTATTGCAATTGTTTATATGAGCAAATTACTGTACAGCTTACTCTGTCTGGTGAATAAATGGGTGTCGCACAGACGCTCGATATACTAAAATCCTGACAATATTGTCGGTCAAATAACTATTTAAGTCTGGACCACTCATACTCATATCGACGTGTATTAAAATAAGACAATCTTGCTACCATAGACATGATTAGAGACCCCACGTTATACTGTCTGTCCACTAGATGGCACAATGACCCCGTGGGAAATTTTTACAATCACCAGCGTCGATACACATACTGCTGGGTTAAAAGAAGTACGCAGATCATTTTACCCGATTTCCCGGACCAATATACGCCGCTGGATGGTGGATGGAATTTTACAGGGGTTCTCTAAGTCACCAACAGCGTCACATCGGGGATAGTCCAGCTAATCAGAAACTAAATGAGTAGGAGTCCAGCAAATGACATTTCAGAAGGTAGTGACTCACCGCATAGGTTACCTAATATGGTTTGAATGAGAAAAAAAGTTACACCATTGCTTATTTACCATCAAATTGCAATTAGTAATATGCAAACATTAGCTCAAAAACTCTTACCATACTTGTCATATTCAACTTTTATACTGTAGGCTACAAAGAAAGTTAATCTTGGAGTTTTTTTTCCCCAAGAATCGTGACTAAACCTTAAAAAGTATATCATCTTACAAAGAATGCTGGTTATGATGAACTAAGCGTTGTAGTCACAATAGATCGTTTCTAGTGATTTCTCACAGACCGTAACATTAATAATTAAGCAAAGTTAATACTTTTCTCAGGTAGCCGTCTCGAACGATTTTCTACCATGATATTAACATTTAAATGCTGCTAAATTGCACCCACAATTGTGTATATACAGGCCTGAACAAAGTTTAACAAAACTAGATGAGTAAAACTGACATATCCTTACACAACAGTTCTGAAATACATTCACATCAGTCCAGCACTACACTGATTTTTTACATTTCAGTCAACTGACAAATATTCTTGTTTTCCTACAATCTTTATTTCAAATAAGGCAATTAAAATAGACTAGTAACCCATTATAAAACAGATATACATATCTATAATTTCTTTTAAATGAACAGAACTGCCCATGTCATAAACTCAAAGATGACAATACAGTCCGAAGGTTGCACAAGTTTCCCATATTACAAAGTCTTCAGTCAATAATTCAGAGTACCATGATTACTACTGAGGCCAGTGTGGTATTCTGCAGAAATAAAATGCAAGTCATTGTACCTATAAAGCATATGTGAAAAGTTTACTTTACACAAGTAATTTAGATATAAATAGTTGCCGATTATACAAGTGGCATCCAGAGCCTCCCATAATGTCTGTGCTGTGCCAAGAAAAAAGTAGTCGTGTACAAATAAATTATAAACGTTAAAAAAACCTTCTATAATGCACTTTATGCTACAGTACTTCAATGAAGTTGCGTCATCATTGCACTTTTAACACATAAAACACAAACACTGTAAACAATTACACAAGTATTACAAAGTGGTTACTTAAAAAAAAAAAACAAAAAAAATACATACACACATGGCATGAATAAGGACAGTGTTACTTAAATGCTTGGATATTCTACACTTAGTGAAAACCATTCCGCTTGTCTGTTGGGGTTCTAGAACACCGTGTGGAATCCGAATCAGAAGAGGGTCCCACTCTCCAGTGGATGCATGTCCAACTGTTTGAGGCCCTTAGACAGGGATACCATCAGATAACCAATTAACTGAACCACAGGGTAGTCAAATTACCAAAATACCAGAGCGATACATTTTGTCTAACAGGAGTGCAAGTTACAGTGCCGTATGCATACAATGAAATATACATGTCCTATTGTTAAAGTTAACCTGGTCTAATCTCTGCCTTTGGCTGGTTATAAGTCCATTTTATTTTATCTTGTAGAACTTCCCTAGATAAGTAGAGGTCTTAGAAGTATTTAGCTGCTGGACGAAGTTTTAACATTAAACAATTTAAGAAACTTGTCCTACACAGGTTCTATGAAACATACAAATTCACCAAATACTGGGAATAACCATCGAATCAGAATATATACTTACAGCAGGAAAGAAAATGTGTCCTTCAATGGATGAAGCCCCCACCCAAAATTCAGATTACAAAGTCTCCAAATGATCAGCCAAAGAATCCCCTTTATGAATAGAATATAGTCATTACGAAGTGGAATAGTGCACTGATACATTCCTAAAAGCCATTCATCTACAACTAGCCATCAAAAAAGATCATGAACGGCAAACGTCAAACTAGACAATGCTGATACTATTGCAAAAACACTATTTTTTTTTTTTTTTGGGGGGGGGGAGCTAAAAAATACAATGAAAGATTGCGTCTTGTTAGGCTGTAATTTGTTAGGCTTGTACATCAATTTTAATTGAGATTAAGTTACATCTAATCTCTCAGAAGATTGATGGCATTCAGTCTTTTTTGCATTAGCAGAAACAGATTGGTCTTAAAAGGATAGGAGTCTGTTATTCGTATATGAAATAACTGGTCCATGATTGTACTTAGTAGGGATCAAAAATAGGATCAAAAATAGGCAAAAAAAAAAAAAAAAAAGGGGGGGGGGAACTTTTTTTTTTTTTTTTTTAAATTAAAGGATATTATATGATTAGTAAAAGAAGCATGTAAGGTTGATTGGGGCTGCAGAGCCTTGGCGTACGGTCTAACCCAGCAGAGGATCCCGCTCGCCAGCAGATACCCGCCTCGGGGCAGCTTGGGGCAACCTTGGATTAACATACAGCCAAACGTGATTGGTTAAATTAGCCCCGGAGCAAGCAAAACATACACACTCAGACATTTCACGATACACTAAAGTCATGAATTAAGGAAGAGGGAAAATCTCCATGTAAGAGGACTATGCAGACAAATTACAGCTCTTAAAACCTTACCTGCTTTTCCATCTTACTTCATAGAAGAAATATGCGCCCAGAAGAAATGACTAAAGAGAAATTTAAAAAAATAACATTGACAAAGTAAGTATAACCAGACAAAATCTGCATGTAAGCAGGTAGTCCATGGGTTCAGAATGACCAAGTTACAGACGACTCGTACTTATGAATGGACTGCTTTTAAGCCTATTATATAAAAATTCAGGTTAAATACAATGGCTTGCAATAACAAATGCACACACTAGTTTGTGACGTTCCTGAAAACATCCTTTGGCTTCAGCAGTACAGTCCCTTTTTATTAATCACTTACTACTGTATAATAATTATTACTACTACCAGTACATACTGTATTTTTCCAGCTTTCCTACAAATTCCACTTAAAGACAGACTTGGGTAATGATCTCATTCATAACCTGTGGACTGCCTGTATCTGACTCACTGGTTTAATGTAATTGTTCCCTCTTCTTCATTTCATCTGAGGATTTAAAGCATTAAATAATTATGCTACCTTAGAACTTTTTGTCAATTTTAAATTACACTTACGGCAAGAAATCCAATTGCTCCCTGAATGGCTGAAGCCCACTCAAAGCTCAGTGTCTGGGTTATGAAACCTCCAAACGTCGGGCCAAAAAACATCCTGTGAAAATAAAACACAGCGTCATTACAAATCAGATTACCTCGGACGTTTCTGGGAGACAAAATGAGTGTGTCCAGTTACTGGGACATTTAAATATAAAGATCAGCAGAGCTCTGAAATTGTACCGTGACGGCAACTTCACAGAAATCAAAAGCAACATTAATTTCCTCATTAACTTTCTGCCAAGAATGAGTAGATTCTTGGAACCTTGATACATCATAGCAAGAGGCGCTTACCCTGAAGACCACACTGCCCCAAACAATCCAGACACCAGCCCCAACGTGCTCAAACCCTCCTCAAAGCCATTCTCACTGAAATGAGCAAACAAACAAAGGCAACACTTTTAGACACTTTAGCCTTTCAACACTTTCTGCGAGCACCGTATGCTATGGGCTGGTAAGTCAAAACTTTACAAACACGACAGAGTTACATGTAAAGCAAACTCACTATGCGCAGGCGATTATCTCAGGGAAGACAGGGATGCCGGTCATGCCCAGAGAAAAGCCGATGATGGTCAGCATGAAGACGAACAGCCACAGCTGACTAAAGGAAGAGGGAAGATCTTCACACTATCACCGAAACTTGGGCAATGTATCCAAATGAAATGTTAGACATTTCATGTTTTGAGTGTCTTCCTGGACTAATCACCTTTAAAATTTACGAAATGCTTTTATTTTGTATTTATTTATTGCACAGTTTTAGACTTTACACTATCAGTAAACAAATGGTGCAAACATGTAGGGGCCGGCCCAAGGCATAAGCGAGCTAAGCGGCTGCTAAGGGCCCAGCGGCCACCAGGGGGCCCGTGTGTGTGTATGTGTGTTAGGGCACGGTGCCCCAAACTAATTGTTGCTTAAGGCCCAAAAGGGGTTGGGCTGACCCGATGACCATGTGATTAAAAATTAGGACATTTTGTGCAGCATGTCTGGGGGGGGGGGGGGGCGGGCAACGAAAATTAAACCAAAATTATTTAATAGAACAAAAAATAAACACACATTTTGTAAAAAAGAAAATAC
>JAODKC010000028.1:17811430-17823297 GCA_026777985.1 Mormyrops attenuatus
CCCCCCCCCCCCCCCCCCCCCCCCCCCCCCCCCCCCCCCCCCCCCCCCCCCCCCCCCCCCCCCCCCCGCTTTGTTCTCGCTAAGCCTTAAAGATATAAGCAGGAGTCCAAAGATCCACAAAGCCCTTGGTATTGCACCACTGGGGGCAGTAAAAGGACCGCAGTCATAAAACAGGGAGGACAATAAACCACACATTCAGCTAACGCTCAATCCAAGTCAGGTGCTCCTGCGGTCACACACACACACACATTAGTGTTACGAAAGACTCAACAGCAACAAGTTCGTTTGTTTTCATGTGAGCTTACCCTCCACATTCTATTTAAATACTGAAACATTATACAGCGCCCTGTATCCCCGAAGCACTGTAATGTCATACCGAGTATTGGTGTCACTTAGCAGGTCTAAGCATTTCTAGGCGTGAATCATGTCATGATGACAGGCTTGTGTGTGTGCAGTCGCCTCTGAACTGTCCAAAAGTCTGTCGCTTGTAAATTCAATCAGATTCAAATGATACGTCGGCAAAATCTGACAATTGCGGTGAGGCTAGCATTCTACGCTTGGCTTGTCACATCGACCCAAATGCTGCATAAAACTCATCAGGTGATGATTCTTTGATCCGGCTTTTAAGTCTATGATCACTGTTCTTTGTATGTGTATGGAACAGTGAAGGAAAAAGGTTGAAAACATAATTAAAAATTAAAAATAATAATACATAATTATCTAAATATTATTATATTGGAAAACACAAAGACACACCACCATTACCTTCTCTGTAGCAAATATGGCCAAAGTTGCATCAATGAAAGCCAGACCTGAGCTCAACGTGAAAACAACAAAACACAACAGAACTATTTTGGGATGTGCAAACAGCTGGATAAGCGAACCATCAGTGGGAGAAGCACCTGGGAGGAAAAACAATAAAACAACATTGAACCAGTGATCATACAATATTCAGTACAATTTCAAATTCATTTCCCCATAATGACAAACATAATTATAGAGCCACAATTCGTATTGCCCCTGTACACATTTCTTAAATTGTCATTTATTAGTAGACGTGTCATTATATTATTTCTCTCTCTCTCTCATTCTCTCTCTCTCTCTCTCTCTCTCTCATTAAGGGGTCGAATGTCCCATGCACTTAAGTCAAAAAACTGCTTAGCGTATTCGCCCATCGACTTAAATGGGGCGGTTAAGTGATTTATTACCTTTAGGCAGAGAAATGTCAGAATATGGGCATGTCACATGTAAACTCTGAAGCACATTCTGCAAGACTTAAGCGTACTTAAGTGCATTTTTCTCTCTATGGGGGGCTGTATTAGGTCACGTGCTTCCACACGGCCAGAACTTTTTATATTTATGTATTTGGAAGTAAAATGTTACAGTCCAAAACAAATTTGACTAATTCATAAAAACATACATCAGAATTAAGAATTCTATACCTACCTGACCAGGACACTCGCCTTATTAGTAACAAGAGGTACATGTGTAAATCAATGCTATGAATTACACAATTTTAATATACCTAATAAGTTAAAGTAATGTTAATTGCCCTGCACAAAATTCTAACACTATTTCACTGTAACATTTCTTGTCTAAGGATTCTCATGTTCCTGAGAATAACCAAATTTAAGCATAGCAGGCTACCACCATACTTTCAATTTCCTGATGTATTACTGTAAATTAAATTGTTCATGTTCCATGTTTTGCTTGTTGCCAAAATCATTGAGAGTGTAACCTTCACTCCCTTCTTGATTAATTAATGTTACTCCTTGCACGGTTGCACCTTCTTGTCAGGTTAAGAGCAGTGGACATGTCTGAGTTGATGAGAGGAGATTAGGCTTATAATCGCATAACTTAAGCGTTTTTTTTTTTTTTTGACTTAAGTGCTCAATGGAAGAATCAACTCCTCAGAGGATAAGTCAAGAAAGCTAAGGGGCTTCTTACAACAAAACCTAAACAGAGCAGATTGAACAGTCCTGTCAGTTTACGGAGGTGAGACAGAACATAAACTGACAACAGCTTGTGTTGGTGCAACGATCATACAAAAACTTACTAAGGTTTGGTAAAACAAAGATGTTGAATGGGACCATGAGAAGCACAAAACATCCCAGAATCATAAAAGGAACTTCATAACCAAACGACTCGTACAAGATGCCACCCATTGGAGGTCCTATAATCAGTCCAAGGCCAGTAAAGATCTCCAAGCCACCCTTTAAGAGAAAACAGCACGCAATGCAGCACGAGCAGTTTACCACACTAACATTAATCCCAGATGTGATGGGCTATAACTTCTAACAGATTCATCTGAGGGACGATACAAAGAACATGCAAAGATCGATAAACTGTATAACTGCGCTCCCACTGAGGTAATGTTTATAGTAAACAAACACGCATAACGAACACCCAAAAATACACGGATTTACATGTATAAAGTGGCAGTATAGATTCCACCCCATAGATTCACATACATATCACAACTCATTTTCACAGCTTGTTGTTCATTTCAATGTAAACATTTCCTGCATATTAGGAATATTACACTTACCACAACAGTTGCTATATTGTTAGGAAACACTTTCGCAATAATAGCAAAAGATGACGTCATGGCAGCAGAGAACCCCACTGCATCTATAGACCTCACGATGAAGCACAACACAATAAAATCTATCATTCCAGGGCACCTGTCAAGAAAACTACAAAAAAAAAGGAACAAAAATAATCAATAGATGGACGCAGGAGAAATACTTGCATTGGTTGTAAATAAATCAACAAATCAAATATGCTGGACAAAATAGAAATTAGTTGCATAAGAAATGCCGAAAAACCTTTTTTTCCCCAACTACATGCACCTTAAGAGGCTCGTCATCACATAACCTGGGGGCCTGGCGATTAAAGACACACACTTCAGGCTTCATAGCTACCAATTCAAGTCCCTTACGGGGCCTTAGTGTCGTATAAGAATGACGCTGGAGCCGCCGCCACAGGGAAGTATCTACCCATGGCTTTTGATAAAAATCTCAGCAAGGCAGCTTGAAACAAAAGTAAAGGAATGAAACGTAACAGGAGCGACACCTAAAGTAATCTGAAAATATGCCAAAATGAATGTCGTAAGTTGAGCGCACTTCTCAAAAATTTGTTAAAGACGAGTATGACTTACCCAAAGAGAATAGTGCATCCTGAGGATACAAACAGCCCTGAAATTAGCATGAATTTTGGTCCAATTTGTACAATCTGAAAATATAATAATAAAAAAAAAAGAAGTTTTTTTTTCCCCCAATATTACTTTTCAGCTCACATTTCCTCCTCATTTAGTCAGTGCAAATGTCTCCCCTGCCAACCCCCCCCCCCCCCATACAGTCCTTTCTCGGGCAAAGAAAGATTAAAAATTTAACAAGGCACCATGAATGGTTAGCGGAGGTGCACAATGAAGTACATTTACTTGAGTTCTGTACTTAAGTACAATTTTGAAGTATCTATTCTTTAGTTCAGGATCAATTTCAAACTTTTATGACTTTTTACTCCACTACATTTCAAAGACGAATACTGTACTTTTGACTCCACTACAGTTCTATGGAATTTCTTGTTACTCATTACTGAAGCATAGCTTTGAAGTCAGTCCTTTTCTAAAATGCGATCGGCCATCGGGCGTACAACTGGGATTTTAAGGTGGGCTCCTTATATTTTTTTTCATTTTCTTCCACACACAGTTTTGTGAGAACGGGGTGAGGATGGTGTTAGAAAGGACAATGGCCGGCCTTTTGTCAAGTCAATTGTGTTTCTATAGGCATTGTACTGTAGCATATTCCCCAAGCTTTTTATTCTACAGGTATTTTATTCTACTGGTAACAATCACACTTATATCCTCTAATATATGTTTCACTTATTGGATTCTCCATCTTTCAAGCTGTAGCATGCAGGACTAGCATGACAAAAAAAAAAGATATATAATTTAACAAAAACATAAAATACACTTTAAACATTGATTCCATTACTCCATATTCAGACCATGAGCTACTGAAGAATTAAGCCATCCATGCAAACGCAACATTCAGGGCACGAGTGGGACTCAAACCCACAACCCTGAAGGCGTGAGGCACTAAGCCACCGTACCTTAGTCCTAGTAAGACTTGAACAGCATTAAATATAACAAAAGACGAATTCTCGGATATTTCAAATCCTGATTTAAGCCTAGAAAGAAACATATCGTCTTCAAACACATAAGATTAAAAGGCTTGATGACTATGTGAATGCTTTAGCCAATTGTAGTCCGAGTGTTTCTCATAGGTCTGCTCTTCAACCTTATTGCTCTTTGATCAATATAAAACTGCTAATTAAGAAAACTGAACTCATCAGTGTTCCACTTTGACATTTCTTCTGGTCTTTATATTTAATCAATCAGCCCTATATTTTAATCTCTCCATTTAAGACATACCTACCAAGATTAAAATATATAATAATAATAATAATAACAATAATAAAAAACTGTTACAAAAAAGTTTTGGTAGAGGGGAGAATGAAGTAATGCAAGCTGGTTAGTTATTAAGTTAAATGAACAATACAGCTGGCAACTTACATATTTACCCAAGATTAGAGATGCTGTCAAATTGAATATTGCGTAGCAGCCAAATATAAGGCCAATAATAGTCTGACTCACTCCCTTTTTCTTCGCCTGTAAAAAAAAAAAAAAAAGAGGGGAATGAGAAAAAAAACACACATGAATAAGTAACGTGAGTATAACAATAAGAATCTTTTAAAAATCGGGTTTTTAAAAGACGGTTAAATATTAGTGCATTCGTTTTCCATAATGGTGTTCTGTATACCTTACATGTTTACAATACGCTTTTTTATTGCTCATCTCTTTGCAGTATGAATTAACCCTCCAGCAAAACATGTTATGCTTTCATCGTTTGGATTTAACTTCACCCTAAAGTAGCCCCATTGAGTACTGAATGCATGCTCCTTCGCGTGTGACCATGTGCCACATCCGCCGCATTTTTGACCCGGGGTAACTCGCATTCCCCAACACGTACACGGTGCCGAAAACAACGACTTGATAGAAAAGTCGGCGCTCGCGCAGACAGAGCGGATCTGTCGGCAAACGCCGCGAGCAAGATGCGCGCGGTTCACGCGCAGTTCACGCGCTGCTCCGCTGGAAAGCGTCACTTGCGCCAAAGTGATTGTGAATTATATTTTTTAAAAATTACCTCGTTGGGGAAAAATGGTCCTAAAATTGAATAGCATATCATCGAGCTGAAATTTACAGAAGCCATCGATATAAGTGTGAATATTTGCTGCTTGGACATCCTTCGCAATGACACGGCGGATTCATTCGGGGCTCTGGAATCTGTTAAAAGCAAATAAACAGCAAGTTGAAATCTCACGACTATAGATAAATTATTGAAAAAATTAGTCAACTATTCAGAAGCGGGTTTAAGGTCAGCTTAACATTCCTCGCATTGTTAAATGGCTTGTTTTTCTTATTACAGTGTAGGTCTTACTGCAGTTTAATGTGACTGCTTTTTTCGAATATTTTAGAAATTAGCATGGAATAAGTAGAACGTAAAAGTTATAAAAAGTAGCATACAGTATATTTGTAATGTCACATTAAAAGTCCAACCTCTTATCCACAGTCCCACGAAATGCAGTTATTACATTACTAAACGTTTGATAACTTAAGTAAAATACTTCAAATTAAAAACATGAAACCAGATTCATTACATATTATAACCACAAGGAAAAACAAATGTGACCATTTCAAGGAGAACATTTGCCGTCAACGTTAAGACTGAAAGACAGAAATCATTACCTTTAAACCATCAAAACCTGCATGACGTTATATCGAGAAGTGTAACTATTTTATTTTAAGATATTAATCTACAGACGTGCAAACGAAAGTAAACGCACCTTCTTCAAAACTGATCTTTTTTCTATTTACGCACCTGTTTGTGAAACCTCCTTAGAGTCTTCAAGGTTTACATGATCGTCCATTTTTACTTTCGTTGCCGTAAGATATATTTTACACCGATTTATTTCGGTTACGTATAATTAATCTAATTAAATCGATCCCAAAACTTTGGGATAAGTTGTGCTCTTTTTGGTTCGTTTAACATTTCTAACAGTCATCCACCGATCCCATTTAAAATGTGTAAATTAATTTATTTAATCTTTATATACAGAAACACCTCCCCGCGACCCACTGGGATAAGCGGTTTGGCCGATGGATGGATACAGAAACACCACTAACTTGCCCCAAACCGCGATGTATTTACGCTTGACAGTTCAAAGCGATTTAACTACCGCTTGTACCACGGGGGCGGTATATAACCCCTTTAAGGATTCCACTTCCGGTTTAATACAGCGGTCATTTATTTCAAAGTTAAAGTCTTTTTTCAGCTATTTTCAATGAAAAAGCTGTATTTTGGTATTTTTCCCACAAAACACACACACACACACATACATATATATACATATACATATATATATTTTGACACAAAAGAATGAATACTAAAATTCCATGTTAGAGTGCGATTCCCAGAAAAACTGGCAGACAACAGTTTAACCGGATTCATAGATTCATCTGCCGGAACATACAACTGAACACTTGCAAATAAGCATATCATTGAACTGGATGTCGAGGTTTGTTGAAGAACTGCCTGTTAAAATGTGGGCTGAGAGATCTGGTCTTAAATGCAGTACAATGAAGGACAGTAACATGAGGATGACCTCATTATTTTACACAGGGCTCATGACAATACAGATTCTGATTTCCAGCCATTCAGAACTGAAATACTGAGCCTTGACAGAGTGCAGAGTCTGTAAGTTGATGCTGTTTTCTTAGCAGCCTGGAGTGTCTTGCAGTCATAATGGTCACAACCTGAACCAAGCACTTAATTAATGTAGTATAACCCTGTAGTACTGGGACACAGCTCATTAAGATGGTGCTAAAGCTTAAGGCTCAGGCAACACTTGAATTATTTACAGGTCACTGAAGGGCAATGCACTGTTTGAGATAAGGAGCATAATCAATTTTGTGGGGAGATGGAGATATTAGCAAGACATCATGCAATAACTGGAGGACCCTTGAGTGTTGTGGGAGTAGGTTCAGTTGCATGTGGTCGGCTTTGCAGTGACAATCACTGTATTATGTAGAAGTGATTAAGTAAATGGGAGCATAAGTGGATGTGTATAGAGTACAACACAGTCTAATGCTGATGTACACCACTAGGGGCAGTGTTATCGCAGCCTGGACTGGCTTTGGGTGCTGTGAAAAATGCTAAGGGCGTCACAGGTCCATTATCAAGATAATCACAAATCTGCTATTTGGAACTCATGTCACAAGACAATTAGCTGACAAGATGATAAACTAAATGTGCAGAATCTCTAACAAACAGAGTACCACGAAAGCATTTTTTTTAATATTCCCACATACAAATTTGTCTCACTGTAAAGTTTTATTAAGCAACAACAATTGACACAAATTTCTAAGCAAAACCAACAAATATTAAACGTAAATCAGCAATCCTAACAGACACCTTTTATTAGTAGCTCATCTCCGTTATACACTGAAGGTAATGAAAGCATTTCACATTACATTTAAATGACAGCAATTGCCTTCATCCTGATAAAACAGAACAGATAAATATAAATTCAAAATTCTTCCCTGATAAAAGATCATGAAAGCATATTACAGTACTAAAAAAAACACACTACAAAGGTCTCCCCTAGGATATGCAAGCCATGTGACTTAATGCTCACTTTTCAGCAGCAATAACACATTTATTGCCAAAGCACTGGGAAATCAGCAGTGATGATATTTTTAAAAAACATTTTTAATAAAAAGAAAAATCTTTCAGCATTAACCTATTTATAGTTGTGTAATATTTCATGCCTCATATCCTCACTTCAGGATTAAAAAAAAAGGTGCCTGTAAATGCCACTAAAGAGATTTCTGCCCAAAGATGAAAGTGCATTTTTCTAGGTATATAAAAAGAAGTAAAAAAATATTCAAAATTAAATTCTCATGTCTGTCTATAATCAAAAATTAAAAGTTACTCCTACAAATGCAAAAATATAAAAAAGTAAAAATAACTGCATAATAATGCACCATCATAAAGATTTCCATCAGTTTTATTAGGCATGGCCTTTTGAAAAGAATACACTGCCTGGCACTGGTTATTGCACCAAAGGCAACAATCTGTGTATTTAGGTACAGCACTAATACATCTTGTTTAACCTCACAATTACACAAACATTTAGACGCATACGTCCTTTGCCGCTAAACTTGAACAGATTAAGCAAGTATTTACTTCTTTCTACCACAGTGAAATTTTATCTTGAATTAACACCTGACAGCAAACCTTCACAATACATTGATAACTACCTTCTTGAACAGGCAGACAGACTAATAAGAGATAAAGGTCATTAAGCACATTTTTCAGACTTGTGTAGACAAATTTCTCACATTTTTACACTAATTTCCTTAGTACAGAGAAAAACGTAAGTCAACAGATGTCAACACTGAAATATATCGTAAATAAATGGCCATTATCTGACAAGCCTACAAAAAACAATATATCCTGTCATATTTTTATTTAAACCTTTTCTGAGCACACAAATTAAGGAAGCGACTGTCAATACTACATAACATGTCTTTCAATGCACTTCTTTAGGCTGGTTAAAAAAGAAGACAGACATTCAATGTCTTCTTAAAAACACAGCTAAGCTCACTTCCAGTACACATTCCAGGAAAGTCAGATTGATCCAATCAAAATCATTCATCATCCATCATTAGTAGCTGCTCATCCAATCAGGGTTGGTGTTCACATTCGCATTCTTAATATTACAAACCGCATGAGACTTTAACAAACAGAGCATATATACATTAAAAAGTGGAGTGAAGTTTTCATGGAATGGACACCAAGTTGCTTTACAGGTTGGGGTAACATATCCTATACAACTATCTTTTTTTAGTTTAAGGATATACAAAAAAATATGCATTTAAAGCTGGTTTTGGACAAGCACTACATGCTAGTCCAGAAGAATGGCCTACCATCATATGTGCATAGGTGATACCCTTCCTACTCTGACAATTTAAATTTCCTGATCATGGACATCATCAGTATAGGAACTCAATGTGTAAAAAAAAAAATAAAAAAAAAATGCAATATTTAAAATTCGGATTGTCTTGAAACACTGCATCCAAGATTATAGGGCAACATCCACAAATATTCTGTCAACAGCTCAATGCAGTTTGTTAATATTTGGATTGTTTTGAACATACACTAATTTAATTATACAAAGTTTGTCAACCAAGACATTTAAAAAACCAATAAACCATGGTAAAACTTCTGACAAACAGCTACTAAAATAGTCTGACTTGGCATGGATGAAATATGTGAAAAATATTATACACTGTCTACTGAGGTATAAATTCAATGCTCCTAGTCAATGACTTCACAGAAGTGATAAGAGATAAATTACAGTATATTTACATTTTTAAAAGTTTTCTAATTTGCTTTAAAAAAAGTAAAATGCCTATAAAGTAGGTACTATGACTGTTGATTGGTAAAAAATATATTCACAAAGCATTAAACAAAATGTGGGATTTTAACAGATCTCAAGAACAATAAGCTGCTTTCATGTACTGAATTCTTCCCTTGTGAATCTTTCTGCTTACTTACCAGTTTTATTCATATTTATAAAATATGCACGATCCGACTGAAAGTTAGGAAACAGCTTCACTGATATGAGGAATGTGGGTTTGGTCAGTGGGGAACAACATCAGAACATTTCAGGCTTGCAGAGACCAGCATGAAAACCCAACTCAGCCTTACAAAAAGCATCAAGGTCACTCTGGTCCTCTAGCACAGTGTTTCCCAATCCGGTCCTCAGGAGCTGGGAGGGAGCAAAAATGTGGACCGGGTTGGGAAACGCAGCATTAGTGGTTGAGCTCACCATCGCTCTGACAGGAGACGTGCATGATGTTTCTACAAGCCTTACGTCACCCTGGCACAATTTAGCAGCAAAGTCACACCAGTTTCATCCTTTCTCATTGATAAATACTCAAAACATTTCCTATTAATTTCTTACTCCCCGATATTTCATTGCACTAATTGTAGAAAGTTTTCCATATTACAATATTAAGCTATCAAAGCCAAACTTTGGTCCAGCTGTTATTAATTTCTTTTGAAATCTAGTTCCCTGTTATTTTTGACAGGGTTGAGCAAATATATGTGCAACACGGTCTATAGTGTTACAAACATCCAACAGGTAATATTTGGTCTGATTCTACTTTAAACATTTGGTTAAAAGTACCAAGAGCCAAATCCTAAGGCGGAACATGCAGAAAACAGAACTGGCTTGGTTTGCTTAAAATTATAAGCTAGTGTTAAATTTTAACTTATGTTTAATTTGTCTACTATCATGTTACTGATTTTCAGTAAATTTTCTTCATGCAACGTTATATTACTGTATTTTCAGTAACAACAGTGAAGACCTGTTTAACAATTTGTAAAATTATTCCTAGCCTGAATACATTCCTTTTATATTGTAGTAACTCATATTTCGAATCATTCGCATTTCACTAATAATCCAATACACTAAAAACTTCCCACTTAGAAAAACCAAATAAAAATATATTTTGGGGAATAGCTTAAGCAAATTAACCAACATTTCAATAAATTACTCAGTTTCCCATGAAAAATACATTTAAAATTTAACTCAAATTCATTGAAACAATGTTACAACACAGAGTCTATAATATATATTTTTGTGCAACTTATAAAGTCCAAAATGTTTTATATTGACATTAGAATAAGAATAACTAGTTACGATTGGCAACATATTAAGGCCTATTAAATAATGAGCTGTCCAATATAGCATGGGCAATTTTTATTTCTAAAACTTAAAAATAAACGACCTTATGAATTTAGAGGTGTGTCAATTGGTTTGTTATTAAACATCATCACATTGCCCTTTAGCAGACATTAGATATTTAAGGGGCACAGGCTTCTGCAAAGGACTGCTGTGTAGGTTTCCTTTGGCCTTAAATCTGAACACTTTTGGCCAAATCACACTATGACAGACCACTCACCCTTCAGCTCTATGCAGCTTTATACTGTACAGAAACCAAGAAAAGTGCAAAAGTAAGGAAAAGTGCACGCGAATTCTCACGTCACCGTTAAGTGCCTAATCAGTGAGCAATGTGTACTAACACAGAGACCCCCAACCCCCGCGTCACGGCCAGTATTCCACCGGAAAGAAAACACTGGGGCTTTGTGGGAAGGGATGGCTAACTTACAAAAATATATATATATATTTTCAAGACAGGCCTTTTTTGACATGCGTGTGTTCTGATTATATCTGAAAAAAAATGGAAGCTGTTAAACTTATAAAATTCGTTCCACCCATTGATCTGCCACCCGTACCCCTCCAAGTGACAAGTTTTACCGGTCCGTGAAATGTTTGCACAATGTAAACCGGTCCGTGGTCATCAAAAGGTTGGGAACTCCTATAGTAAACAACTAAACAGTGATTAAATACCATAATAATAATAATACACAATTATTTATTTAACAGAGATATTAATTTCACCCCCCTGTATTTGCTGTAGTTCAACAAATGAATCCCCATTGCAGGTTGTCATTTAAGAGCTTAAAAACAAACTGCTATAATAAAAATAGTTAAATAAGGCAGCATGTAAATAAGGTAGCTGTTCCTCCAGCTTCTATACGTTACAGCAGCATAAAAATTGAAAAGTGACCACAGTAAACTCACCTGCCTCTGGGTTCGGCCCGGGGGGGGGGGGGGGGGGGGGGGGGGGGCGGGGGGGGGGGGGGCGGGGGGGCGGGGCGGGGGGGCGGCGG
>JAODKC010000028.1:17823397-17938908 GCA_026777985.1 Mormyrops attenuatus
CCCCCCCCCCCCCCCCAGCATAACAAACCAAGTGCATCACTCCCGATTTTCTTCTTGCACCAATCCCGATACCTCTTCACTTAAGCCGCTGGGTCACATTGGCCAAGGCTACAGCAAAGGCCTGCACTGCTGAAAATGGGTACTGAAAATCCAGGATGTAGGCGTTGCCATCAATTCTGCCGAACTGCATTACCTGAGAAGGAACAAGACGGACCATACAAACATCCCACAAAAAACCCACAATTAGCCCATAAGAAACCCATGAATTATAAATGCAATGCAGTTGAGTAGTACACAAAGCATATACTTCTGGGAAAAGCAAATGAAATATAAAGCCTTACTTGTCTTCCTTCCAACTCAATCTGGAAGTTCTTAGCTGACTCCTGCGTGACCCTTCCTCCAAAGTCTAGCTGATATACTTGTGTGGCCTCGTTCCAAAGGGGTTGTTTGTTGGCCATGACATACACAAAGCCTTGACTACCTAGGCCCCGGTCTTCCTTCTCGTTCGCTTTGCGGCACTTGATCTCTTCGAGTTCGCTGGTAGTGCGTAGGTTCCGCTTGCTTTTCCAACCTTTCTTGCTACTCTGGCTCTGGTTCATGAGTTCATCCCCACTGACAAACAGCTCCGGCTCACTCTCCGAGCTGTCCTGGAACTCATTCGTCTTGTTCATCTTCTTAGCCTTTTGCTGCTCCTTCTGGCTCTTGGGTTTCTTCTTCTCTCGGCTAAGTCCAGGGCTGGACATGAGGTTGTTGAAGTCACCGAGCACACGACCCTCCTTCTTCCCCTTGTCCTGTGCAACAGGAGTAACATTAGCTTCATCTCCCTGGCTGTCAAGACTCCTGCGGCTCTTTTTGACAAATTCCTCCATTCTCTGAGGCATTGGGCTCTCATTCAGAGGAAGTACCTCCTGAAGGTTGTCACTAGCTTCTGCTATGGCCTCCGTGAACCTGAGATGGTTCTGGAGATCAGCAGGAGGGGGCGGCGAAAGGACCGGCTTTTCCACCACCTGGTGGGATTTGCTGGGAAGTGTATCCGGGGGATTCTGTATGGGTGGGCATGGGTTATAGATGTTCCAAGGATGCATGGCTGCAGGGGGGAGCTGGAGGCCAGTGCAGGAACTGGCACTTGGGTAGATGGGTGGCAGAGAACAGCAGCTCAAGTTGGCTAAATTTGGTGGGTAACTGGGCGGCAGGACCATGGCATTCTCTTGCTGACTGAAGGGGAGAGGCGCCACGGCTTCCTTGATGGGGCAGGGTTGTGGAGGAGGCTGCAATGTTTGTAGTTGAGGGCCATTATAACCGGCACCCGGAGGAAAGGGTAAAGGAATCTGGTAACCTGACTGGAAAGTGGGGACACTGAGATTAGTGGGAGATTGTGGTGGAAGGTCAAAGGGCAATCGAGACACACTTAAGTGCTGGTCTGGATTCAGGATGATTGATGGTGGTTTGTGTGGCACAGGAGGGGCGGTCAAGACAGTCTGTTCCCGAGGAACCCAGATTTCCTCAGAGGCCCTACTGGTATCCCATTGGTAAGGAGGGGGACGCTTGACTTCTCCCAGGGTTAAGTGCCGGACAGGTTTCTCTAACTGGCACTCTGGATTCACCTCCTCATCCTCAGTAAAAGCCGAATTAACATACTCCGTCCGGTCCCTGCCGTTCTCGAGAGGGCCGAGCAGGTTATAGGAGGACTGTGAAGTCAGAGGCGAAGCGCTATTTGAGTGAACGATGATAGTGTTGAGCTGGCCTCCATTTCCCAGTGTAAAATCCGGCCTCATGATAGTCCCACCTGTAATACCGTTGCTACTGCCGCTCCCACTGGTGTTCCCGCTACTAGCATTTACGCTGGGATTGCCACTGGTGCTACTACACTGGCTACAAGTATGCAAGGCTTTTGACACTCTTTGTTGGTAGGAGGCTGCTAGAGTTCTGTTGACTTTGGACTTGGTTGGTAGAGTTTTGGCAGACATCTGAGAGACATTCAAGGCTCCCTCCCTGATGCTGCACTGTGGAGTGGTACGGACAAGCGTGGCGTCCATCTGCTGGCCAGGATTCCGTGCAGTAGCTGCTGAATCCGGGTAGGGAGGTGGATCCCTAGTAGGTATCGAGTATCGTGGAATTGTGAGCCGACTGAGAGTGGCAGAAGTGTATGGAAGTTGGATTTTCTTCTTCTCTGAAGAAGTTACCCTCAGAGTTGCAGAACTGCCTGGTCCCTGGAGAGGGTGCAGGCTCTGGTTATACACCAGCCTCGTGCGAGGACGGCATACCTCCTCTACGTTCCCGCTGCTATCAAAAGTCGTTATCCGCTCGTACCCTACTGGGGTCTGGTACTGGGAGGCCAGAGGGTACAGCAGGAAGTCCTTTTTCAAGCAAAGGTCTAACTGGGGCTGACCGGTGTGGCTGTTGTCACTAGGGCTTGTAGAGGCTACTGAAACCACAGACGCTACAGTGCCTGGGTAAGGTGGCGGAGGGTTCATTTTGCTGATCTCCAGTGGGGCAGCGAAAACTGATGCATCCCCCTCAGCGAGCAAAGGGGCTGGGTGTGGGGCTTTCACTTTCAGCTGATGCTCCTGGTCTCTTCTCTCTCGTCCGTGCTCGTCAGGAAACCGGGGTATCTGGAGCACAACCTGAGGCTGAGGCAACACAACCTGGGGAAGGCCGGCTCCAAGCGGGGGCAAAGGAAACTGCATCTTGAGCTGCTGCAGCTGTTGGTGCTGCTGCCGCATCTGCTGCTGCTGCTGCCGCATCTCCTGAATCTGCTGCTGAATCTGCTGCTGCTGCTGTTGAATCTGCTGCTGCTGCAGCTTCATTTGCTGCTGCTGTTGCAGCTGGTGTTTAATCTGTTGCTGCTGCTGCTGCAGCTGCTGCACCTGATGCAGCGTATGTTGCTGCTGCGGAGGCTTCTGTTGCTGTTTTAGCTGCAGCGGCTGCATTTGTTGCTGCTGCTGTTGCTGGCGCTGCTGAATCTGCTGCTGATGAGTGAGAGGCAGCCCAACCGGAATGCGACCCAATTCCATCCCACTGAAGATCACTTGTCCGGGGCCGGAGTATCTGGTGGGCAAGCTGTACTGCGATGCCCCCGTCTCCTGGTTACGCCCAGAGACCCCGGAGATGGCAGCCGCACTGGCGGTAGCATTAGTCAGGACGTCGAGCTGAACATTCTGACTAGCCAATAGGGACTGGACAAGTCCAATGCTCTGAGTAGGTGACATCGCCTGGGCGGGGCTATGGATGGGAGCAATGGGGATGTTGACTGTGCAGGGAGGATTGTCATCGACAACTCCAGAGGGTCCAGTCACTGGGCAAGACAGAATGACAGTAACTATACAAATACACATTTAAGAATCAACATTATAATATACTCGTCGATCAAATCATCTAATAAAACATTCAAAATTTGTCAGTGTGTTATTTAACCCAGAAATATCTCCACATACTTCCATACCTGGTATGTCATCCTCATCCTCACTGAAGACGTTCGGATTGAAGACAGGGAGGTTCATCAGGTCGAGGGAAATCTTTCGCACTTCTGGTAGGTAAATAGTCATTTGTCTGGGCTGGAGGTGCAGTAGACTTGTCTTATAGATAACTGGAAAAAAATTAAATGATATAAACTTGGTGATTTTATATGCTGAATTAAATACTTCAGCAGAGTACAATGACTTATTGTTATAATGCGAATGTTACCTGCACCAAGGTTTGTCGGCAAGAATGAGGCAAGGCCCACAATCTTAAACTTCGTGCCCCAAATATTGGATGTCACTTGAGCAAGGTAATTGTGCTGTATAACAAAGAAAAACCTTTCACAGTTATATGACATACAACACCAGACAATTAAACTGAAAGACCTGCAATTAATTGTAACAGCAAGAAATAAAAACACTGTAATTTATCTGCCATCGTGACAGAGCCAGTACCTCAGTAATGTCATCAAGAGGGAACTCTTTGCATGTGAGCCCCGGTGAGCCAATAGCGGTGCTCCGAGCAGGTAACCGTGGCGACCGGGATACATCCTGCACAGCCCTGGATACCTTAGGTGATTTTCTCACATCCATATTAATTCTGTTGGAAAATAAACAAGAAATTCTTCCAGCATTTGTGTTTGTATATTTTGTTAACATCTACCTGTAAAAATACAATAAATCTCTTTCCAACATAGGTTCCTCAAAATTGCATGCATTAAAATGTGATATTTCCCAAATGACTAGACACTCCCAACATTACAAATTGATTTATTTTTGCAGAATGAAAATAAAAGGTCTTCAATACTCATTAGCTGTTAACTCATCTGACTGTCCTTCAGAAGGACAACTGTTTAAGGAGCACAGGGTGACAGAAGTGTTTTGTAGTTATTTTAAAAGCACAAACACCTCGGTTTAGGCGACTTGTTTCCCAGTGACTTGGAGGATTTCCTTCCAACCCAGTCGTCATTCAGCTCATTGTCGCTCGAGTCAGAACAGTTACAGCTGTCGATCATGGAGGAAATCAGGCTGTTTCCGTAAACCTCGTCTAAAAATACAAATGGGAAAAAGGATGAGTGAGATCACGGCTTCTATCTGCCTGGCGTCTGGGGGCTTGGATGCTTGAGCCCCCTTGGCCCTCTTCCATAGCTAGCTGCATCATTCTCACAAACTCATTACCGTAAGGTATGAATTTTCTCTAATTTATAAAAATCAGACTCTAATTATGCAATTAAATTATCTAAACTATCAATTTTGCCTCAGTTTTATATTAGCATTTGTTTCTGTAATAAACGAAAATATTTAAATCAAATCCAGAGTAAGAGTTCAGAAGATATGAAAACATTCTGCAAAAAAATGCATCTTATCATGCAAATTGATCGTTTGTGTGTTACATGCAATAAACTTGAAAGATTTAAAAACATTTTATATAGTTTTCCATTACTGGATCTTAAAACTGTTTTGACTACCCATTTGTGGAAAAATATATTAGAAAATCATTAAATCAAAAGAGCAAATGACATCATTTTAATGTACAGTACCAGACCAAAGTTTGGACACACCTACCCATATAAAGGTTTATTTGTACTATCTTATACATTTCAGAATAATTATGAATACTATAAAATAACTTATATGGAAATATACACTGACCAAAAAAAAGTATAAAAAAATAATTTGTTGGGGAAGGGCATCTCTGTGGGTTGGGACTCAAAAGGTTCCTGGTTCAAATTCCGTGGTCGGCACTGTCATCCCACCACTGGGGCCTTGAACAAGGCCCTTAACCCCAATTACTCCAGAGACTTTCCAGCTGTCCCGAAGGAGGTCCCACATATATGCTGAGCTCTCATTGGCCACGTTTCCTTCACACTATGGTAAAACTCATCCAAAACAATTTCTACTGTATTTAGGTCAGGTGGCCAGGTCATGTGATGTGACACTCTATTACTCTCCTTTGTAGATGGCTTGATGTGTCCGAACTTTTGACTGGTACCATACCTGAAACGTTAAGGTAATGTCATTGTCCTACACAAAATACCCAAATGTATTTCACTGCAACTTTTTTCTTTTTCCTCGAAAAATATTCTCAAGGTGATGAGAATGTCCAGCCACACAGGCACCTGGTCTGAAGTTCTCCTTCGGATCCACAATGACGAACTCGGGCCGCAGCTTGCTGATTCGCCGGCCCTTAAGGATGGGCACCAGGCCGCCCAGGTACTCTAGGTAGAGGGTGTAACAGGGCCCGCCCTCCTCCGGGCAGTCGTCCGTACGCTTCATGGTGCAGTGGAGGCGCTCGTTACCTGCGGTGGGATAGCTGACAAAGTCCCGCATGTTGTTGGGGTCCGGAATGGGCGGCTGGGGATAAGAGTGCGGAAGCACTGTTCGAAAATTATTACAACAAAAAATTTGGCTAGCATGTGAAAAAAACACCTTTACTCAGAACACACAAAGTTGCCCCCTACCCTTTTTGTCCCCTTTGAAGTATGAAATCCCCACATAGTGAAAAATATGCTAGTATTCTGTTTATAAACAGATTTTCAGAACAATATTTACAAAGAATCTCCACTAGCATTTTTTCAATGACTAGAATCAAATCACGACTTTTTTTCAACATTGACGGGAACCTGAGTAGTTCTTCCATCTCCCGTCTTGCTCTCTATGAACCACACACGCTGTATAAGTTCTGCGTATCCGTATGCTCATTTTATTTTGTTAGCAGAACACAACACATGCTACTATTTTGGTATTTTGTCAGTGATGTAGCGGTACTTTTTGTAGTTTAAAGTCCGACATAGTTTATTAAAAATAAGGACACTCCGAATTTATACAGATTACTAACTTTTGGGTATCACAATACGCCTCCCACTAATATTTTAGGGGACTCTACTAATCTGCTTACCAAGTGGGTGTACGTAATCTACATAGTACCGAAAAACCGGCATCTGGACAAATGTTTACGCCTGTCATCTGAAACCCTGGTGAGTATTACGCATGCAGCCCTAATATTTATGTATATAGAGGTGAGACCTAGTTTTGTGGTCCAAGTGCAGGGTCAGTCAGCATCTGGTGACTTTCCAATCACCGCTCACGACTACAGATAATCCTTTCTCTCCTGACAAATCATTTCTCTTGATTTTTCTCTTTTCCTCCCCAGAACCGCCCACCAACTGCTAACCAGCAGCTAACAGCAGCAACACGTACCTTAATGGTGGGGATGAAGGCGGTGGTGACGTAGGAGCAGAGGCGGGACGGCATGTTCAGCTTGCTGACGTCCTTCTCCTCCCGCAGGACGCTGGCGATGCCCTGCTGGCACAGCAGCTGCAGGCTGGCCACCCGGTGCTCCACCCGCACAACGTACAGCGCCGGCCCGCAGGCCAGGAAGAGCCGCGAGTCCCGGTGACCCCAGCACACTGTGCTGATTGGACGCTGAAAGGGGGCCGGTAACGATTGGATGATTTATATATAATATACATAAACAACAAATCCAATAAACAGGTACGAAAACTGCATGAATTAGACGGTTTACTCATCTTCATTCATAGATTTGAGAAAATAAGGAATGTAATTAATACGCTACATAACTCACACTACATGCTGTAGGTTTATCCCTCAAGATCTTCCTTAGACAAAAATCTGAAATGTTAAATTCTGTTCATGTTATGCTACACAAGAGAACACAGATCCAGTGAAAAAGGTGCAATTGCCTCTAAACAGGGCAATCCAAACAGGGGCTACTCAAAAACCAAACCGCGATGACACCCGTGGTTACATTTACATTTCTATGTTTTTGGTAGATGCCTTTGTTCAAGCACCAGTGAGGCAGGTAGTACACAACTGATAACATATAGCAGTGTTTTTCAACCCAGTCCTTAGGGGCCCACAGACAGTCCACATTTTTGTTCCCTTCCAGCTCCATCAGACAGTCCACATTTTTGCTCCCTCCCAGCTGCCTACCGGAGGCTGGGAGGAAGCAAAAACGTGGACTGTCTGGGGGTCCTCGAGAACCGGTCTGAGAAACAATGCCATACAGCATATAGACAATATTTAGATGTCATGAAGCCAACTCCAGTGCACATTCCACTAGGCTGAGCTTCCAGTGAGTCCCCAGTGACGTTCCTGGCAGTTAAAAAGATGACTTGAAAGAGGACTTACCTGAGCGGGGGTCTCCAGTGTGTAGATGTGCTCACCATGGACATTGTAGAATTTGACGAGGACATTCCTGGCCAAGGAAATGCAGGCCATGTCCGCAGGGAGGCTGTGTCTCTCCAGTCCGGCCACGGCCAGGAGGTCCCCCTGGGAACACCACTGCACAACTACATCTGAAAGGAGATTAAAAAGAAAAACTAGATGCTGTTGGAATGACAACAATGTATTCCCCAGACGGTCACCCTCTCCCCGAATCTAATCCATACTCCTCCCACATCTCACAAATTCTCTGTAATCTCT
Source organism: Mormyrops attenuatus (assembly GCA_026777985.1). Classification (NCBI taxonomy): domain Eukaryota; kingdom Metazoa; phylum Chordata; class Actinopteri; order Osteoglossiformes; family Mormyridae; genus Mormyrops; species Mormyrops attenuatus. Next base: position 17,831,302 of record JAODKC010000028.1, read on the forward strand.
AGCCCGCTACACATTCTCGCAGGCACTCTAAAAAAATCTTTATCAAAAGCCAAACTTTGTGTAACTTGTCTCAACGTTATCAGGTTCATAAGATCTACATTTGAGGCTGCCCATCTCTTTGCTACCATTATGCGACTCTGCTTCAGTTTTGGTCAATTTGTGTATCACAAATTATTAATAATGAATTAATATGAGATCAGCATGAAAGTAAGACTTAGTTTGTGGTTAATTAATAAATAACTAAACATGAATTAATACATAAGTAAACATTTAATGAAAACTGAAGACAGATCATCATCCCCTGCACATCATCCCTATTGCTGTGAAGCTGACCTCAGTAACATCAAAAACTGGGTCCATTTTCTCTGAATTCACATACTGTACAGGGTAAAATCTGTTCCAGACAAGATCCAGACGGACCCACCTCTGAGCCCTGAGCAGATTGTGGCAGGCGAGAGGTCGTCGTAGTTATTCATCAAATTGATGTTTCCTGACGTGAAGCTGACCGTGAAGAGGGCTTTCTGCGTGTGTGCTGGGAACAGGGTGGACAGTGGTACCACTCAGGAAATTACTACACGCCCAAAAAACCAATGCGTACAATTTTTATACACAGTACAATTCTCATACACATTCCCCAAAGTGATCCAAAGTGATCCAAAGTGATCCAAAGTGATCTTGCTTACTCATGTTTACTTCTTTACCTGATGTCTTTATACATTGAATGAAGCTATTAAGACGAAGCACATTCAGTCCATCATCAAAATCCATCTTGGATCAGAACCAGCAGCCTTCCCCCAGCCAGTTCATTAATTAATGTGGAACCTGCAGCTTCAGCATGTTTAGAAATGGAGTGATTTAAATCAGGGGTAACCTTATGAGCCCCTGGATCCTTAAAATAGGTACCAGGAGGCTTGGCGTGATCGTCGGTGTCGGTGTCGCTCTCGCTGCTGTCCTCCATCAGGAAGCTCGGGTAGTTCCAGGACATGCTGATGATGCCGTCCAGCTCGTGCAGGAGAACGTGAGCCAGCATGCGGCCGTGACAGTCCATGACGATCACCTGACCATCCGCCGTCCCGAACAGAACCTACGACGGCACGGCCGACAAACCATCAAAGGAGTTTTCAGCATTATTAGGGTTAGAAAAAAAAAAACAATAATATCTATACAGATAATTATAATGCAGATACTCATTTAAAATCCACAGTTTAAGACGTTTCATGGTATAAAACAAAATTTAATCGATGGATTTTCAAAATGCTCTGCATTTGATGTACTTATGAACAATTATCCATTGCCTTTGAATATAGCTATTTCAAAAATATGCACGTTAGTAGCCACAAAATACTTAATATACATATATAAACACTATGTCGCTGCCATATGTATCTAGGCATATGTCTTTCGTTGTTATAATTTCTTCTGATCTCTCTACCTCCTCCATGGATGCCAAACTTGCAGTGCTGAATCACCTGCTGGTCGTCGGGGGTCCAGATCCCACACGTGATCTGGCTCTCCAGGTTGATCTCCGAAGACCAGTGTCTCTGGCCACTGACCGAGCCGACGAGCACGAAGCCGTCCCGGTAAGAGATGAGCGCCTGCGTGCCGTCGTGTGACCAGGTGAAGTCGCTCACCTATGGGAAAAAGAACAGGAAAAAGACTTATTCTCAGAATCAGAAGAACTAAAAATACTACAAGGTTACCTTTTCTGTTTCTTTGCTTTCGTTCTGAATTCCCTCCGAAAATTCATCGACCTCAAAATATCGTTATTCAGCCTTACGAACAACTGACGTTAAAATCTTCTTACAGCCGTTTTAGAGACTCAAATCTGTCCTTGCTGCTCCCACTTCCTCTCCTACACCAAGCAATCTTTTAACAGCCATGAAAGCAGGCGAGCTTATTTCACCTGTGCGCCGCGGTCGTTTACTAGCTCCACGGACCACCGGCCCTCGTACTGGATCCAGACAAATATGCCTCCATCCCGATCACAAGTCGCCAGCTTCTGAAAAGGCTCATTCCAGCGTACCAGGACAACCTAAAACACACACATTCCCCTCCCCATAACTCTTTGCTAAAACTACAGCACTGAGTGTATCTATTATCTACTGGCTTATGTTTAAGACCTGTCCATTCAAATCTGAAAACTTTAATCATGGGCTCAAAGACTCCAGTGGATGAAACCAAGGTCATACATTAGCATTCAATGCTTAAAAGACTAACAGACACTAAAATTCATATTCAGATGTAGTCAAAAAGAATTCAACATTCAAATATAATGTGTTTCTTTGATGCGGAATTATAAATGATTTCATCATGTATAATTAATGTAAGACTGCGCTTTAATGGTGTTAAAATTTACCAGGAATATATATAGTGGTAGCCAAAGACGGAGTGGAGATGTGAAACAGAACACTGCATTTCAATTCGAATAAGCTGACATTAAATACTGGTGTGTGAGATTAAATGCCATCTTGAAGTGCAAGAAACATGTTTTCCAAATGCGCATCCGCATGTCATATAATACACACCGGAACGGCACATTTTAGCTCAGCCACTGCATTTAAAAATGTCACAACCAGCAAGCAGATGAGTGGGTTTATGAGGCTGAAAGGCATTTCATGACTTTTTTTTTTTTTTAAATCAACCTCAAGGACAGCTAAAAATAGAGCAAACAAAACCTAGCAGCGGCGTCTTTGCCTTGTTTCCAGGCAAAATACTTCAGAGGCTGAAACAGGAACAGCCATTTTTATTTCCATTTTAATTTAACCCAAGATTCTTTCTGTTCTATTCCAGTGCAAGCCCCGACCCCCCCAGGATTTTCTCCTACTACCCAACTGGGTTAAGTTCTGTAAAAAATGTGCAGTTTTTTTTTACTAGCTAGTGGGCTACTTTTTAGTTTGTTGTACTCGCCATTCTTCTAAATCACTCAGCAAAGGAGCTTGATTTACAGCTCAGTCCAAAGTAATAAAGAAAAAAAATGCAATGCATCTAAAACAAGAGACACTGCCTAACAACAAAGAGATTCTGATACAAATAAACATGCTCTTGTCCTAAATATATACAGGACTGTGCAGTCTTAGGCAGCCAAAGAAAATGATGTTTAAGTGATCTTCATGTTGGTGTAAAACTATGCTATTATATCTGCCAAAGTGTGTCAGCTTAGCCGTTTCAAAACCTCTGCTAAAATCACCACAGTATTTCCAGCCACCATCCAGTGCACCCATGTATTTTTGGCTTGGCCAACTAAATTTCTCCTTGACTTCTTAAATAAATTTAAATAATTAAGGGAGCTGATGGTGAAATTTTAACAAATACATGGAATGGCTGGGGTGCCCCTGAGGAGGTCTGGGAACTGAAACAGTCTTCATCTAGCCGTCCAACTAGGTATCAGTAACTTTATAGAGAATAGAATAAATTATTACTAGTTTCTTGTGTCACTCTTAATTTGCATATGTTCTAATGTCTAATGATTGTGTTTTTTTTCTTCTGAGCAAAAATGCATTTACTGCCCAGATAAACAGCTTTAAACATTTCTTTGGACTGCCTAAGACTTTTGCACAATACTGTGGATCGGTCAATCAATCCATCCATCCATTATTCGATCCATCCATCCATACGTCTATCCGCTTATCACAAGCAGGTCTGTGAGACCTACCTATTCTATACCCACAAAACGAAAGCAGAAGTCTTACCTCACTGTTGTGTCCCCTTAGATTGAAGTTGACCCTCTGTGGAGTGTGCCTGTCCCTTCTACAATGGCTGGAGGTGAAGGTGACCCCGACGACCCCCCTCCCGTTCCCCGTGGCCAGCCACCCTTCTTCGTAGTACCTCCTCCTGCACACCGGCTTCTCCTTCTCGCTCTTGGGTACCCGACCCTTCCAGGACAGGCACAGGATGTTGGAGTCGCTGCAGAGGATGGGACCATGCTCCAAAGCGGCCAGCATCCCTACTGAATGACCAGACTTGTTGTCAGGTAGGAAAAGCGGTTGGGTTTAGTGTCAGTACCTTGCAGTGAATTGCAGGCAAAATAAAAAAGTATACATTAATTTTACATCTTCTAATGGAGGGTCAGCATTAATGTCACAAGTTTAGACAGATTTTTAAGGTCATTCTGTTTGATCAGTGCAGATACATATGAAGTTGGATGGTGCTTGATATAAGATAAACTGTAAGACAATGAAAATGCAATGATTAGCAACCAGTTCTGGGCGGTATGACCAAAAATCCGTATCGCGGTATTTTTTAAGATTCTGGCAGTTTCGCAGTATATCACAATTTTTTTTCCCCAAGTTCACCCTTACCACTGCAGCAAGTGTTCGCATCAATAAAATACATTTACGATTGTTTTAAAAAAGGTGTGTCATTATTAGAAAAATCGTTTACATTTAGCTTGATAGTATAACTAACATGTTTTATTACGTTATTAGATTTTGATTTATTAAATGATTCAAATGATAATTATGTGATGAATCGATAATATTTGCCATTTTGCTTCACCGATATGCATTTCATCGCAGACCTAATTACATCACACGTAATCCAAATTTTCAGGCACAGACTGAAGCTGTAAATACTATGAGCAGTTATATATGGAGAATTATTGCGTTATAAAGTTATAACTGTTAGCAAGAAGGGTTCGCACAGATAACAGGGATCCCCTCACAATACACTCTGCACAGCCATCCATAGCGCTTCCATCAGTGAACAATATTATATAATTCGCTGCCCATTGAAGCGTTACAGCTGCTGATTCAGTTATGCTCTGGTATAATGGTATTTGAAAAATTAATATCGTATGGGAAATTAAAACCGGTATACTGGATGAACTGGTATACCGCCCAGGACTACTGGCAACCCATCAGGTTGTAAAAAAATATCACCTATTACATATCTTACATTTCAATGCAATGTAGGGGGGTGTCAGGTTAGACATTTTACATCTTAAGATGTAAAATCAAATAGCCTATATCTCCTCCCAATATTAGTAAAATGTGGAAGGCTGGCTGACTGATATTGCTTGCTTGACTAAATGAATGCTTTACCCACAAGGTTAGTCACCAACAATGCAGTTAGCAAACAAACAATGTATGTGAACAACACACTCTGACTGTACACACACTGCTCACTTCATGACTTTCGGTCATCCTTAGGTATAACTTTCTGAACTGTAAGTTCTCAAATCTTCATTCAAATTTCAGACTGTAGTAATTATCTTCAGCTAATTCTCTGTTCACAGCCATTGAAGTTCAACAATAATTTACAACACAATTAGTCAAGCATGTCCCATTTGGAATATTGTATTATATGATGCATCCAGTTCAGGATGTCACTGCAGAGAACAAAGTCGTCTCTCAGGCTTTGAAAATGTCTGCATCAGCTTTCCAACCATGGTGAACTTCCTCCTGTTGGCAACATCTCTGTCCCGACCCCCGGAAAACTCTGGAAATCCTGAGTCACGAGGAGATCTGTGAACAGAGTACAATATCAGCATATAAAACATTTTTAAAAATCTACACTTTTGAGAACTGCTTCCCTGGGTGCCCTCTATGAATTTAGGAATTCAGCAAAAAAAAAAACAAAACTTTTTTTTTTTTATAGTGGAAATGTACATTAAATTTGGTCTTATTAAATATGTTACAGCGCAAGCATGCTAGATGCCTTCCTGGCATTTAATTAGAAGGAACACTGGGTTTGAATATTAAACAGGCATTCGTGAGTAAGAAAAATAACAGCAATTACAACATCTAGTGAGCTGTTTAGTGGTCTAGGAATCCGGAGTTTCACCAGAAGTTTGAAATACACGAAGGGATGGCACTGCTGAATTGTTAAGCGCTGTACTTTAGTCTGTTTTTGTGATACAAATGTCTTATTTCTGTGCTCAAAGCACAGCAGCGCAAGCTCTCCGAAACTAAAGCCAAAATGAGTTTAGGACTAATTATTATAACTTCACCTTGCTTTTTAAGAATTTATTTTTAAAAATCCTTTGTTTACATAATAACAGTGCATTATAACACCAACACTACAGTGCATTATAACACCAACACTACAGTGCATTCTGCAGGGGTCGATAGGGGTTTCCCTATTATATTCTCCTCACGTATCTTTACCACCACAACTTATGATTGATTGGATGCTGTATAAATCATAACACTCATACCCCCCCCCCCCTTTTAAAATTTCTAAATTGTTGTCAGAGCCAAGTCACAATACCCCTTTCATCTAACACAGTCTAGATGCTGGTCAACTGCCATTAAACACCGGAAAAGCCTTCTCATCTATAGAAGTGTAGATCCCAAAAGAACTTCGCTACCTTCTGTCCTTGGTAGGGTAGACATTGGCAGAGTGGGACACTTTTTGAAACTCTACTTTCTCTCTCACTCTAAAAACATGGTCCTAATTATGAATATTAAAGCTTGAGAAATGAGGTTAAGATAGACCACAGAGATGTAAAGATATAAAGTATCAGTCATACGATAAATCTTTCAGAATTAATCACTCAATGTGGAATCTGCTCGTAAGGTCAACTAGTAAGAAAATCTGCATGACCACAGTAACAGTGTATATAATGTACATAATAATGCAAAGATATAAGGTGCTTGATGAAGAGAAGATGTACAAACGCTTTAAATATTGCAAGAATATGCAAGCATTCAAAACAAATTTTCTTAGATTGCTTAATATTGTGGTCCAACATCTTATTCTTCGGCCAAATGCGGATCAAACCACCTTAATTTCAATTCACTCAATCACGATGACTTAGTTGCAGACTGTTTTTACAGAAGTGAATGAAAAACGATATTGCATGTTAGATAACCTGTTACAATACTGCCGCCACTTGCGTCTGAAGCCGCAACTTCTTTGGGCGCAAGTTCATATGCTTAACCATTAGATTGCCTGCATTACCATCGCCAAGGTTATCATTTACTGCGGTACGCATTAGCACAAAGGGCACTTTCGTTTAGAAACACTACAGCATGACGGTTAAATACAATGCAATTTTATTATAGTAACACACTATACAAATTTCCTGAAATGAATTACAGTCCCATCCTGTCCGTTACATCTAACCCCCGGTAAAACGCGTCAAGACTGGAATAAATCACTTAGAAAACCTTTTACACACCATGTTCTGCTCCAGTAAAAGATCACGGAACATCTGTAATATACAATAGGTGGGCACCTAGTATTAATTTTGTAACATCGCATCCTGAGAAATGATTAATTTATACTTCCACTGGCAAAGCAGCTGCGTCCTAATGAAAAAAAATCAGTAAAATGATTAAAAGCTACTACATTTTTCTTAGAAGTCCAATAACTAATTTACATCACATTTTCATTGGGAGCTATCGAGTTTAATGCCTCACTAACGCAAATGAAAACCGGGAAGAGAAAAGCTAGCTGATTTTGTTTATTTCTTCTTTTCTCACTTGCAATATGGGAACTTTGCATTTTTGGACAAATCACACCAGGTTGAACTGCCCATTGGACAGCGAAGCCTGCGAAAAATAACCGATAATGCACCAAGTCTGCGCATAACATAAAATCAATCTGCTAGTCAATATTGACAAAGCAATTTTTATTATATGACCGCTTACCCCCTATCTTTGGGTCCGACGCTCCGCAACTGCGCTTGACTCCGGTGTCACGTGAGAGCCACGTGACTCGCCCCGGCAGTGCGGTGTCGACATCGGCTTGCGCAGGCGGCGCGCGGCGTTTGCTCACATGGTTCCGAAGACGGGAGCAGTGCTGTATGCGCGGGCTCGATTGTGATGCTGTAGTGCTTGGACCCTATTAAAATGATGCTTGATTTAAAAATTACACATTTGCAGAAATAATATAACAGCTTCATAGAAGAATAGCTTTTTTTCTTATGTGGTGATTTTGTATTGGTGAGCAGTTATTGAATTGTTCAAGTGGGAAATGTTTTTGAGTCACGAAACATTTCACATGGTTGTATTTGTCTAATGAGTTTTACTCTACAGCATTGGAACGATTTTTATTGGAGTCAAAATTGTGTTGTAGAAAAGATTTTTTTTTGATTTGAGAAGAGTCTAGCTTGAGTACTGATTTCGATGCCAAAAGGAAGCAAGATACGTGGGTCTTTTTACTGGTCTGTAATTGAATCACAGGTGTGATTTGCTAAGTTTACCTGACCAGTTAATTAAGTGGATTGAGGGAAAGCTGTTAAATGGTTTGTGATCATGGAAAATGCCAAACCCTCCAGAGAAAAATCCGAAAAGTCATCACTCAGTATGATATTCTCCCCCAGTGTGTTTTTGAGGCCAGATGGTCAAGCAGGGGCGAGGGCAGTGCTGAGATCAACACGAACATCAAAGCTAACACAAGCCCAAAATCAACAGCACTACTTTTAAGGGAACTCCAGAAGCATGGAAAACTACGCCGTGCAAAGAGGATGTTCTGTGGCCATCTCTCTTGCCATCTTGGAGGAGCTCAAGAGAGGAGACTTACAGTGACACAGAAAATGAAGAAAAACATGGGGGTGGCATTCTTGACCAGGCTGATAAATAAAGGATCACAGAGAAATGTCTGTCTTTTCATAAGAATGAAGGAGCAGTAGATCATAACCCAGGTCTGCTGCTCTATCATGGTGGGTGTCACGCCCCACATTCCTTTCCCCCTCATCCTCCCTGTTGTGTGGCTGTAAGGAGCCACACCTGTTACTCGTTTAACCCTTCCTTTTGTTACAGCCCTTGTGTGGATTACCCCAGGTGCCTCTCGTCTGCTCCCTCGTCAGTGGTGTGTATAGTGCCTCCCTGTCTTGAGCCCACCAGTCTGGTCAACGCCCCTGTTTGCCCTGTGCCAAGTCACCCTACCCAGTTTAGACCCCTCATGGTCATTTTCCTTTCGCCTGGCTTTGGTGTTTTGTTTAAATAAAGCCCCCTTTGCTTTTCCCCACGCCTGCCTCTGTTTCCGTCCTTCCCGGTACGTGACAGTGGGGGCAGTGATGTGTCCAAAGCAGACTTGAAGCAGCCTGTCCTCAAGTTTTTTTCAAAAAGTTCTTGTACCTATTGATTCTAAAATTCTTTCTTTCTCTCTTTTTCTCTTTCTGTTTCCTCTCTTTCACTCACTCTCTGTAGTTTAAAGCTATGTTTCATGAGATAGACACATAACATTAACAGGTAATAATTAATATCAGAAACATAAATACTAAAACATTTTTAACAGATCAATCAACTGTATTTCCTCAGACAATGTTACTCCAGACACATCAAAACACAAGCATTTTGGTGGTTCTTACAGTCCAAGCTGGAAATCCTCTTTGCTGACTTCCAGCTTCAATTATCAGCACATAATGAATATATTAAAGAGGTGTGTGCATTCCAGGGGCGACAGAAATAGCCCCCCCCCAATTAGCACCACCAACTAATTAAGAGCGCATGGGACAAAACATATACCTAAAGAAGATTTTAATTATATATCAGACAAAATCATTTTATGATATCGATCTGTTATTTTTTAGTTAAGTGATGTTTAGTTGTGAAAATGTACAATTAACGATGTTAGTCTTATTTTAAATTATAGCACTTTTCTTTATTATTTGAAAATTATCTTAAAATGTTTCTTACACGTGAGATGTGATGCAGGTGTAACCATTGGTATGTCATGATATGCAACGCACCCCAGTAATCGCACAACTCTTGAATGATTAGAGTACAGATTGCTTAACAGCTCATTTCAGAGGCATGGGGTCCGAACAGTGGCGGCTACTAGCGGTATGAGCAGGCAACAACGATAAGAGAGAGGTAGGAGGGGCTCAGACCAGCCTTACGAAAGTATGTCTTACGGAAGGTATACTTAACTCAGGACGTTTCAGGAACCACGTCGGAACCTTAAGGTACAACTTAAGGAAGAACTTACAAATAAATGACTTAAGAAAATGCACCGCAGAATGGATTATGGATTTTTTGTACTGTATAGTTGATATTAACCTCTTAATGTCAGCGTTCAACATTCTCCTTACTTTATTTGCCATTGTATAAAATTCTACTTTGATACACACTTCCAGAAAATGGTGTGCACCCATTACAAGCCATTATTTCTATTAGGTTTCAAATTGTTATAATACAGTATAATATTATAATAAAATTAAAGTTCTACTATCACTGGCAAAGTTTCACCCTTCACGTTCATGTAAAGTAGAATGTAAGTAAAAATGACTACGGGAGTTAATTTAGATATTTTACTGAGCAGGGCATAGATTTATTTAATTAAATATCAACCTGTATAGGTACAGCCCACCTGTAAGTAAAAACTGTATTACATCCACTCTGAATTAATAAAAATACTGATTTTTAAAATTAATACTTTTTTAATCTCAAATGAAAAGGCTAAAGGAAAATGTATGCAATGAAACATTCCTACCTCTATATCTTACTTACAGAGAATGAGCAATACGTTTAGTATTAATGCAGTGTCTCCTTTCAGGTATTCTGCCCTTTTTCGCTACCTGCCAAAAACTGCTTGTATGTCAACATTACGCCGTAAATCTCCAAACGCAGAATTTTTTTTTGTCTCTTTTGCTTTTTGCCAAAAGTGTTGGTTTGTACCGTGGTTTATCTGAAACATTATATTAATGATTTGTTGATATTTGCGTTTATTTCGTGCATTAGACAAATCGAGGTGATTGTTATACTGTTTACATTCTTACGCACTCTGAATTCTGTACGTATGGAATCAAATTCTACCATTAAACTCGGCTGTACACTCGTATTTCATTTGCTGCTTGGGACTACTTTAAACTGTACTGTACTATTCAGGCAGTAATGTTACCTTCCCTGCCCACTTCGCACCAACGAAGTGCAGGTCGCTTCCATCTTTGTTTGCAAAGTCACTTTATGTTTATGGTTTGATAATTATCTTTTAATGCCTTTTCTCTTTAAGGAGCCTCTTTCCGCTGTACTACTGTTCTTGTTACATGTCCTGCTCTTACGTTCTTAGATACCAGTTCATGAGTTTGAGTTCCAACTTTGCCTCTAATATGCCAGTAGATAAGCTTATATTTATGTTAAGTTTGTGTTTGGTTAGCAGACACTTCTATCCAAAGCACCTTACAGAAATAACATAATAATAATGATAATAATAATAATAATAATTTGTTTTCCTGATTAGAGAGATGACCATGAGAGCATAATGCAGAGTTCATAAATAGTTCAAACATAAAATGAAAATGCCCGTGTGCCCCAACCCCCCCATTTCTCTGGTTACAAGCCGCTACTGCACTGTAGTTTAGTCCATTGCGTGAAATGCTGCCCCCCCCCCCCCCTCAACCGGAGCAGTCTACATCCAGGCCTGATCCCTCTCACTTGCTATTTTAATGAAAGCATCGTTTTATTAATACAGGTGTAATTAATAGGTGTAGCAGGATTTTTTACAGATATGTCCCTCATTGGGATGCAGCGCGTTAAGCAGTGCTGGCGATGTATCAGTGTCGGAACTAACATGGCCACCTCTGGTAAGGAATGTAAATAACAGTCTGGCAGACTGGTTACCATCAAGCATCTTCGTAGTTTTTTTTCCAGCTGGCTGCACGGATAGGGATGTGAAGCACACACCCAACAAAGCAATACAATGATACCACTGCCTCTTTTCTACACAGTGCACACTTATTAGGAGCCCTGTGGCATTTTGCTTACTGCTTAATCCTGCCTCCGGATGTTGTCCTGATCATCTTGTGTGATTCCTTGTTTTACCTGCGATTTTCTTGTTGGGGAGAGACAGGCCATTGACAGATATAAATGACCGATATAAATTCAAGACAGGTATAAATGCATGTGACAAATATAATCTTGAACCATGGTGATGTTTAATCTATTTCCTAATTTAAAGTAGCTTTCACTTTTTACACTCATTTACTAGCTGTTTTTTTGTGGTCCAGCTCTGTCAACTTAGTAGCCACGAGTCGACGTAGCACGGATGTTTTAATGAGGTGTTTTTGAGCAATTAGAAAATGAATGTGCTTGTTGAATTAACTTTCCCTTTATCAAAGCTGAGTGAGCGTATTGTAAACCCAACCTGCTGGAGTCCGGAAGGTTTAATTAATCATAACGATCAGCAGCCCCAATTAATGTTTAGCAGAACATTTTCGAAATTAAAAACAAATTCAAGAAAATATGACGTACGATTCTTCAAATACTGACAGAGAAAGCAACAGTCCGTTTCACCAGTCTTTTTCGTAAATAAATATCAGTTAAAATACCAAGCATACCTAAAACTTTCGTTTACTGAACTAGATAAGGTTTCAAAGGAAAACAGCGCTATGCATGTGGATATAAATTTCGGGAAATTTTGGGTAATAGCTTTCAGTTGCCTAAATCATAGTCAATATTCTCGAAGCTGGTTTGCAGTCTCAAACAGAAACAATGAGGACAACTTTAGGAACTCCTCCCCTTGCGGACAGAGCCGAAGCCCGAGATGGATTTCCTCTAATTCTGTTATCATTCTGGTTTATCCTCCATTCAAAATATAAAGCGAAAGTTGCGCGCACGCGAATGGATTTTTGTCACACCAGCATGGTGCTTCGCAGACACATATGAATTACTGGAAGTACCAGGCACAATAACCTTTCGGCTTGTTTCCATTGGCAACGGGAGTAAACAGGGACGTCTGGCAGCCTGTGCAGTAGTATCCCGTAGACGTAACACCGTAAGGGTATGTAGTTATTTTCGTTATCCAACATGCATGGGTTCTGCATTTCTTTCACGTATAATAAAATATTTATAGGATGGGAGAATGTAAACAAACAGTCTGTTCTGTGTACTTAGGATCTTAAATGGTGCCCCCATACTTCGTTGACTGAAGAAATTCAGGGAAGACGTGCATTGTAACGAACTGAGTATAGTTATGAAAGCAGCGTCACCTTACGGTTCCTTAATATTTATCCTAAAAGATCTCGGTCCATGTTCAGTACCGGAGAAATTAACGAGGGTCTGATACTTGTGCAGTAAATGTGAAAAGTTAAGTGTATTCCATGGTGAAAACTGCTGAAGTAAATACGGCTGCCACATTTTAATGATTTACTGGACTTTTTTGCTGAATGCAATTATACCTTTAACTATACGTATGTGTAGTAATTCTATGATTACCAAAGTGTATTCTAACAAAGTTTTTTCTCTTCATACGACATTTTTCCATTTTATTTAATAATATTGTACATTACAAGATGCATGTGTCATACATTATTCAATGCATTCAATCAGCAGTAATTGCCTGAGTGTCCAGAAGAGTGACTGTAAATATCCCTGCTGGGATGCAATAATGTAAAACAGGATCCCAGCGGAAGCTTGCATCACTGCAACATACCATTCTCTTTTCACTTTCATATACGCAGTACAGAAGTCTACGGGTCAAGACACGAGGGTTTCCCTTGGTGAATGGAATCCTGGATAATCCATGAAAGCTGTCCTCTGATTGGCTGTGTTGCAGCAATTTTCCACCTGCAAAAAACCGTGACTACGTGAAGGTCCAGTCAAAGGAAGGATACCTTTCCTTGGAAAGCAGCGTGGTATGGATGGTACATCTCCACAGTGATATAACGGTATAGACGTTTATATAGTTCCAGGAATCAAGCATGGCCTCACCGAAGAACTTTGGCCACTCCGTTATGGACTTTGCCGTTATAATGCAGAAGCTGCAAGGTAAGAGTTTCATGCATTCTAAAAAAATCGGATTTTCTTTATCCCAAATTTTTTCATCGCTGGGTTTTGAGAAGTTTATGTGGTTTTGGTATGCTTAACATGAACCCATCTTCAGTAGACATGCCGTGACACAGATGAAGACTGCCACTTTGTATGCATATTGATTTGACGAAAACGGTTCATAACGTAAAATGACTGCCCTTCCTTTCCGGGCTTGGTAATGACTGCATCATAATAAATGATTTATTATTACAGCCCGCGTTCAATGCGCAATCCTAAAGTGAGACTTTCTTGTCTTCTGGTTATTACACGTATATTTCCTACTTTGGTTGCCTTGGTAGCACAAGTCCTGCTGTGCGCTCCAACATCTCAGCTTTCAAAGTTTTTTCTTTCTCTTATTGAAGTTTGGTTCCTAAGAGACTAACTAGTTTATCCACAGTGCAGCTACAGATCTATGACACGTTTTCCTATTTGGAATATATTTGTCATTTTTTATTGTTGTTTTCAGTAATACATTTTTTTTTCTTGACACAATCATTCTCTATTGAAAATGTCAAATAGAGGGACCATTGGTTAACTAGATTAATTGCTTAGTTTAAAACAAGAATGCTTTGTATTAAACCTTTCCAATTGGGACTGTTTATGGTGGTTTACAAAAATACAATCACTACATTCAGGGGCTTAGCTAGAAATTCTGGTCCGCCTGGCATTTTGGGGCCTCTGGAACGTGCTGGGCCCCCTGAATCTGCCCCCCCCCACCCCCCACCACTCTGATTACATTGGATTCCTTGTAATCATAACAAATCATTACAATTGTTACATAAAGTTTATCACAATACAGGCATTACTCTTTTATGTGATATAACATATGATCCTGAACATTACTAGCTGGTGTATTCACCGTACTTGAAACTACCGGAATTATGAGATTGTTTAAAGTAAATTAATTGTTTTTCTAATCCAAGATTCAACACTTCAGACTGAAAGAGATGTCTGTAGAAGGTGGATACTGATTAACACTTGATACATTTCCTGTCCGTCAGCTTCCCAATCAATACTGGAGTCTGTGATAATGAATAACATCATTCTTTACAAGGGCACTGCAAACATTTGAGCCTTACTGGCTCTACTAGACTAGGGCCTCTTGGCTGTATATTTTTAGCTTGCATTTTATTTTTTTACATAAGCTCTATACCTGAAAGCTGACCCAATCCTTCCCATTTTGTCAACAAATAATTCATACAATCTGGGTTCCATTTATTCAAGCCATTTTGTGTAATATCGGACCCCCCGCACTTAATCTGTTGAAAACTTAAAAACAGTCTGGCTGTAAAAGAAAATAACTACTCTTCTCCCAGCAGAAATAATCTTGTGCAATAGCAATAAACTTATTACTTTTATACAAACCAGACTTCTGTATAACACTGACATCTGACATTATGTCACCACAAACCCAACACATTATGTAAAATTTGAATACAATGTATTTCAAATATAAAGAAAAACACAAAGAGATTTTCCTTGTAGATTTTTTGAGCCGTTTATTTATCATAAATACAAATTAAAATAATTTCCACATTTGAAATTGTTGTTTTGGTTTGTGGTATTCTGTTAGATTTTAAAATAGAATACGCATAGATACATTGCACCAAAAGATCAATGGTTAGATAGTAAATTTGGATCATGATTTCTGTGATATCAGCAGGTCCCTGAACTTACCATTGTATATAAGTTACTATGGCTACTACTGCGAAACAGATGCAGCTGTCAGGAAAAGACAGTATGACCATGACAGAGTTACTGCTTCCTGTGTATTTGAGGGAAGACTGTAATTGTTTTCCTGTGGAGCATTTAAGCTATTTATATCTTTAATGCAAGTCATCACAGGGGTTGTGGTTTTATTAGCTTTTGTTGTGATATTAAGCAGGTCCAATTAGATGCCATGCCTGTAACAGCTTTGAGGATTACGACAGATGTTGCTCAGAGCAAACATTAAACGTTTGAACTGTTGCCCCTATGTTTAATCTTATATAAGCAGCTGCCACTGTAATGGCTGATGCAATGTAATTATAGATTTTTAAAAAATCTTATGTTGATCTATATGTTAATTTTCCTTGTGGTTAGTCAAACTGCATTATTGTTGGATATATTAGTTGTAATTTACTTTTCTGCCGAAGCTTTTCTTGCCTACACTTAAGCTCATTGTTCCGCGGGCATGCCCAGACTCTTCGGGGGTCGGCCTGGTGTGCGCATTCTTGACAGATTAGACCTCCTGTAGGCCTGGCCCACTGCAGTGCAACTATTGGAGATAAGAATCAAACAAACAGTGGGGCAAATTCATTTGTAGACAAAGTGTGTTTGTACGCTTTGGAGCTGCATATTGACAAGTGCAATGAGCTTCATTTAATTTCTGGTGAGACTCACTTGGACAGACATGTATATTTACTGTATGTACGATTTCCTATTTCCTGCCAAATGAAAAGCTGTATGTGTGTGTCTGTATATATATTCACACACACACACACACACACACACACACACACACACACATATATATATAATTGTTGTATTGTATGACTTGTAAGAATCCTTGTGTCTTGCAGTGCTTTGGCTGAGAACATTGAGGATGTCTGTGGATGTAGCACTTAAATGGCTTCAGCATCTGCTGTTGTGGCTTTTAGACAGGGCTGACAGCCCAGTCTGATCTGAGACTGGAGTGTGCTTGATCAGTGTTGCTTTCATCAATCATGTACTGTCAGATCCAAGTCCCATTCATTAACACTGACATGCCCGGCTTTTAAAAGCATATAATGTTGACACATTTTTGTTTTTCTTTTGTTTTAATGGAAATGGAAATTAAATCCATGTGAAGTAATTTCATTGCAAACAGAGTCAAGATTTTTTTCTTCTTAACAATGTCATCTTCTATGTCATGGTGTACTGTCGACCTTTATGTCTGAACACTGTAGGTGAAAATATTCTTTGTAAAATGAATATCACAGATTCTTTCAACGAGAATTCCGCTATCATAGTATCATCACAAGAAGCGGTTGACCACTGATTAAATCTGATCAAACTGGATGATATTGTGTGAAATCTAGAATACATAGATGCTAAAGACACAGTCGATACAGTGCATATTTTAGTCACTTTTTTGTTTTTGAGAAATCCATCACCATTGATTCCAGAGCCAATGTAGTAATGACACATACATGGAGCTGCTGGAGATTTTGGGCCCCATGAAAACATGTCATATTGGGGCCCCAGCCAAGACCAATCCAATTATGCTCCAAATTTTTAAGGTCCCCTGTCAGTCATGGAGCCCTTGGAATCGTCCTAACTCTGACCCCCCCCCCACACACACACACATCCCTAGATACAGATCTCAAGTTTCTCTTAATGTTCCATGCAGTTACTGGTAATTCACTAATTAGCTGGGATGACTGCCACTATTTAATGATAAGTGTGTAGTCAGGGAAGGTCTGAAATGCTTGCTATATCTAGGCTGGACCACATAGCCTGGATGTTTCCCTTCCAGTTTCAGAACAATGGAGAGCGCCAACTTTTGACCATATTTGTTTCTTTGTTTTGTATTTTTACTGAGAAACGGCTCTAAGGCACTGTGGAGTGGTCATCCTGCCATTTGGGGCAGTGATTAAGTCATTTAAGGTGGAAAACTCGGAATGGAAGTAGTAGTGTTAATTACTAGCATTAAGATACAGAGTTTTAATCCACTCATTCAGCTAGTGAGCCTCTGTGTAGACTACATAAGTTGTTTACTTGCATAAATGTCATAATTATAGATTTAACTGTTTGATAATATTTCTAGAAATACACAGACTTATTTGTGTTTCCCTGATCCTCCTTTTCACGTGTTGTGCCTCATTACCCAATTAAAACTATTTAATTAAATGGTCCATGAACTGGGCGAAAGGTTGTTTACGTCGATGGTGGAGACACTGACCTGTGTTTGGATGATGCGTCCCACGTGACACCCATGTGTGTTTGCCTGTACTGATATTTTCACTAAATTGATCCAAATTCTCCCTGAACTCACATCTAATCATTTGGCATTGTCGACGTTAAGTACTATTGTTACTGAATTTATTGGTTTTATGTTCATATTTCGATGTAATGTCTTGTGGACAAGTAAAATGAAGACAAAGTTTATAGATTATAATATTCGCCACAAGAAGTGCATTCCCGATTATGTTCTTTTCTTATGGATTACAGTTAAATACTACAAAAAACTGTAATGAGATTGTGTGTGGGATCAGTATCCCAAGCATTCATGTTGCATAAATAGGAGTATTTTTCACATGTGTAAAATTTCCTGAGAATAGGTCGATGTACAGTGTATTTATAGCTCAAATCAGACTGTATTACGAGCGATAATAAACAGTCACAGACACGCACGTAGATAGACACAAATGCAGCGGTTTGATTTTTGTTTGCTGGCATTGTTCAAATCCCAAGAGTACAGATCTTTGTCTTGAAAAGAAAAAAAGCAACAATAACAATTTGTTCTTTGGAAAGAAAGGCATGACGGCCGTGCATGTGAATGACAGGACTTGTGCAGTATTCGTGGGACTCCGCCGTGCGCGCTGAAGACCCGGCCAGAGATGTGACATCACGGCTTCCCGCATGCCAGTTGGCGCGGCAGTAGAAATGGATCATTTCTGCAGCTTTGGAGTGATGCTCGGATCGAAGAGAGCAGGGCTTGAGTATGTAGGAGGATCCCAGATAGCGAGGGGCTCGTAAATCTACCCGGGGGGGGGGGGCATCCATCCACAGTGAGCAGAGCTGCGTGTCCTCAGCGCCAAAGTCGGCGATCAGATTTGCTTTGCTTCCTGAAAGAGAAAAAGAGAGAGTGGGGGACAGCTCTCCTCTCTCCCTCTCTCTCTCTCTCTCTCTCCCTCTCTCTCTCTTTCCCTCTCTCTTTCCTCCATGGATTTCTGCTTCTCATACTTGCGCATGAAGGGCACCGCGGCTCGGTCGCATCCCGGAGTACAACATGACACATTATAGGAGGACGGGGTCGATGAAAAGCAGCACGTCCCTCAATCTGGTGACGGGATTTTTCCAGTATCTGCGCGGTAAGTGGGGCAGCATCTTTAGCATTCAACTCCGCTGTCCTTGTCGTCCGGGGAGGGTGATGTTATGCCGGGGGAGTCTGAAAGCCTGGGAAGGCTGGGAACCCTGCCGGTCTCACTATGCAACCAGTATGGCCGCGACACTCAGACGTGCGAGGGTCGTGATTGCCCTTAGACAGCCCTCGCCGCGTGTGCCATCAACGGAGCCGTGCCCTCGGACAACTGTTGTTGTGGGGTCTGGTAGTTGTGTTGCATTAGGCACTAAAATGGCTTCTGAGCCTCTGATCGTGGATGTCGGTCTGCCCCCATGCAGATGGGACGATGCGTAGTGTGCAAGGTGTCTGCACTGAGTCTCCACCTTCCTTTAAGGTGGTGACACGAAGCAGCTTGTATTTCTCGCCAGGGAATTACCGGGGAGCAGGGCATTAATCGGTATTTAACGTCCTGATAAAATTACGATTATTATACAAAACTCAGATTGTCCTTCACCATATGGACATATGTTATGCAACTTTAATTAATTCAGGACACACACACATCCAGTGATTTTATAGTACATACATTTTTCTCAGTCGGCTTAAAGACATTTCACACTCGAGTGAAATTCAGTGGTATCAGTGATTTTTTTCAACTTTATTAATTGACGTGAATAATGTAATTCTAAACAATTTCTTTTAATATTACAGGAAGGCTCACACATCACTGTTGTAGTTTTGATTTCTAGCATGAATCTTATGTATGTGGATTTTTGCATGTTATTCCCATGTGCGTTTGCGCTCTCTCGCACAGTCCAAAGGCAAACAGTTGGATTAGTTTAACTGGATTGCTTTCCCTAAATTTCCATTAAATTTGTGCCATTCAGTCCTATCCAGGGCATTCCCTGTCTGTGCCCTGTACTTCCTGGGATAGACTCCAAGCTGCATAGAGGGAATAATGAGACAGAATAGGGTGACTTTTTTTAAGGTGGTCTGTGGTGTTTCCTCTGAGTTTAACGTATGTAAAACTGTATGGCAGAACCAGGTACCCACTATGAAAAGCAGAGGTTGTGTCATGTGATCTCACAAAAAAGCCATGTGTCAATAGTTGACACATGTGTCAATAGCACTGAACATGAAAGTGTAAACGTTTTTACTGAAGGTCATCACACTAATTATGTCCCTGGGATTCATGTTTTCTTGTGTATCACGTGCCGTGATGTGCAATAACTATTTTTATTTCTGTCAGATGAGCAAGAAGCGGTGCAAAAAAGAACCTTTACAAAATGGATCAACTCACACTTGGCAAAGGTAAGGACGACTATACTCTTCTCTGTTGTCACTTCTGCTATTTTTTCCACTGATGTAAAATATTTGGATTAGTGAAAAAGAATCACAGTTGTTACCATTGTGGTTTTTTGGTGACTTTTATTTGCGTTTAGTCCATAGTAGGTCCATATTAAAACTTTGAGTTTTTCAACAGCCCTGATGATATACTTGTTGTTCTCTTGTGAAGTTTCCCTTAGTGTGAGTCTTTTTGTGCAGCGTGATGCTCTGGCATCCTGTACAGGGTGTACCCTGCCTCCTGTTCTGTGACTCCTGGGGTTGACTCCATGCTTGCAGCCACCCTGTACAGAAGTGGTTGCAGGAAATGGAGCGATGGAAGATTTACTGTATTGACTTTGTTGAAATATATGGATCCTTGACAGCCTATTGCATTTGTGGCAAATTATATTCTAATACTTCATGAGTCAGCAGAAGTAAAGGATTGTAAATTTCAGTCACACTAGCAATCAGGAGTAATTTACATGCAGTATATGATGTGTGTTTCAGGACTGACTGGGATTAATATACAACTAAAATGAAAAGATAGCTTGTCATGTTACATACAAAGAGAAGGGAATTTGGTGTCAGAAATGACCAATGATTTTATATTCAACATTTATATCTTTTTATATCATTTATATCGCTTTTGCATTGACATGTGCAATATATAACACAAACAATATATAACACAAAAAGGTAAACAATTTGCTAGTTAGTAGCAGGGTAAGACATCTACTGCATTCAGTGTTTTGAAATGTATGTATGAATGTGCTTGATGTGTTCAGCCGCTTTCAAAAGGTCTTTTTTACTTGGGTTACGAAAAGGTCCTTGGTTCAGCTATCGAGAAAACAAATTCAGAGCAAAACGAAAGCGTAAAAGCTGCTTTCAGATTGTCGATAAAGGTGTCTGCTTAACCCTTCGCTTTGGAAAAGGTAGATAAACTTCTCGGGATAAAAGGAAAACAAACAGGCTAGATGTCACGTCCCATTTTACATCCAATCTGCCTTTCGCTTGTTCGGTTATCAGGTTTGTTACTTAGCAGGCTGGTGTTACTTATGAACTGGCATCTTGCCCTGCAGCTTTTGAGCTGAGATGTGTAATGGTGTAGGGGGTATCATAGTGGTTTAAAAGGTTCACTTGTAATATAAAGACTTCCATCTCCCATGAGTGGTCTTGCTGCTGTTCTTTTGAGTATTGAGTTCACATCCTTAATTTGTTCTGTCATATTAATTTCTCATACATACGAGGTCTTTAATTCTTCGGGTTTCTCTTGAGCTGTGGGACAAAATGCCCAGAAATTGCTTGGAGTACAAATGCTTTATTTTCAGCCTATTTTTTTCGTCAGAAGATAATGTACTGATACATAAGGAGGAATGATCCGTCCCTGGATTCTTCCTGTGAGGCAGACAGAGGTCCAGAAAACAGAGACTGGTGGTGCAGAGAGCCAGCGGCGTGGAAGCAAAGTGGTGCAGAGGGCTTTCCGTGAAGGAGAGAAACGTGAGCTGAGCTCCTTGCCCTCTGGTACTCTCAGCAAGCCATTAGACGGGCGTGCAGAGTCGCAGGCTTGTGGCATTAGCTGCATCGCAATGCATGAGGCGTTTGGGTGACCTGGGGGGAGAGGGCCTTTTCGGGGGGGGGGGGGGGAGCAGATGGACACCAAGACGGAAAGGAACAGTTCCCTGTGGGGAACTGGCTGCAGGTCCCAGGTCCTGGCAGCACTGATGCTCCATACCTGAGACAGGATTGGTCATCTCTTGCGACATCATAAGTAATGTATTAGTATATAGTATAAAAAGACATTGCAGCTTTAAGAGCTGGGAGGAAGCGCTTGGATTAGTTGCTCATCCATCCTTAAATCGGAGCCTCTAATTTAAATGTAGAAATTATCTGACGGGCATGTTATCCTGAAATATATGAAGAATGCATTTATTTTTGTGCCCTTTAAACAAAAAAAGATGTTTACTGGGTGTGAAAAACATCACATTTACAGGTTCAAGTGGTTTACTACCAAGTCAAGTGGCTTACTTTTATGGTCAATCAATACTTTTCTTTAGAAGGCAGATTTAATCAGGAGACTCCTATAAAAAGGGGGCTTTTTTATTAGGCCTCGTATTTTTAGTAGTATTTTGCAATAACTATTACAGCTCAATAACTATTAAAACTTTTGTTCCTCACTGTCTCCTGTTAAGTCATTTTCACTTCACTTACATAAAATTATTATGCACCCCCAATGCATTTGTTTGTCTTTTATAAAATATGTTTTTTGGGCCAGCAATGAACTTGCATTGATTTTTCTAAAATCTTGAAACAGATTAGCTCAGTTAGCGTGTTAATTTCTTCGATCATGTATGAATATAGACTTCTTTTACAGGCACTGTTTAATATGTTTAATACGAGCTCTCAACACACCACGCCAAGTTCCCAGTGTGAAGGATTAATTGAGAAAGGCTGGATGGTGTCAAACTGCACGACGCTTTTCCAAATATGAGTCCAAATACAAACAACGGCATGAATTAATCGCTCATCTCATCGCATCGCTGTAATTTTAACCCCAATATCGCATTAAGAAACATGACCTTCCCCCCAACATGCCCCACGTACGGTTACAGGAAGTGATTTCGAGTACATGTCATAAGCCTTTTCAGTTTTGCTTTTATGCTATTAAAATGTACAGAAAACATCATTATGGATGCACCGCTTTCCGTGTGTGCGCCGGTGTGACTTCAATTTCCGCCTGCCATCTATACCCACCACGAGTGGCCAGTCCCTCTAGATGCTGAGCAAAATACGGCTGGAGACCGGCATCTTTATATACAACCGCATGTATATAAAGACATGAAAAGAAAATTATGAAGTGCATCTGTCTGTTATTTTATGTTTTTCTGGCACTGAAATAGGTTTTGTGATTAATATATTCTGCTGAGTAGTAGCCTACTGTATGAATAATAAATATGCACATTCAGGCACTCAGACACTATGGGCAGTTTGCAGACCCCAGTTACCCACCTGCACGTTTCTGTGCTGTGGGCGGGCCTCACAGCATTGCAGTGCTTTCTTCAGTCAACAATATTTATTTTAATTTCCTTATCTATGTTCTTATTTAATGTAGATAGACTCTTGTTTCAAAATTATTGCAAAATGTGCTTTAATTTCTGCGAGTGACACTTTTAAAAATATGGCCGTGGGCTGAGGAAGTGAAGAAGTGTTTCCCTGCTTGTCGATGTGCGAGTGCCTGAAAGGGCAGTGCATGGGTTAACTGCCCCCTTGAACTCGTTTTGAAATTGGCCGGCCCTGCGTGGGCATGCAGAGCAAATGCCATCTCTCCGCCTCTTCCATGTGCCGGAAGCCATCTGAGTTAAATCCTGCTGTGCACCTGATCCACACAGCTCATTGTTTCCTTTCTAACGGCACAAAAAAACTCTATAATTGTGCTGCTAGATGTCTGTATCTAGACATAGATGTTGCTTATTCTATCTCTATGTTTTGGGTTTATACAGGTATTTGTGTGATTGTAAAAGACTTTCTGATAATAAGCGTTCCTCTTTTTTACTTTTTTCCCCTGTGTGTTGCAGCACAAACCTCCGCTGGTGGTCACCGACCTGTTCGAAGACATAAAGGATGGGATAAAGTTACTAGCCCTCCTGCAGATCCTTTCTGGACAGAAATTGGTAAGTTTGGGTGATGCAAAGGAAATCTGTTTTTGTTATGAAAACAACTAGAAAATAAATGGTGAGAGAAATATATGGAATGACCCTTTGTTTATGCCTACACTCATCTCTAGAAGTATGCAGTGTTAACCCATTTAATCCCACCAGTCACAACTGTAACCACAATTTTTAAATAGTTGTTTTTATTTTTTAAGTTCTGCATGAGTTGCTGCTGCCTGTATGTCCAAAAGACTTCCAGTAAATGAAAGCGGAGGTTGTCCTCATGGTATATGTGCGATGAAAACAAGGCCATATTTCGGTGGACCTATAGTATAAGGGGTTCAGTCAGTGATCCCAGCTCAACCTCCTCAACATCAATCCCAGCTCTGCCTCCTCAATATTGATCCTCTTTTCCCCAGCCTTGTGAGCAAGGCCGTCAGCTCAAGAGGATCCACTGGGTGTCCAATGTTGGCACGGCGCTCAAGTTTCTGGAGAGCAGGAGGGTAAGAGTTGCCTTCGGGACGCGGCGTTTAATGTGGCCTGTGGATATACAGTATGCATCATAATCTCTCAAAGACAGTGTTTCCCAATCCGGTCATCGGGGACCCCCACACAGTCCACATTTTTCCTCCCTCCCAGCTCCCGACACGGACTGTCTGGTGGTTCCCTTGGACCAGGTCGGAAAACACTGCTATTTTTTCACAGCTGCACATTTTTTCAGATAGTCCAAATTGTGACATGATGATATTTGGTATTTCAGTTATTCCTAAATTTCTGAACGTTTACTACAATATCCAATGATGTCTATCTATCTATCTATCTATCTAACCTGGGACATATGTACCACTGTCATTTTATCAGCTGCCGCTCAGTGGGTTTAACTTGAACTAAGTGACAGCTGAACAAAAACTTTTGTGTTGTTTTTCAGGCTGCAGATGATTGTTTTCAAAGGCACTTGGCTTTGTGTTCTGTTTGGGTTTGGAGCTGATAGTGGGTAGCAGCTAATATTACAGTAAAACTGTGAATTGCACTGTAAACAAAACAATTTCCATGTCATTTGAATTGAACAAAATGGAGTATTATTTAATCTGGTTAGTGCCGGTTAGTTGCTTTTCTTTATGTTATCGCATAAGTCATTTTTAGGAAGACAATTTTGTTTTTAACAGATCAAGTTAGTCAACATAAACGCGACTGACATTGTTGATGGAAGGCCGTCCATCGTCCTTGGCTTAATATGGACCATCATCCTGTATTTCCAGGTAACGCCCATGTTCATGTTAGAACGTGATTGGTTGTTCCAAAGCTCGCTGTAACAGAAAGTCTACTCACTCTGCTTCCTGCAGATCGAGGAGCTGACCAGTAACCTGCCGGCCATCAGGTCGCTGTCTAGCAGCACCTCATCTGTAGACAGCAAGGCCAGCTCTGAGATGGCCAGTCCGCCCATGAAGAGGAAGGTGGTGGCCAAGTTCCAGGGGAGCGCCAAGAGAGCGCTGCTCAGATGGGTGCAGCATGTAGCATCCAGGTGTGTCCTCCCGCCGTCTTCTCAACGGGGATCGTGCTTGGTGATTCGCATGCCTGGAGATTGAGGCACTGTAGTATGATGACTGTGCATGTGTTGGGTCTGGCCTTCAAGGAGCCATCTGTTGTCAAGAGACTGTGCATGCTCTGTGCTAGAAGACATTCAGGCATGGAGCCAGAGCTAAATGCACATTTAGCTGTGCATTTTCTGGGTTTTAAGGCATCAACTTCGTGAAATAGTCTGCAAATTGAGTATTGACTGTGTTTGAATGTATCTGACTGGAGAAGCTGGGGCCTACGCATACCGTCACTGTTCAGTGAAAACCTTGTATGTCCAGTTTTTGACGATTGTGAATGAATGGAATTACGCTCATTCTCCTTTGTCTACTAATAGCGTTTGACATCTAATTGACCAATGAAAAGATTATGAAAAGGTTATGAAATCGTTTATTTAACTATTATTTATCTTGGTACTATGTAACATTATGTTCTCATTATGCTGTTTTAGGTTTATTTTGTAAAGTAATTTCTGGGAAAATATTTTTTTTCATGCTTCTGAAACAAAGGATTTTTGGAGATACGTGTTTTTCATTGAACAGTGACGATATACTGTGTTTGAAGACTTCTGAGCACAGACTATTCTGGTAAACTGTGCATTGATTGTGTTTGCATGGCGACCATCCAAAGACACCTGGCCATCGAGGTGAAGGACTTTGGGCTCAGCTGGCGAAGCGGGGTGGCTTTCCACTCGGTCATCCATGCCATCCGTCCGGACCTGGTGGACATGGAGCTCGTGCAGAAGAGGACCAACCGGGAGAATCTGGAGGAGGCCTTCTCCCTGGCCGAGAACGAGCTCGGCATTCCGCGCCTGCTGGATCCAGAAGGTACCATAAAGTTTGCTGTTACCAAAAACGTAAAATGTACAGTCATACTTACTAGCACTTTATTAAGAAAATGAAATTTTCAAGCAACTAGCCTAGATCTCTGGGGACCAAAACAACACACAACATGCCAATTTATGCTATTTCCTCAAAGAAAAGACAGATGTAACTAACTTATCTACATACCCGGGAATTCCATCTGACGACATGGGGGGTGGCCCTCATTCTCATTATCAGAATTCATGTGTTATAGACGCAAGCAAGATCTACTGTATGTTACAGTTACGTTATATGTCATATTTAGACCATCTGGTAGTATAGCTTTACAATTAAGGTAACTGAGACTTGCGGTGATGGACTTGGATTGGAGACAAGAGGGGTCCCTGGATCACGTCTCCCAAAAAGACCTTATTGTTTTATCCTTACGCCTGATTATGTAACTCGAGTTCTCCTGTAAGACATCCTAGTGTATAAGTGTGAAACGTGAGACTGTAAACATACTCAGGGTCCGTGGGTTGTAGTTTGCGCTCGCCAGTCCGTCCCGTCTCACCGGCCACACGCTTTCCTGCTGCTCCGAGGCCGAGCTGATCGGCAGCCCGTCTTCATCCTGTGGCTGCCAGCGTCATTATGCACCAGAGCATATTTTATTCACAGCGCAGGAGGGATTAATTTGGTCAGAACGGCATTGTGGGAGACGAATCTCCAGACCTAAGCCCAGTGGTGACAATTCGCTGGTGCCCTTATGTAACAGGTAGAGGAAAAGGGATGATTTGAGAAGTGTTTACGTTTAAATTCTGTGGATTAAAGAGGCAATATGATTTATATGTTCTAAGTTCTGAGGTGTTAGTTTTATGACTAGAAGGGTCTATTGATTTTTCTACAGTGGAATATTTTAAGAAATTTCTGCTGCTAGAAATTAATTTGGTGTACTGTCTGATTATTTAATCTCAATAAAATCCTTAGTTATGTTTTGAAATGATATTATTTAAAGCGTGTTGCCAGGTGTCAGACTTGTTTTTGCTGTTCGTCCTGATAAAATATTTCTCTCCCTGTCCTGGGAGAATTTGGGGATGGTGCTGGTGTGTAGGTTTCAGAAATTCACTTATAATGTGACTTTCTGTATTCATGAAATGCAAGCTTTAAGTCCAGAACAGGTGTCACGTTTAATGCATGCCCTGAGCAAGACAGTACTGCTACATGGCATTCTGGCGGAAAACAGAGTCTGACGTGAAACAGCTGACTAAAGATATGGAAATTATACTTTAATTTCTGGTATTATTATTATTATCCTGCGCATTTTCCATGCACATATATCTGTATTAAAGGCTGTGTTTCCTCTCCCTGCAGATGTCGACGTCGACAAACCAGACGAGAAATCCATCATGACCTACATCGCCCAGTTCCTGAAACACTACCCCGACCTCCATGACAGTGAGACGGATGGACAACAGGAAGAGGTATTTAACTGATTTTTCCCAAGGAGTCAGTACTTCATGTTACCATTTTTCATGTGCTTTCCAAACTCCAGTCACCTCATGCACAAAAGCCTACATTTGACCCCTTAATTATTAATGTAGTTATAGCTAGAAGTACCAGACGCATCAGCTATGAGCACAGTGTACAGGTGTAATGCTTAAGGTATGTGTCTTTATAAAACAATTCCAAGGGCATTTTCTGCACACAAGAATTAAAAAATACTAAGAATTTCAAGCATTTGAGAAGCTAACTGTTTCTATATTAACTGTTATATAAAACTGTAACTGTTATTTAAATATATTAAATTAGTTCTGTTTTAAATCTGCAGTTTGATAAATATGAGGCAGCTCAGTGAGATCAAGCAAGGAGAATGCACAGGCACGCTAATTAGCGCCATTTATTGTTAAATACAAATAGACGACCCCATTGCAACATGGGTAACACACAGGATTTTTGTTAGTAGTCCGAATATGACGAATCCATCGTGAAGTCTTTTAATTTCTATCCATCTGTGTTGTCTGGCTTTCTCCCCACCGTCTGTCTGGCACTCTCATAGCCGGTTCTTGTGTTCATCCCGACTTTTGCACTCTCCATCCCTAAGCTGACGGTAAGGCCATGCTTAAGAAGTTCCGCAGTCCCACAATGCCATGCGTTGCCCTGCAGTGTTTCCCAGCATCTTTTTGTGTGCCTCACCCAGTGTCTGCCTTGTCTTTTACTCCTCTTTGCAGTCATTTTTCTTTACATACGATTTAATCTTGGTCCCCCAGGCACAAAATAACTTCAATATTCTGGCCACAAGTGAAACAAAAAATATTTGCTAAATAAAAGTTATATTTGAAATTAGACTGCTTTCCTTATATTGTCAGTAATTAAAAACACTATCAATCTGATAAGGTGGCCCGTATTTGATGTCTTTTCCTAAAAAAAAGTGATCAAATGACAAATAAGATGAAAAAATCTTGTACACAGCTTTAAGAGTCTGCATTTTAAAAGCACAGGTTCATGGTACCCATGTTTACGATACCTATGTTTAACCATCTTTAGCAGATAATCTCATGCATAGTGAATACACCATCCCCTCTTCTGTTGCACCAGTCTGGAATTGCTGTGGTGTTGCTGTATCGTCCAGTGTGGATCGTGGAGAACCAGCCCGGCGGTAGCCATTGTTCAAAAACCTATGCCCCACCCACAGAGAGAGGACCGCAGGATGCTGAGGGAGCTGAAGACCTGGCTGGACCACCTGGAACGGGAGCTGCTCCGGGCTCAGGGGGCCGAGGGCAGCTTGTCTGACAAGTACCAGGTGAACAGCGGGGAATGGAGGAAGTTAACATCCATCACTGAGTCTGTGCACAGACACGGTCGATCCATTAGGCGACACAGACCTACAGTATGGCACCTAGGGCACCGTCTTCTGAGGCGGCGTCAACTTAGGAAAGTGTCAGCCCTGCTACCCCGGTGAGAGGAGAGAACCACCCCAGACAAGGTGAAAATGGCCGCTGAAGCTCGTCTAACAAAGTCACACAGGCTTCGACAGGCTCCGTCTGTGCATATTTGAATTACAGCTGCCTAAACAAGGCAGCTGAGGCTTTCTCTGAATGTTCTGGAACATGTAAAGGGGTGGTCCTCTTGGATAAGCCTCACAAAGACATTTTACTGTTGAGCATCCTGCTGTTGTTTTGTTTCCTCCAGCAGGACAAAGTTGTATACTTCACTTTCATTTGGTTTATAAATAACCACGAGAAGGATTCAGTCAGTTGCCATGGTTCTGTTTTCTTTCTCAGGCCCTGCGGGCAGCTGATCTGCCGTCGTGCTAACGCGGCGTCTTTTCTCAGGCGTTCAAAGGATTCCGGGTGCAGTTCGAGATGAAGAAGAAGCAGATGGAGGGACTCCTGCAGCCCGTGCACAGGGAGGGGAGGCTGTCCTCTGACCAGGCGCTGGTCAAGCAGGCGTGCGAGCGGGTGGCCGCCAGGGTGAGAACTAGCTCGCGTCTAGCTTGCCGTTTTTTGGTACAGGCCGTCTCCTTCGGTTTATGTTTGACTTCCTGTGGATTTTAGCTTTTGGACTGGCACATTCACCTGGACAAGTCACTTCCCGGCGTGCTGGGTGTTATTGGGGCCTGGCTTCACCGGGGGGAGATGGCGCTGTTCGAGGAAATTTCCATTCAACAAGCCCATGAGGAGACGGCCAACGTGATCCACAGGAAGTTAGAGCAGCACGGGGTACGAGAAAACAACGAACTTAAATTGGCTTGAAACAATGGTTATAAATGTGCTACCTTTAGACATTAGTGGACAAATGCTTTGATTATGTACCTGGAATTACACTAGTAGCTAAAATTATGGAGACAGCTGGCATTTTTGGCATTACACTTTGAAAATGTATTCGCAGTAATGTTTATAAATAATCAAAGAATGTTACATATATCATATATTGGACGATTGCATAAGTAACTGGAGTAACAGTTGCATCTCTAAAAATTGGAAATATTCCTACAATTTTGGCCAATAGTGTAGGTCAGAGTGTTGACAAAGGTTAGTGTTTAGATAAATTATGTTTTTTCTGTATTGCGTATACAGGAAGTGTTAAAAAGTCTTGAGGGGCACAAGGCCGCCTTCCAGCAGATTCACAAGGATCGCTCGGTCAATGGGGTTCCTGTACCGCCTGAACAACTTCATGACATGGCTGAGAGGTGAGCCCAAAATGAACGCATCAGCCCACCCATCATAAATTAATTAGCTAGCAAGTATCTCTGACTACAGATGGAACATGGTCAACAGAAAAGCTTTTCCATTGGCAGATACAACTATGTGTGCACGTCGTTCCAAGTCCATATGATGAAACTGGACTTCTGGGAGATGAAGTATCGCTTGATGGCGTTTCTGATACTGGCCGAAGCCAAGCTGAAGTCCTGGATCATCAAATACGGCCGAAGAGAGTCGGTTGAGCTCCTGCTGCAGAATTACGTAGTGAGTGGTCCGTGATTGGTCTGTTGACTTGTGATCTGTTGATATTGGCTGATCTGTGTTGTGTGCGCCCACAACCGGCTTGTAAGGTCCTTCTCATTCGAAATAGTCGTTCATCGAGGGACAGAAGTTCTTCGAGCAGTATGAGACAACCTTCCACATTCTGAAGCAGGCAGCTGAGGTCTACCTCAAATCTGACTGCTCAGGTAAGTCTATTCACTTTCGACTTCCATTTCAGCTGGTTTTATTTTTTGGCGGTTGCATGTTAGTAAATAAGCACTAGTAACTGATTAACTAATGCAGTATATCCATTGCTGTAAATAATATCTAAGTTATAATTGTATGACATTTAATGTAATTGTCTTCATAGTGACTCTCATTAGTGATCTAGTCATGACTCTCTAATGAATTTTAGGCCACAACTGTGTAATTTGGCAGTCTGGAGAGGTAATAGCAGGCTAATTATGAATGTCATGCTGTATGATTTAGGACTTAGGATGCAAACTGAAAATGGGTACAGAACTTTACAAACACGATCCAGTTTTGTACCTTGTCTCAGCTCTTATTAGCACATTGTGGATCTTCTGTGCATGGTAATACCCATACTTTTCTTTCCCCTGGTTATAAACATGGTAAGTGAATTGGAGTTTGAATTATCTGAATGTGCATGTGAATGGTGTGTCTGCCCTGTGATGGGTTGGTGCCTCATACTGGGATATATCCTGCCTTGTGCTTGTAGCTTCTGGGAGAGACTCCAGAAACTCTTGGACCTATATAGGACAAGTAGGCGCAGAAAATGGATGGCTGGACTAAATGTATATTTAGTTGTGTTTTTGAGCATTTTTGTTTAGTATTTTGAGCATTTGAATGTTTTGAAAATGTAATTTTCCGCATCAGGTCTGTTTAGCCAACGTCGCGTGTTCTTTCAGCGGAAGAGTGCGAGGAAGTGAGCAAGTTCCTGAATGACACCACGGCGCAGTGGAAAAACCTTTCGGTGGAGGTGCGGAGCGTGCGCAGCATGCTGGAGGAGGTCATCTCCAACTGGGAGAAGTACAGCAGCACTGTGGCCAGCTTGCAGGCCTGGCTGGAAGACGCGGAGCAGATGCTGAACCAGCCCGAGAGCACCAAGCGCGTGAGCGTCGCCGCAGATCCCCTATCCGATATTTCTGTCCCCGGTCAAGGTCCCAACACCTATGACCTCTCACTTTTCCCTGTCCCGTTCCAGGACTTTTTCCGGAATCTTCCACACTGGATTCAGCAGCACATGGCCATGAACGACGCTGGGAACTTTCTCATCGAGACCTGCGACGAAACCATCTCCCGGGACCTGAAGCAACAGCTGCTGCTTCTCAACGGCAGATGGAGGGAACTCTTTGTTAAAGTCAAACAAGTAAATAACTTTTAACACTTTTTTTGCAGTGATTAAATAACTCAGTGAGGTATTGATTATCCAAACATGGTATACTACTGGTAAAATCAACAAATATAGGTATACTGGATGGTTCCCAGCTAACAGGGAACATTCCCAGAACTTTAGCCAATGTTATATGAAGGTCTTCTCAAAGTTGCCGGAGAACCTTCTTCCTGTAGCATTAATGGAATGTTATTTCCACTGTAGTTACAGCAGTGGGATAACTTTCTGGGAACATCAGGAACACTGGACACTTTGAAGGTTTCCATGCCTTAGTTGTAATGTTTCATAAACATTCCTAGAACAAAAAGTTGTTAGCGGGGCCGCTGCAAATACTGGGGTGACTTTAGGAGAGGTTTTGAAACGGCTAAGCTGACACACTTTGGCAGACAAAGTGTCATAGTTTTACACCAACATGATGATCATTTAAACATCATTTGACTGCTTAAGACTTTTGTACAGAACTGTATATTAATATATATGTATATAATGCATGTATATATAATATATTATAAATGTATATTAATATATATACATGCTTTTAATGATGACATGGAATGACTGTCAGCGGATATCATGGTCCTTAAAGAAACAGATGCAATCAAAACACTGCAAGCTCCTGTCTCCATGGGGCCTCTACAGTTACACCCTAGAGGGAACCTCTTAATATAAATGGCTTTGATGACTTCTAGCATGTGTATTACTTGAGATGAACACATTAGCGAAACACCCAAATACAGGTAATTGGAGGCTGCAGAGCTGGGCTACTGAGCTGTAGCGGGCCTGCTTTCAGAAGAAAGCTATTATATTATTGATAGTCTCTCTTGATCCCTCAGACCTCATGCCTGAGATGCGTTAGCCCGAGGGGTTGGGTTAGCGTTGGCAGTGGAAACAGGTGTAAGCAACATTCCCATCTTAGGCATATTGATTTCAGGGGGGTGCAATTTGTCGATCGGGATGGGGCGGTGAAGGTGGGGGTGCTGGCAGTGAAATGTGGTGCCTTGGCAGCAAATTTTACCGCCGCTCAATAGCGGAATAACAGATTTCCCAGACATTGCACATCATTCGTGGGCGGGAGACTCCTGGAACTGCAGAGAGTTCTCTCGGAACTTCTGGGAGAGGTGTGTGGGATGTCTGTGTTTAACGTAGCTATGTGGCAAATCGGTTTATTCTGAATCTGACTGTGCCTCACCCTGTTGTAGTATGCACGGGCAGATGAGGTGGACAAGATGCGGAAGGACTACCAGGATGGAATCTCTGCCCTGAAAGCCTTTGTGGATGCAGCTAATGAAAAAATAAATGCCTCTGTACAAGTGTCCTTCTTGAACATCCGGTCTTTCGTTCAAGATATCGAGGTGAGTCACACTCATGAGTCTTTGATTTCCTAACCAAAGTCTCCTGTCAGAGACAACTTTTAGTACAGGTTTACAGTGAGTGTGTATGTGTGTGTGTGTTTGTGTGTGTGTGTGTGTGTGTGTGTGTGTGTGTGTGTGTGTGTGTGTGTGTGTGAGAGAGAGAGAGAGAGAGAGAGAGAGAGAGAGAGAGAGAGAGAGAATTTTATGATGGAGTTCTCTCCAGTACACCTTGTGTTACACCACTAGTGAAGTCTTTATTTAAGTTCAGCTGCTATGATGCTCCATGCTTGATACACTAATTGGTCATGGAAATCATCAGGTAGACTTTGTTGGTCATGGATTATGCAGGACATCAAGCAAAAAATCCCCACTATGGAGGCACAGTACAAGATGGTTACGCGAAATACCCATTCGCTGACCAAGGACACTTCCCAGGAGGAAGTCACACAGATGCTGAGCGCCATGGCAACCATCAAGGAACAGCTCTGCAAGGTGACAGATCAGCCTGCTTGCCTTCCTGTCAGATTAATTAAATGGTTTGCATGTTACTTGGCAATTAGTTACTGCTGCTTCAAGTACTTTGGATCATTTTTTTTTGTTGTTTAACTTTAAAAACCTGTGTGACTGACAAGGTGCTTTCTGTACACAAACCATCTGGCCAAAATTAGATTATACTTCTATGATAAATGTTTTAATAATCTGGTATCAGCTTGGACTGAAAGTACAATGTTCCACACCAGATTAATTTTTCTCAGTTTTCATTTTAGTTATAAATAATGAGCATTAATGTGACAGGAGAACAGACAGACAATCTGGTTCTATGACGTTTGAACACTTTACAGCAGCGTTCCTGAATCCGGTCCTTGGGGACCCGCAGACAGTCCATGTTTTTGCTCCTGGAAGCTGGGAGGGAGCAAAACCATGGACTGTCTGTGATTTCCCGAGGACCGGGTTGGGAAACACTGCCTTATACCAGTGTTGAGCTAAGAATTCAGCATGATCTGGTTAAAGACTCTTTTCTCACTGCACTGGACTCAAAGCCGGCCCAAGGCATAAGCAAACTAATTGGCTGCTTATGGCCCAGCGGCCACCAGGGGGCCCCCCATCTGAAGGAAGATGACAAATGACAACTAGGTCAATCACATTTTAAGCAGGGCTCCGGAAAGGGCTGGGCCAGCTCTGGTTGGACTGAATCGCATCCTGTAAAAGTTCTTGCTTGGTTGTTTGGAACTCCTGGAAGCCCCTCATTGTCCTTCCTGTGGCCCCTTTCAGATCAGGGAGCGGTGTCTTCCTTTGCTGCGTGAGTCCCAGTCGCTGCTCCCCCTTCTGGAGGAGAATGAGAAGCAGATCACCAGCTTCTATCAGTCCCTGGAGAAGGCCTGTCGGCTACTTTCCAACCACGATCCCGAGTCTCCGGTCGACTTTAAGCAGAAATGTCAGGTACAAAAACACGCCCTGATAGCTTGTTTTTGAAATCGACTCTCCGATTAATGGGGCTTAATTAACAATGTCATCTATCCATTTAAAATTTCCATTGCCATATCCAGCTAAGAGACCCGGGGGGGGGGGGTGGGTTTGGAGCCTGTCCCAGGCAGTGCAGGCCACAAGGCAGGGGAACACCCTGGATGGGCTGCTAAATGCAAGTCACACACATACACAGGCTCTCTCTCTCTCTCTCTCTCTCTCACCCTCTCTCTCTCACACACACACACACACACAGACACACACAGACACACACACACATTAGGACAAAACCCTGATTCCATCAATGACGACTTTAACCCCTACCCTAATCTTAACCAAAAGTTACAACAAAATACAAGACATTTGGCATTTTTACTTTTTTCACTTTCGTTTTTCACGCATACAAGCTTACAGATCTTAGTGTGATTGTCTAAACGGAGTCAAGCTTTTTGCACCGTCTGCTTCCCAGCGTCCTGACGGAGCTCTGCAGCTGCCAGATCATGGTGCAGCTTTACATACCTCATTTTCTCGCACTGCGTCCCGGTGAAGCTTGGCTTAATTAAAAGTTGCTAAAAATATAAAGCGCTGGGTGGAAACCAGTTTTGTGCCAGTCCCATCTTGTTTTGTTGATAGCTTGTTCTTTTGGTGTAGATTTTTTTTCCTGCAAAGGAAAAGTGGTCAGTAGGGAAGCTAAATATTTAAATACATTTTTTTTAGTTGTTGACATGGTTCTGAAGGACATGGATAACTGCCTTCAGCAGGTGATTGCATAATAACAGAGGTTATTTGGAAAATAGTGGATTCTAATAATATAGCTTCCAGACATCAAAAATCGGATTAGCTACTTCGGTAAGGAAAACGATTTAGCATTTTTCTGGTAATGTGGTCAGTGTAGATAACTTACCACAGTGTATATAATATATCATAGAAAAACAAGCTGGCAAAATTCTCCAGTGATTACGGTAAATCAGTGTTTCTGGGAAAGCTGGCCTGACGCTGCGGACAGGATCGTGTGATCGGGTGGTGGGGGGAGGGGGGCACAGAAAAAGGACTTCCGTTTAATTGTATTTCCCCTGGGTAAAGAAGCAGGAAGGAGAGAGGGCTAGACAATGGAAGCAGGGAAAAAAATCAAACGATTCTCTAGGACAAACGAGTTTCAGTTCTGGCAGGAAGTGGGAAGACCAAGCACACTCTCAGCAATGAGTGATCAGGAAGGTCAAAGAGGTCACTGCTTTCGGGTCTTACGGAAGTAAATAATTATTGCATGTTACATATTGTTTATGAGTAAAACTGTGAATCCAAATCACCTTTGAGGTCCCATTATCTTTTGGTGAAGGGCTCTCTGCACGTTGCAGCCCTGAGAGAATTCAGAGGCTTCTTGTATGATATACTTGTCCTCTTATTCCGCTTCAAAAGCTTTGAAAAGGCTGTTTTTCCAGAGAGCTTCTTGTGCTTCTCAGCTCAGCAGGGGGTCTATGCTTTTACCCAACTCGTAAAGGACGGCTGACTCGACAGATCTGCCATACAGCAGTCCTTCCGATTAGGCGTGGAGAGGGCGCGTCCACCGTGGCGAAGTCGTGCCCGGGTATCTCAGCTCATTACCGTCGAGCCGTTAACAGCCTCACTGGAGGGAGGCTTAACTGATTACTGATTAATTAAAGTAATTAAATGACTGAAAGTTGTTAGCTCAGTGAATTGCCAGCTGTCCATGCCCACAGCACCTCAGGACTGAAAGTGGAAAGGCATTCAGAAGCTTAAGATCAAACACCAATTGTTTATGGTGGAAACAGTTAACAATGTACAGTACTTATAAAACGGGCCGATTTTGGTGCATATTGGACCACCTTTAGCTATTTCCATGAGTCCACTGTAGGACCTTCTATTTTTGTTCCATTTATCCAGTATAGAGCTACGGCGAGACTGGATCCCATCACATGAAACATAGGAAACATAGGGCAAGGTGGAGAACCTTCTGATTGGGATTGAAGTCTGTGGTAGCTGTAGGGTAGCTAGTAAGATGGAGATTTCAGGTCCAGAGAGTACAAATCCAGACCAAGATTTTGTTTCAACCAACCAGTTGAGTCTCTGTGACTGTGACTCTTCATACTACTGGTTCATTGAAACAAAACCTTGGTCTGAATTGTACTCTCTGGACCTGAAATCTCCACCTCTGATGTTTCATATCCTAGGTGACTGAAGTTAGCCACCATTTGCTAATTGATTTGTTCCTTTGCACCAGGAGCTGCTCTCCCTGCAGCAGAACTGTAAAAAGTGCTTGTCTATGATTGAGAGGAACCATCAGTCTGTCCAGAGGGCTCTGTGCAACAGCAGGACACTGCAGAACCTGGATAAGTCCCTTCTACAGAAACGTGTGGTGGAGCTACAAGCCTCTTTGCAGGTCAGTCAGGGTCAGCAGTTGGCTGCTGCCAAGACCTTTTTTATTCTTGTGTACAAACAGGGCATTGTTGTATCTTCAATCCCCAGGCCCCCATCCGACATCCCAAATGTAGTCTTCGCCAGTTCTCTCAAATAATCGGGAGTTTGCAAAACAAGCAGGAATCTGACAGGCATCTTCCAATGTTGTGCTTCTGCCAGACGGCGGTCATTTAACGCACTGCTGGTTGGAGGGCGTTATGTGAAAGAAAAGGCTTGGCACTCCCTACTGCTCAATATGCGCCCCCCCCATGCAGTGTGATCAAAGATTCAAAAAAACAAATTCCAATGCCTAAGTACTTGCATGGTCCAAAATAGTGCATATGGTGTTTTCATGCTGTGTCAAAAACATCAAGTTTAAATACAAAAATACAGAACAAAAAAGGTTCTCAGTTCAGTGACTCTTGAATGATGCCATGACTTGATATTCCAGTCAGGTCATAAGGGAGTAAGACATTTATAACAAAGAGTCATTGTGAATAAGTGAGAGTGACATAGTTGATGATAGCATGGACACTAAACAGGAAATCCACAAGTTTCCCTATATTCCATAACGTCTCCCCGAGCTCAGGCCACGGTAAAGGAGTCATCGGAATGGAGGAGACACGTAGAGGCTAACAGTAGCCTCATGAAGAGGTTTGAAGAGTCGCGTGTCGAGTTGGAGAAGGTGCTCAAGTCCGCCCAGGCTTCCCTGAAGGAGAAGGGAAACCCAGAGGAGCTACTCAAGACGCACACTGTAAGGAAACGAGGTTGCCATGCTGTACCAGTCATACCTCGCTAATGGTAATATGATTGTTCATCTCATACTCGCGATGCTGTGTGTTCCAGGAGTTTTTTGGCCAGCTTGACCAGCGGGTTCTCAACACATTCCTAAAGGCGTGCGATGAGCTCACAGACATTCTGCCTGACCAGGAGCAGCATTGTCTGCAGGACACGGTCAGGAAGCTCCATAAACAATGGAAGGTCAGTCTATCACGAGTGCCGCCTAAAAGCTCAAACAGGCAGCCGTGAGACATGAGCGTGCCCTCGGTAATGGAAAGGGTTTTGCATCTTACAGTATAAGCTTTTGGTGATGTGCCTTGGCACTGCATGTACATTAAACAGCAAAATCTGCGCGTCCTTCCCAGGACCTCCAGGTGGAGGCGCCATGTCACCTGCTGCGCTTGAAGGTGGAAGTGGAGCAAAGTCGTTTGATGACGTCTTTACAGGAGTGCCAGGAAGAGCTGGCTCGGGAAAACCAG
Source organism: Mormyrops attenuatus (assembly GCA_026777985.1). Lineage (NCBI taxonomy): Eukaryota > Metazoa > Chordata > Actinopteri > Osteoglossiformes > Mormyridae > Mormyrops > Mormyrops attenuatus. The sequence goes on from JAODKC010000028.1 coordinate 17,869,737, forward strand.
TGTCTTCCCAGCATGGGCAGTGAGAGACTCATCAAGGAGCATCGAGTGCGTCTGCTTTTATATACAGGGCCACTAGGGGGAGTCTTGCGTTTTGGCCTTTTTTGGAACGTGTGTTTGTTCTCCTTCTTTTCTGAGGTCATGATGGATGAATACTCCAAACATTCCAGGATAAGTAAGTAATGTCTCTCTTCAGGCCTTTTTCAGAGATAGTGGGCCCCATCTGCTGTGCGAGAAGAGACTGCAGCACATTGACGAACTATCCCAGAAGCTTCCGAAAAGTGACTCCGCCCACCGAACCCTGGAGAGCGGCAGGGCCGCCTTTGACGAGGTCATGGTCCAGATCAGCAGGACCCACCAGAAACTCCTGGAGCACCCTGACAAGTGGAAGGAGTTCAACTCCAGGTGAAGCCACTCAAAAGTACTGTCACGTCACCTGTAATCATTTCAGACACCAGGTATCATTTGTATTAGTATCTATTTCAAGTAGTAGCTGTTATATTTGAGTCTAGAATTGAGGATGGAATGATCACATTGTAAGGGTTCAATTCCTCTAATCTTGCTAATTACTTTAGTTTGATTCAAGGGTTACCGAATATATAACAATTATATTTGTCAGTTCCCCTGTGTAGAGTATAAACTATAGAATAATTTAACTGAAGATACAGCATGTGCATCACTAAAAGAAATAAAAATTGATTCATTATTGATTAATAGTTTTGATGTGCTTCTTTGTTCTATTTATTGCTTGGTTTTCATGCTCGAAAATGAGACCTACTCCAGCAAAACCATGACTAAGTAGGAAATTTAATAGTTTGCTGTTTTGAAAAGCGCTCTTAATAAGTTTCAAAACGATATATAACATCATGGGATTGCTTAAAAATTGACCAAGCTGCAGTAATTTCAGGAAGGCTACTTTTGAGAGAGCTGCTCATAAAGTTTGACAAAAAGTCCCTTCAATATTCCTGCAATAGAATAAGTTTGTATGGCGAAATAAAACAAAAACATGCATGAATGTATTCAAAAGCCATGTGGCAAACTTGCTGTCCTTCTACAAAGTATGTAGTTCTCTGTTGTTTTCGCTTGTGCTGGCTAGCTCACTTTGAAGAGGCTGTCATTGCGGCTCTGACCTTGCCGATAATTATCACCTTTTTCGAAATCCGACATCTCAGCCGCAAGATAGTAGATAAGGTAGTTTTTTAATGCATAATCTTTCGATAGTGAGCAACTTTAAGCTATCCTAATGGATATATACCTATCAACCTGAAATATATAATGTTAAAGTTAAATCAGGTTCAACCATCTAGACCATTTTTCCTCATTATGTGCGTATACGTAAAAACAACGCCCTGTGACTTAGTCTGTAATTTGTTGGAGCGGGTTGCATTTTGTTCATGTCACTGTATTAGCTATATTTGATGTTTTGTGCTTGTTTCAATGTCCTTCTTTGTCACCAACCTCCAGGTTTTCCCAGCTCTCGTCATGGGTCTCGTCTAAGGAAAGCCAGCTACGGCTGCTCAGGAATGACGCCAGCAGTCCTGGAAAGTTCGGGCAGGTGAAATCCACGATTCAGGTGAATATTCAGCACCTTGTGACGGATGCCTGATAGATGAAGTGTAGGGAGCCTCCATAGCGGATGACCTGAGGGACTGTCCCCACTGCTGCTTCAGGAGCTTCGACGTGAAGCGGAGAACCAGGAAGGGAATCTTAGTTGGCTCAAGACCCGCCTGGCTGCCCTGGTAGAGGTCTGTGCCGAGAGTGAGGCCAAGAAGCAGGCCGCTGCTCTCTGCCAGCTGTCCTCTGACTTCAAGGGCCTCCTCTCTTCATTGACTGAGGTAACCATGCCACCCAAAATCATATTTCATCAATGCTCACACCTCAATGAGCCTCTCCAGGTCGATTTGGGCCAAAGATCTCAAACCTAGTTGCCATGAAAACCACCAAGCTGGTTTCCTCCCTGATATTTTCAGTAGAGTCTCATGCTCTGACAACAGGGCGTGACAGATAATCCACATTGCAGCTTTACAAAAACAGGGATTTTAAAGGCTAAACAAGATAGAAATGAGACCACTGGGGATGAAACTGGGGTAGGTGGAAAACTACTAACTAGACTATAACTAAAACTATACACATTTGGGAAAACCACAGGTACAAAGGACTTTTGCCAGCCTCACACCCTCAATGGCAGGAGATGCTCAAGTTCTCTGCTGCACACTCAATCCATTTGGCCACATGTCAGCCCAGGGAGCAGGGGAACACACTAGGAGCTAGGGGACGAAAGACTAGGGGTACACAAAATGGGATGGCCAGCGACACCTGCTGGTCAAACAGGGAAACAGACGCGACAGGGATGGACACTCATGTTGTATCCTTCTTGAGACTGTTGCCGGGATGCTTTCTGATATGATTATGGACCCATGTGGACTACAAGGTGTAACGGAAGGGAAATGCCTCTGTCTCCTAGTCTGAGAAGGTGGTGTTGGCAGTGGAGGACTGTGTGCAGTTCCAGGAGGAGGTACGGGGCTCTCTGGAAGAGCTGCTGCAGGCTCAGCAAGAGGCACAGGCGGAGGCCTGTAAAATCCTGGACTCGGAGAGTGTGAGAGAGGCCCAGCATTTGCTCCTCATACATCAGGTGTGCAAACTCTTACTCACTGTTAGACTCCTCTTAATCCCCATGTGCACCTGTGCATCCAGTCTGTGGGGTAAAACCGTACATGCTCATTGGACTCCACAGCAACAGCTGAAACGTCTGCGGGGGAAGAGGAGAGACGTGCAGCAGCAGATACTGCGTGGCCAGCAGCTGCAGGGGGAGCGGGGGCTGAGCCCCTCCCTGCAGCCGGACCTGCAGAAGCTGGAGGCCACGCTCAGCACCATGGACCACACCACAGAGGTGCAGGAGCACAATCTGCAGGTATCTGGGCATCGTCCCCCCAAGGCTGTCACCTGTCTGTGCAGGCATGAGTGCTTGTCTCATGGTTTGTGTACCTTCATCAACAGGTGACGCTGGACGCGTGGCAGGAATTTGAAGACCAGCGCAGGGGGGTCATAGACTTTGTGAACAAGGCCTATCCCATTCTGGACAGGGAACCCATATTCAGCAGCACAGAGAGCTTGTCAACAGAGCTGGAACAGTCTAGGGTGAGTCTGCAATGATCCAGGTATCTGCTCAGAGGTATGGCATCAGAGCCCATCCTAGGACTGGAACCAGCAACCATTAGGCTACTGGCCTATGACCTTAACCTTGACGGCCAGTCATTTTGTTCCTTGATGTGGTGAAGAAGTGCAGTCATTTTACTGAGTTTCTTCGTTTGGTCAATGGCTGTATGCAGGAGCTGTCCAAACTGTGTGAGATGCAGGCCGTGCTGGTAGACACCCTCCTGAAGAGGGCAGCAGAGATCCAGCTTGGCCCAAACAACCTATCCCTCCTTCAGCAGCAAGCCCGCTCTGCCAGTGAGCAAGTGGACCGTGTGGAATCTGGCCTCAAGAAAGAGTAATAGCTCCCCCTATTCGTTGAAATTAGAACTGCAGTCCGACATTATCATTTTGTAAAACTTTTATTCTCAGACTCATGTTAGCCTCATGCAGGACTAGCTCTTCAAGGTGGATTTGTTCATCTTTTTCAGTGTTAAACACCTGGAGGGAATGAAATCCAGGTGGGAGGAATTCATTAACATGTTCGAGGCATTTTCCACATGGATTTCTCAAAAAGAGAGGATACTGGATGCTCTGACCACGTCTCCCGCGCCACTCAAACAACAGATTGACACTGTGAAGGTATGCAACTGCTGTTTTTCGTGTTGTTTGAAATGTATATAACTTAATTTACCATTTCTTAGATGTAAATTGTGTGTTTTATGCTAGACAACATGTATAACTCTGTATGCAGTGATATTGTGAACGCTTTGTTATCGTTGTGTCGTGTTTTAAAGCTGGTAGTAGATTTTTCCTGGGTTTAATGGAGGCCTCGCGTCATGTTGCAGTCCGTGCACATAGAGCTGAAGCAAAGAAGCGAAACGTTGCCCTGGCTGGAGGCGGAGTCTCAGGCACTAGGGAGTTTCGTGTCATCGGGGGAGGCAGCCCGCATCAAGGCTCGGCTGACTCAAGCAGGCAGGTACTGGGAGGAGCTAGGGGAGAGTGTGGAGCAGCTGATTGGCCGGCTGGAGGAGAGCTCCACCCACCTTCAGAGGTTCAGTACCAGCCTGGAGCAGGTATGACACAACAGACATGTTTGAAGCTTAAGTAACTAATTGTTAATTAATCATTCTGGCCACGTGTATTCATGTTCGATGTTTACTCTTGTTTAGTGCTTGATTATTACCCTCACCTGTCCCTTGCTACATTTTTATTTCTAAGGTGAAGTCTTCCATTGGTGAGCTGAGGGAAAAAATGGACCATCCTATCAAATGTTGTACTTCCTCTTCTGAGACCTACAAAACACTTCAAGAACATATGGTAAAACCTTATTATTGTTGTGATACAGCGGGCTGTTATAATCTCCTAATAACCTCTAAAGGTGTCGCTGCTGGTACATTTGATTCAGCCATAGTGCAGTCTGAAATGGTGCTTGCGTTTGTGTGTGTGTGGATTAGATTTATATTACATTATGGGGACTGTTATTTTGATGTTGTGGGGACCATTTTTCATGTCCACACAAAGATCTGTGAATGCAATCAAAAAAGTTAAAATGCCAAAAGTCTTGTATTTTGTTTGCATACTTTTGGTTAAGGTTAGGGCTCGATATAAGTGCAAACCTGTGTGTGTGTGTGTCTGTGTCTGTGTGTGTCTGTGTGCATGGTCACTTCAGGACGTGACCCAGGCCCTGGAGCAGCTGAAGGGTACCATGCTATCGCTGTCCGCCACAGCGAGCAGGCTCAGCGAGCGGGATCGGGCCGATGGGGACGTGGCTGCTCTCCAGCAGGCCTACGAACAGGCCCTCCAGCAAGCCAAGGAGAAGCAGGGCCGGCTGGAAGGCCTTCTCTCTCTCTGGCAAAAGTAAGACATGGAGGGAAAAAATTAGGGGAACAGCAAGGGTTAGCCTCTGCAGTTATGTTAATTAGTGATGGCCAAATGAAGCTTCATGAACCATTTTCTGCATTTTCTGACCCCACTAGATGGTGCACTCAAAGCATGCCCCAAAATAAACCAAGTGCACCATCTAGTGGTATCAAAAAATACAGCAAATGGTTCATGAACCTTCATTAGCACATCACTAATGCTAATTGAATGGGCTGTGTGATAATGGCCAAGAGTTTGCCCCTGTGCTAGACTGTGGCAACTGCCAGATATTGCGATTTGCATTAATTTATGCATGTGTATATGAATGGGGAAGTTTCTGGGTGAGGTTGCTAAGCATGTAAATAAAGGCCCCTATGGTGTCTTTAGCAAGCTTCACTGATGCCCCCACCCCAGTAATTTACACTTCCCTGTTTCACTTTGGATAGGACAATGCATGCTGTTGAGGGGTGTTATCACCTAGCTAAGTCGTTGCCTCTTCAGGAGCCGCCTGTATCACCTATAGGGCTCACTAGGTCTGATGGCACCCCACTGTGTGTGATCTTCAGGTTTGAGAAAGAGTTCTCCAGCTTCCTGTCCTGGCTGGATGGATGCGAGACTCTCTGTAGCTCAGAGTCCCAGTGCCTTCCTGCAGATACAGCCAAGCTTCAAAGCGAGCTTCTGCACTTGAAGGTAGCCGTCAAGTTTTTAATCCTTGTTTAGTTACATTTATTTACTTTTTTGATGAAGTATAGCTTGGACCTAGATTTTTGAGATCTCTTTTGCTGAATCTTAACTTTTCTATATAGGACCTGCATTGTGAAGTTTTGTCCCATGAGGCAATTTATGACATCCTGATGAGCCTGGGCAAATCCCTGTACCCTACTGCACCGGAGGAGAGAGCGAAGGAGCTGGCAGAGGACCTGGACCATTTGGGGAACAGATTGAGGTCACAGAAGAAGGCCTTACCTCAAAGGTCAGGGGTCTGACCAGGGAAAACTCATAACCTTAACATAACATGACCAAATAATATTCCTGCATCTGAGATCTGACCCTTCTCTAGTTGGTCTTACTTGATTAACTCTTTACTGCTTTGCACAGGAGTTTGGACAGACTTCTGTTTGGTGAAGAAGTTTACTTCACTTGTTCTTCCTTCATAGGATTCAACAGCTGCAGGTCCACATGGACCAAGTGGAGCAGTTTGACCAAGCTCTGCTGGCCTTCTCCCAGTGGAGCGAGAACTTCCTCACTGGACTCTATTCCGAGTCCCAGGTCAGCATCACAGACCTACAGCCAGCTGCCACTCTGGTAAAGGTATGTCAGAACATGGTCATCGAGTGTTCTTACCTCCTTTGTTTATCTACCTGCCTTTATCATTGAAGACTGACTCTTAGTCTTTGTCAGGAAAGGGCAGCCTCTCTGCAGAGACAGGCCAATGAGATGAAGGAGCTGCAGAAGTTTGTGGACAATCTCTCCTTGTCCTGTGAACCTGGTGACCTACAATTGCTTCAAGGTCGCCTGGAAGACTGCTTCCAACCCTTCCTGGAGGCCCAGCAACTGGTGGGCCACCGGCGTGACGGCCTGGAGAAGCTCGAGGCTTTCCTGCAGACCCAAAGCGTGGCTGCCAACGTGCTACTCGGGCTGAGGCAGACAGTAGAAAGTGCCGGAGCCTGGGACCACAGCAAGGTCCACGAGCTGCAGCAGGAGCTGAAGGCCATTGTTCCCGACATCGGGCGCCTGGAGGCACTAGCAGTCAGCCTGGACGGGAGCCTCTGCAAAGCTCGCTACCACCTCTGCCGGGAGGAGCAACGGACCTCCTGCCGGGTGCTGGCAGACACCCTCAGCTTGGAGCTGGAAGCTGTGCAGAACCTCCTGGGCACCAAGCAGAGTGAGGCCGAGGCTCTGAGCGCACTCTGGGCCACCTTCAGGCAGCGTAAGGAGCAGCTGCTCAAAAGTGTGGAGGACATTGAGGAAAAGGCTGACCACCAGGTTCTGGGAGAACCAAGCCTGTTGGCCCTGCAACAGAGGTACTTCTAATCACTGAGTCACCTTTTTATTGACAATCTCACTGAACCAGTGAGAAGAATTGATGAGGTCTCCTAACAATGTGGACTTTCTCATCGAGGTGTCTTATCTTTCACCTGTAGGTTGCGCTTTTTCAACCAGCTGGAGAACGAGCTGCTGTCCCACAAGCATGAGGAGCAGTGGTTGAGGGAAAAGGGTCGGCAGCTGGCCCAGAGGGACTCCGAGCTGGCAGTGGAGGCCCAGAGGGACATTGGCCTTCTGGAGGCTACCTGGGAGGCCACCCAGAAGCTCATTGCAGATGGGTGGGTCTTTAGCTTACCAGCACCCTCCATGGGAAAGATCAGTGACATGCTCTTAGTCATCTTTAGTTGCTTGTTAGCATAGCAGTTAGCATCCCTGTTTGTTATTTGGGAGAGCAGGGTTTGATTCCCCTTTGGGGAGTGTTGTGCTTCCTTTATTACCTGGCAGTTCTTTGAAAGCTCTTATGTTTGTTTTACTAGGCATTGCATGGTCTTATTAGGTTCTCACTTTGTTAATTATGTGCAGTTGTGTTGCTGTTTGGGTAGCTCCTGCTCCAATAACTGCTTACACTTGTACCTGGACATTCATTGTAAACTCAGCCTAACTGCTTTTATGCCTAGTCGTGTCCTTGCCACCGTGAATGTTTGAAATGCACTATTTGCCTTGCTTTATGTCTCTTAGGACAAAGCGCCTGCTAAACATGTAAATGTAACTATGTACACCCCCCATTTAAAGCATGCTTTCATTAATATAAAAAATTCGGTAACTTTCTATGAATGCCATATCTATAAGAATCTATGAACACGTTCATAGCATGTTACAATGTATTCACAAAGCATTATAAACATGCCTAAAGATATTTCTAAAAAGGAATAACACATTATATCCATGTTTATTATGCATAATGAATACCTTATGAAGCTCTCGTCTATAACGCGCTATAGATACCTGCATAATGCAGTACAAAGCATCTTTAATTCTTATACCGGCCATTATAATGCATTATGAAGGTATCTGTAGTGCATTATAGATGAGAGCTTCACTGGAGCTTATGAAGTATTATAATCAACACTGTAATGTTTTATAACTGTCAATAGAAGGAGCTGTAATGCTTTATTAATTCTTATACCGACCATTGTAATGCGTTATGAAGGTATCTGTAGTGCATTATAGATGAGAGCTTCACTGGAGCTTATGAAGTATTATAATCAACACTGTAATGTTTTATAACTGTCAATAGAAGGAGCTGTAATGCTTTATTAAATCTTATACCGACCATTATAATGCATTATGAAGGTATCTGTAGTGCATTATAGATGAGAGCTTCACCGGAGCTTATGAAGTATTATAATCAACACTGTAATGTTTTATAACTGTCAACAGAAGGAGCTGTAATGCTTTATTAACTCTTATACCGACCATTATAATGCATATTACTGGGGCAGGTTAAGTACCTCCTGCGATTTAGATCAGCACCGTTTGTGTCATTCTGCACGACTCCCTGCTGCTTTTTGTGTCCCTTCAAGGGACGCGGCATTCATTCACAGAGCTGTGTTCTGTTTGTGTAGCCAGGAGCAGTGTACCGCCATGGTGGACCTCACGCGGGATTTCCAGAACATGAGGTCGTCTATTAGCGCTATCCTGGACAATGCGGAGAGCGTGACAGAGATGAGGATTGCTGTCAAGGACCAAGATGACATCAGAAGAACCCTCTCCCGGGTGAGCTGGGGTTTACAATTCTGTTCCTAAAGCGGCCATTCAGAGATGTTCCCCTTTCAATGGGAGAATGTAGTTCATAATAAAAATATGAAGAGATAACATAATAAAATGTAAGCAGAAAGGTGATTGTGTTCAGTCAGTTTTATTATATTTTAAACAATCCCATCAATGCAAAAGTAATATAATTTTTGATTGTGTAATTGATTTTTCTCAATCATATATATCATTTATTTATATAGCACTTTAAAACACCTCTGGGTGACTAAAATGCTTTACATAGACCATAAAATCACGGCATGATAATAAGGTACAAGGCCAGAATAAAACACAATCTGATACACAGTCTGCTCTGTGGCATGTTTAAGTCTCCTTAAATGCTAATGAAAACAGGACAGTTTAAAGTGTAGATTTAAAGACTAAAACTGAAGAACACCTAATGTACAGTGGTAAGTTATTCCAAAGCTTTGGTGCTACGTCTGCAAACGCACATCACACTTTGTTCTCAACCGGGACTTTGGACTGGACATAAGAAGCTGGTGAGAGGTCTCGGCGATCTTGACCCAGTATGTGGGCATAGCAAACTGGTGATATAAGGAGGAGGTGACCCATGCGGGCCTTTACAAACCAGTAATATAACCTTAAAGTGAGACTTGTACTGAACTGGTAGCCGATGGAGGAAGGCCCGGACTAGAGTTATGTCACCCCTCTTCTTTGTACAAGTTAAGAACCATGCAGCAGCAATTTTGACTAACTGTAGATTGGGCTAAGCATGACTGACTTACCCCAGTGTACACAGAATATTAGACTGACTGTTCTCTTATTTGATAATCCATATCATAATCAGTGTTTCCTGTATTGGCTTCAAGCATGTTATAGTGAGGATTGTGTCATTTGATTGGTTTGGTTACATATTGTACTCAGCTAGTCATTTCTCCACATTTACTCATCATTCATCTTCCAAAGCACGATGCAGTGAAGACGGAGATGACAAACAACCAGGAGGGGCTGGACCAGTTCACCGGCACGGGAAAGCGGCTGCTGAACGAACTCAAGAAGATCCCTGAGTGCGAGACCCAGCTGGTGAAAAAGGACATGGACGCCATTGTGGACCAGTGGCTGGACGTGAGGGAACGTTTCTGTTATGCTGCTCTAGATGTGCATCAACAAAAGCAACAATGGTTACACAGTAGCACAGCAGAGATATATTTTTATTGTATTTCTTTGGTGAAAACTACCCCACAGCACAAAATAGAAGGTTGTAGCTCGCCAGTCAGTGTAAACACAACCCAGACATGTGATCTTCTTTATGGGAGTCAAACTAGGTGTTTTCATATGTTTACTTGACTCAATAATGACTGTCAGATTATTGTGTCGTTATCATATGAAGAGCGCTATTTGCAAATGGGTGAGCGATTCGCGCTGCTTAGTGACTCAGATACCCAAATCGAAGACTCTTGGTCTTTTTATTCTTCTTATGAAGCTCTAAAAATATATTTAATTTCTGCCTATATATATATTTGAAAAGAACACCATTCAAGGTTTTTGGGGTGTTCTTTATGTTTCTATAACAAAAACTTACATTTTTTTAAACTCCGATTTTTTTAAACGGATTGGTAAGATTTCTGTTTGATCCCGTGGGCGGCATCACCGACTACAGAGGTTAATATCATAGAAGACGTACTGAATGCTTGCAAACAGGGGCTATGCTGTTTAATGCACATCTAATCTGCACACTGTCTAACCTGCATGTTTCTCCTGTCATGCTTGCTGACAGGGAGCAAAGAAAAGTCAGACGAATGTGTCTTCCTATCCTACAGCTGTCAGAAAGGATTGAAGACAACATTGATCGACTCAACCGTAGCTTGATGCTGTGGGAGGAAGTGTTGAAGATCAACGAGGAGGTAGACGGTTGGGCCCACAGCTCTGTGGCTGAGCTCAGCGAGAGCCTGAATGACCTCAACAACAGCCGAAAGCTGGAGGGACGGCTCGCAGAGTTTCAGGTCGGGTTCTTGTGAGAGTGACACATCTGTTCACCAGTATAAACTTTAATTTTCACACTTGTTCACTTGGCTTGCATTGAAACAAAGGATTTGCAGGTGAACATATACCAAAGGTCCCTGAACATATTATTGTAGTGTAGTGGTGTACTGGTTATAATGGTACACTCTTTTGCAGTTTTTCTTATTTATTGTTTAATTTGTTACCTATTTTTGTTTTATTACTGTTTTTCTGTTGTGTATTTATTGTCTTTTTACTGTGGGAATTTTTGCCCGTTCATCCACAAGAGCATTTGTGAGGTCAGACACTGATGTTGATCTCCATTGTAGTCAGTGTTGGGCATTTCAGGTCCGGAATCTACAAATCCAGACCAATATTTTGTTTCTACCAACCAGTTGGGCATGAAGAGTCAAAGTTGCGGAGTACTCAACTGGTTGGTAGAATCAAAATACTGGTCTGGATTTGTAGATTCCGGACCTGAAATGCCCAACAGTAACTGTAGTTCCCAAAGGTGTTCAATGGATTGAGGTCAGGGCTCTGTGTGTGCCAATCAAGTTCTTCCACACCAAACTCACCCAACCATGTCTTTATGGACCTTGCTTTATGCACTAGGGCACAGTCATGCTGGAACAGAAAAGGATTTTCCCTAAACTGTTCCCACAAAATTGGAAGCATAGAAGTGTCCAAAATGTCATGGTATACCTATCCCAGTTGGGATAGGTATACCATGACCTCACAAATGTTATTATGGATGAATGGTCAAAAATTCCCACAAACACACTCCAATATCTTGTGGAAAGCCTTCCCAGAAGAGTGGAAGCTGTTATAGCTGCAAAAGGGGGAACCAACTCCTGATGCCTATGGATTTAAAATGGGATGTCATAAAAGGTCCTGTTGGTGTAATGGGCAGATGTCCCATTGCTTTTGTCTGTATAGTGTATTTCTTCTGTTGCTGGACAAAGACATTTCCCCCCATTTGGGATTCAATAAAGTTCCATCTTATTCTGTTATCTTATTTTATTTAATATGCATGCATGAAAGCCAAGGTTTTTATCTGCAGGCTGAGGTGGAGAAGAATGAAGAGAAGCTTAAAGTTCTGCAGGGAAAAGTGTTGGATCTTAAACAGCTAATGAAGAGCCAGGAGACTCCAACAGAACTACAGGTAGATCATGGAAATTGGGTCTGCATAATGGGAATTCAATTATTTTTAGCTTTTTTGGGTATTTTGAAGCATGATAGTGAGATGGTTGCTTTGTGTAAGCATCATCTTTTTTTGTGTTGCTGCTGTTAGGTCATGGACACTGACCTGAAGAAGAAGATTATCCAGGCCCAGGAGGTATCTGAACAGGCAAAAACTACTCTCAGGGACTTCCGCTTCCAGAAACAGCAGCTGGAAGACTTTGTGTCCCAGATGGCAGAGTGGCTGAAGAATGTAGAGCACTCGCTGTCGACATCGCAACAAGGGGCGAACACAGAGGACATCTGTAAAGTGAAGGTAGGTAATGGAGTGTCATTTTGCCTCAGTGAAATCAAGATGTGAGATCTTACTAGTGACCTGTACATAAAGGTGGACGTACAGCACCAGTCAGAAGTCTGGGCACACCTCTGAAAACTGCTGGTTTGGCAGGAGTTGGATTGAAGAGTAAGACCAAAGTAGCCAACTTGTGGCCAGAACTTGTAGAAACTCCTCCAGGACTGTTGGAGAAGCATTCCAGGTGGCTACATCTGGAAGCTGGTTGAAAGAATGACAAGAATCTGCAATGATGTCATCAAAGCAAAAGGGGGGGGGTTATTTTGACGAGTCTAAAATTTGAGGAAAATATATGTTGACATGTATTACTTTATTGCCTCAAGGCCTTTTAGTATGACGTGAATAACAGCTAAAATAGAGACAAATGCATTAACCACCGGTGTGTCCAGACTTTTGACTGGTACTGTTCAAGGTTGTTACAGAAATAGTTGGATTCTACTGTGAGTTCAGTTTCTTCAGTTTTTGAAACAAGACATCCAAGTCACTTGGTTTAGGTGTATTTATATTAATGAGATGTTCAGCATTGGGTTAGCTAAGGACATTATATATAAGTTTGTTGTCCCGTGTGTGCGGCAGGAGGTGCAGAAGGAGTTGCTGAACCAGCAGGGCAGCATCGACTCCACGCGGGAGAACCTCAACATCCTCTGCAGGAAGTACCCATCGGAGGAGCTGGCCAAGCTGGGAGCCACGCTGACTGAGCTCATCAAAAAGTACAAAACTGTTCTGCAGCTCTCCAACAAAGCCCTGGCCTCCCTACAAAACAGCCTGCAGCTACACTTTAGTGGTGAGGAGATGTCAGAAGCTGCTCAGTACACCGATAGTGTCCTACATACAGTATGTTCTGTTTTAGTTTGGGCTGCCGCAATTAGTCGACGAGGTCGATGATGTCGATGCTGAAAATGCATCAGCATCAATATTTTAAATCAACACATCTTTTTTTTAAATATATATTTTAACAAAGTTGTTTTCCTAGTTTTCCTTTAACGTCACTGTAATTGTTGGAACAGTTCATATTATCATTAAACAAAAAGGTGGTTTCACACTGTGCAATTTTCAACGGCAAACCACAGTGGCCCAAGCGCTATGCACGCCACTAATGTCTTTTTACCTTGTTTATCCACAATATCTCCTCTTTTAAAAGATTTTGTGGTTGCTAAGCTGTCCCTTTCTTCACCACCACTTCAGTGCTTATTGCTTCCGTCATTTACCAAAACAGTAGCATGTGGCGTGCTGTGGTAACTGAATTTAATAAGCATAAAAATACGCCGAATTTATACAGATTAATAACTTTTGGACATCACAATACTCATCTCACTGATATTTTAGACATACTACTAATCTGCTTATCGAATTGTGGCCGAAAATAATGTCTGTATGATGCCGAAAAGCCGGCGTCCGTTATCAAGCTTGTTGCTGTCAAAATAAAATTAACTTAAATTTGATTTCCTGGAGGAAAATTAATCGTTTAGATTAATCCACCAATCAGTAAAATAGTCTATAGATCCATAGAAAAATTGTCATTGATGGCAGCCCTAGTTCGGGGCGGTACACTGCTTACAGATAGTCGTGGATGCTCCCTTAACTCAGCAAAAATATTGCTAATTTTTTGGTTTCATCAAAAATATTATTACTTTATACATTTGTCTGCAAAAATATATATCACATTAGAAACGATTAGCAGTTTTATGTAAAGCATTCACTTGTTCTAATTGCACAAAAATGTTCTGAGGACAGACTGAAAAACGAATTGTTTAGAGAGATAACCAATCAGATTGTAGAGGAGGTGGGTCCAAGCAACGAGAGGAGGTAGGACCAAGTCATCTGATTGTTTGGTCCTGTCTCCTCAAGTTGCTTGGACCCATCTGCTCTACAATGTGACTGGTCATTTTTCTTTCTGCCCTCAGATCATTTTTGTGTAACTAAAACTCCCACAACTGTCCTTCTGAAGTGAATCCAGTGATACATTAAGATACAGCCACGTGCTCTGAAAGTCTGAAAGACTTTGTTTCACTTCCCTGTCCAGACATAGTTCAGGAATTCCATGAGTGGCTCTCCGACCTGGACTATGGTGTGAGGGAATGCTCTGATCAGTCTGGAGACTCCAGCACCATCGAGAACAAGCTACAAAAGCTCAAGGTACTTTTCCCAGAATGAACACAATTGTTTTATGTTTTTTTTGTATGCATTGGCATATTTGTGTGTGATCTGAAAATAATTTGAGAGGATTGTTTGGAATAACACACAGTTTAATGCACCCGTATTGATGTTGGTTACATAGAAAGTTCCAGAAAAATGGAAAAAGTATCTACTTAAGTGGTGTTGTTGCTTCTGTCCATCTCCTTTAGGTGGCGCTTGAGCATGAGGAAGAGGGCAAGGCCCGTATGACGAGGGTGAGCGAGGAGGGCGAGAAACTCCTGTTGCACCTTCCCAAGGCTAGCGTGGGGCAGGTGCAGCAGCACCTCTCCTCCAGCCAACGGGACTGGGACGGCTTCATGGAGCGGTGCCAGCAGAACCAGCAGCTGCTGGAGGAGGCTGCAGCCCAGCTGAGCGGGTGAGAGCCAGAGGGGGGCGCTAGTGCTTAGTGTCACTTTTTCTTTTCTGTCCATCTTGAAGGTCAGAGAAGTACATGCAGCGTATGTGTTGACCTAAGACTGTAAAAGAGGCAGATTAACGCATAGGCCGTCGTAAGCTATAGCCTGGGGTTCCAGCCGGCAAAGGGGCCCAGACCTGTCTCCAGAAAAATGGAATGGGCTTATTAAATCTCTCCGATGGACTGCCTTTGTGACACCCCCACCTCCCACCCCCAGATTGGCGTATTTTACCACCTGAACACCCTCCTCTTGATCGTTTAATTATACCCCACATGACCATTAGCACATTACTCACGTTGCGGCGTTTTTTTTAACCCGGGTGTTCACTTATAATTGACCACGGAATTAAAAACATTGTGTTCATCATTATGTGGTATAATCAATGACCTTACCCTAAAATGCACAAAGTCATAACATCCAAGGTCAATCTCAAAATCGGGTCAAAAATGATATCTCAACCCAGAAGTAAACACAAGGGTTAATTGTTTCACTGTCGGCTCTAAAAAATAGCTCAAGGGCCTGGGGTTGTCAGCCTAGGACCCCAGAGAAGTTAAACTTTCCCAGGGTAACAGTGGTTAAGGAACCTAGTTTGAGGTTCAGAACTCAGAGTCCAGCAGTGATATGGCTTTTATTTTACGCCAAGAAATGTACAGTTTTTGCCTAGTTTTACTCATTGAATGCTGTTCCAAGAACAATTAACGCCCTGAGATTCGAGGAAAAATTGGGTCAATTGATTTTTTAATTTAAATTAAGTGTTGGGATGATAAAAAGCACACCCCCCACACATGTGCAGTCATCTTAAAGCCGTAATAACACGATTTAACAGAGTGGCATATATCGTATGAGAAATATAAGCAAACACAATTAATTATAAATTTCTGGATCTCAGGAGGTTAAGAGCTTTTGCTGAAGGGCACGCCAGGGCAACTGAAGGTAAACATGTGGAAGTGTGTCGTTCAGGTTGGAGAGGCACGTGAAGAAGCTGCGGAGGTGGCTGGAGCAGATGGAGGAGGAGCTGAGTGCGGAGGTGCAGGGGGGGAGGCCGCAGAGCGTCACCGAGAGGACGGCGGAGCTGCAACGCATAGAGCAGTTCCACAAAGGGCTGCTCAAGGAGAGGTATCCTCAAAATCGCCCCCTTGGTTTACAGAAGCAGCCTGGATTGTTGCTATGGGATCTGAGTCAACCGTGGATGTGAGTCACGCATATGCCAGTGTTGAAAGCCATATTCAAGAGCAAGTTAAAACTAACTAAAAATAACTAAAACTGAAAACTAACTAAAAGCAAGCCAAATACAAAAAACTTAAATGTCCAAAAAAATATATGTCCAGTTTCCGTGAGGGGCTTTGCCAGTGTCGATACAGACAATTAAAGATAATTAGCTATTTAATGAAAATTTATGCGAATACATAATTTTTTTACCCCACTAGATGGTGCTCTTGGTTTGCTTTTGGGCATGCTTTGAGCCCTTTTATGAACAGAGAGCACCACCTAGTGGGGTCGGAAAATACAGCGACTGGTTCAAGGAGCTTCATTTGCCTATCACAAGTCCAAAGACCTTTATTACTTTAACATGGTTGACTTAGATCGGCAACGCACGTGCGACTCAAATCCACGGTTGAGTCAGATCCTGTAGTGACACGTCATGATCTGGTCATGGAAGGATAATCTTATGGCCAGTGACCGGTTCCCCACACAGGGACTCCTTCGAGCTCCTGTCACAGGAGTCCCATGTCCTGAGCGAGTCAGGCAGGGGTGACGGCAGCGAGATGCGTGTGGCTGCACAGCTGCAAGCAGTCTACCAGGCTCTGCTGAGGCGTGCTGGGGAGCGACTGCGCGGCTGTCAGCTGACGCTGCAGGAACACCAGGCCTTCGAGGAGACGCTGCAGAGTACCTGGACCTGGCTGAAGGGCGTACAGGGTCACCTGGTGTCGCTGAACACCACCATTGGATGCAAGGAGACCCTGGAGAAGAGGCTGGGCCTTGTGCAGGTCAGCTGGAATTTCTGCCGTTGATACAGCCAAAAGTATGTGGGCACCAGTTTGGCCAGTTTCTCAGGCTGAAAGCAGGGCTTTTAATATTACCCATGCTACTGCTAATGTTTGTTGCAGGAGATTGTGTGATCGTTTACTGCAATGGATGCGACTTAACTAGGCAGTTCCTAATTAATAGGGATGTCCACATACATTTGGCTATATAATGTACCTGTGACCAGCAAACCCTAAAGTGTAGCATGAAACCCACTTTTTTGCCATTTTAGGTTTTATTAATCATATGTTCCTAGCCGTGTTGACCAAACTAGCTTGGCTTCTGGGCTTGTGCAGGATATCTTACTGATGAAGGGCGAGGGCGAGGTGAAGCTGAACATGGCCATTGGCAAGGGGGAGCAAGCCATGAAGAGCAGCGGAGAAGAAGGGAGGAAGAACATCCATTCCCAGCTGCAGGGCCTGAAGGATGCCTGGGCTACCACCCTCATGACCGCTATGAGTTGCCACAGGTTTGGTGTTGTTTGGCACAGTTTTATTCAGAGGTGTACAATTTTACCCATAATGCAATGGTCTGCAGGGGACTCCCGGCAGATGTCGGTCTTTTGGTCATCACTTGGCTCTACCCACAGCCGCCTGGAGTGGACCGTGGCCCAGTGGAGCGGCTTCCAGGAGGCCCAGAGCCAGTTGCTGCAGTGGATGGAGTCGGTGGAGCAGGACGTGGGAGCCCTCCTGCCCCTGCAGCCGGGGCCCAAGGAGAAGGCCTCGCAGCTGGAGCGGTGCCGCACTACACTGGCCGAGGTGGAGAGTCAGGCGTCGGCGCTGGCACGCCTGAAGGAAAAGGCCATCGAGCTGCACAAGAAGACCGGGGACCAGGCTTTCGGGGAGCAGTCGAGATCGGCGCTCAGCATGCAGTTTGCCGACATCACCGGCACTGTTAAGGTAACCATACTCTGTGTCTCCCTGCATGGGCTAAGGTTATTCCTGAGGATGAAGCAGAAACAGTAGGCAGATAATCTGACCTGTGTCTAATCAACATCCACTCATCCAACATCCACTCATAAACTGAAGAGCAAATTTCCAAAACTCACCCATTTTTTGAGATGAGCTCACCAATGGCCTTAAGTCAGGCTTCCACATCATATGTTACTGTATCGGGAACCAAAACTCACTCAGTCCTCGTGTAATCCAACAGAGAACTTTTGGATTTCCAAATTTCCAGATGTCCAAAACAGTCCTGTGGACTGAGTGAGTTTGGGAAACTTGCTCTTTAATTATGAAGACGGTAAAAATGGGAAATGCCAGCATGAGTGAGATCTGCTGTGTGAGCAGCGTGGGCCTTGGGGGGTTTGCCATTGATCCCTGTGAATCCCTGAATGTGCCCCCCCCACCCCGACTCCCCATCTTGAAGGGACGGGTGAAGGCAATGGAAGACCTTGTGGAGGAGCACGGGCGGTACCTGGAGGCGGTGAGGGAGTTCAATGATTGGCTGACCTCTGCCAAGGAGGAGCTCCAGCGCTGGTCCGACACCTCAGGGGACTCAGAGATGCTGCAAAAGAAACTCGGAAAAGTGCAGGTCAGCTGATCCGGATTCCGGAATCTGGGCACAGTGTGGAATTTCTTCGGCCTCTTTGGTGTAGAAAGTATGATAGCTGACAATGGACAATTTTAATCGTTCTGTTTTATATTCAGGATAATGTCATAAGGTGATTTAAAAATAACACATTTTAAACCATGACAGCTCAGATTATACTACGCCTCACACTTCTAGAGTTTCTGTTTTTAATTTGTTCCCAGCTCTGTGTGTGTGTAACTGGATGAATGTTTAAGGATGGCTAATTTAAAGTAATGCTGACAGTTTAAAACTGAAATGGCATTTTTCTGCTGAGCTACTTGTCTGTATTCATAAAAAGTGAATCACAATCAGAATCCTTGTATTTGAAAGAACAAAAAATATGATGAATTCGTTGTGATGCAGGTGGTGACATGAGGTGTAATAGTGATGGCCAAATGAAGCTTCATGAACCATTTGCTGTATCTTCTGACCCCACTAGATGGTGCTCTCTGTTAATAAAAGAATAGAATAGAATCTTTATACAAAGTACAATGAAATTGGATGCAGTCCCTTCAGTGCAAATTAAGCATTTAAACATATATACAAATAGAATGATTAAATACATAAAAAAATAATTAATATATTAACTGTGTTAAAATGTAAAAATAAATTATAAATCAGCTCCTCTAAAAGGGCTCAAAGCATGTCCCAAATCACACCAAGACCACCATCTAGTTGTTCATGGTTCATGAAGCCTCATTTGCCCATTACTAAGGTATACTAATAAAAACAGAAGTAGTAATCTAAATGTGTAGTAAATAAATAAATGTATAGACATAAATTGCATCTCCTTTTCCATCTCTGCTTCTATTTAATGACTGGATCCACTCTTTTAACAGCACGTCCGGTAACCATATTAAATTTGCCTGGCAGGAACTAATTGACTCGCGGCCCCGGGGCAGGGAGCGACTGACCCGCGCCGAGCAGCGCGGGGCGACTGCGCGGGAGCACACGGCGGCAGGGGGCCGCGAGCTGATGGCCCGGGAAGAGCGTGCCCTGCTGGCCACCTGGGAGCAGTGGGACAGTGACGCGCTGCGGGCCCGCGCCTGCCTAGAGGGCGCCCTCGCGCAGGCTTCCAGGTCCGAGCAGGAGTTCGGCCGGCTGGCTGCCCAGCTGGAGCAGGATCTGTGCGAGATGAACAGCCAGATCCAGGCCTGGAGGGAGAAGCTGAGTCAGGCTAAAAGGAAGGAGGAGGCAGTGCAAGGCTGGCGGATCGCTAAGGTAGACGAATCTCTGGTTTTAGGCTCCCTGGCCGATTATTATAAATTATCTTCTTACTCCATTATGATCAATGAGTGGATAATTGAACATGTTGTAGTTCATGTAACGTGTATAGGATGGACAGATTAATAGTATTTGTACTATTGACGTACTATTAACTGCACCACTAATACAGGTGCTCCTCAACTTACAATGGGGTTATATTCCAAATATGAATATGACTTAATAAATAAATAGGTAAATAAATAACTACTGTCACCAAATAAGTAAGTAATTACTGTAACTAAATACCAGTAACTAAAAAGTAAGTAAATAAAGTACAATTGTATGCTTTGTTGTTAAATACTGTATGAGGTCATAACAAAAGTTCGATGACTGCTGAATGGGCATTGCTATCACACCATCATAAAGTCAAAATATCTGAAGTCGAACCATCATAAAGTGTGGAGCATCTATACTCACTTTTATACAATAACATACAAGTGTTTTTCAAAAATTTGTCTAATATATGTTTAATTTAATATTATTTTACTAATATCATTTAATTTTATGTGACTGGACTTGTCGCATAGAGGAATGCATTTATACATATGTGCCTCAGCTATTTTTATGAACTGTCTCTTCAGTTTATAATCTTTTGGGGGTTTTTTGTTTTCCATTAGGACACCCTGGAGGGTTTGCAGGAGATGGAGCCCATGCTGGACAGCTTGAAGTTACGGTTAAACGATCTCTGCCGCTTCTCCAGAGACCTGGGCGCACAGCTAGAGAGAGTGTCTGCTCTAATTAAAGAGTACAACAGGTGACCTAAGAACCATGGCTTTCCTTTGTTGAGTCAAGGCTCCGTTTTTGGTGAGGAAAGCATGTAAAATCAGTGATTTACTGCAGTGTTTCTCAGCCTGGTCTTCTGGGATCCACAGACAGTCCACGTTTTTGCTCCCTCCCAATTTGCATGTAATGTAACGCTGTAAAGTAATTGTGTGGCTTCCCTTTTTCCCAGTCTGAGCCTTCAGGCTTCCCAAGAGTGCCAGAATAAGGAGAAGCTTCTGGAGCAGAGGTTCCGCTCCACTTTGAAAGACTTCCAGCAGTGGCAGGTCAATGCCAAGATCAACACTGCTAAGTGCTTCGACGTGCCCCAGAACATTCTCGAGGTCTCTACTGCCCTGCAGAAGATCCAGGTACAACGCTAACAGGCTCCCAAAATGACCCAGATCAGCATGTCCATTGTACTTTTCCATATAAGGATGATAATGTGATTTTTTGCACTCTTTCAACTACAGTATAAGTAGAACTTCAAAATGCAACATGGACGCCATGTTAATATTGGGTTTTTCTATTATTTTACCACAGTCAAATGGATTCACTTTCAGATTATTCCCGTTCAGTTAGTGTCACATGGTTTCTCGGCTTCTGTTGGCCTACCATTCTCTTCCAGGAGTTCCTGAGTGAGAGGGAACAGGGCCAAACAAAGCTCAGTGCGGTGGCCTTCAGTGGAGAGCAGCTCAGCAGCATCATAGCCAGAGACAGAGTGGAAACAGTCCGAGCCAAAGTGACCAGTGCCAGAAAGGACTGGAAGGCGCTGATGTCCAACCTGCATCAAAGGGAAACAGCCTTACTGGTACAGATGATCATGTCTAGGGGTGATTTTGGGATTTTTTTAAGGTGGAGAGCATAAGAGAGCCGGGACTGTAATTCATACAGAGGGACCAACCTTATCATTAGCCAATGATGTGTTTTAAATCTGTGAGTGACAGGGGAAGAAGCACTCCAGGGGCCAATTAGCTTTCAGCTGGAGCCAGTGTCCCTGGGGCCCAGCCCCTGTATTACCCATGCAGTTTGTTTCTGCCGTGGTGACTAGATCTCCACCATCCTCCACCAGCTCCTCTTCATATCATCATGCCATATGTTCAGCCAGCTGTGTGTATATCGCTGTGTCCATGTGCCAGGACCTGCAGGCTCAGATGAAGGACTTTGAGGCGAGCGCCGAGCCCCTGCAGGAGTGGCTGAACGTGACAGAGGCAGCAGTGCAAGACGGCAGCACATGCTTGCAGGACCTGCCCTCTAAGAAGCAGGAGTTGCAACGGCTTCAGGTATAATGCTGTAGTACCTATGGACACTTAGCTGAATTCTTCTTGTGAGAATGCTTAGCTTAGTAGCACTTGTACCAAAGTTGGCTCCTTGACAGTTGTGTGTTTGTTATGGATTACCTACCTCATTTTTATATCGCTTTAGACAAAAGCTTTTGCCAAGTGAATAAATATCTGTCATAAACAACTATTTTCTCTGTATAGGTTGACTGACAAATTCATGTGACAAAGGGTTGGGAAGATGGAATGGGGGTCATCTTTGGGCTTTGGGTTTAATAAACCGGGGTGAGAGGGGCAAATGGAAGGGGAATGGACTGGCAAACAGGACAGATTTGGGGTTAACAGATGGCTGTGGGATCCCAGCATCAAGCTCTGATCATCTAGTCTGGGCTGTGAGGAAAAAGCAGAAGTTTGTTTTATATTATAAACGATTAGCTAAGGTGAATGCAGGAGCTCATCGCCTGACTCGGTTATCGTTCGTTTTATCGGCATTCCCAGCTGAGACCTGGATATTGTTGCTGTAAGTTGCCTTGATTCTTTATGGGAAGCGATTAGCCACTAATATCTCGTTTTTTTTTTTGCAGGCTATCACTGAAGAATTGGCTTCTCAAGAGTTGCAGCTGAACAAACTAAAAGAGAAGGCTCACCTGCTGTGGGAGGGGCACGCTGCAGGGAAAAGCTTCATGCACCGAGTGTCCCAGTTATCCGCCCAGTATCTGACATTAAGCAACTCGACCAAGGTAACTGTCACCAGTTTGAGTTGCTTCTAGTAATGGCTGTTAACATTCTCCAGAATCCACTTTGTCTAGGAGACAGGAATTAGTTAAGTATGGGATAAACCATGTTGAGGTGTTTGGTTATATGAAAATAACCAATAACTACTTTGTGTAACCTAGTTGAAGTTGATCACAATCACAGTTTATTTTTCATAAGGTTTTTTCCCACTAGCATTTAATAATGTTCCAAAATGCTCTTAAAGATATAGTCCCTATAAGGATAGAATGTCTGATCAGGCTGCTCACTGGAAGCGGCAAGTCTGATAAGTTACCATCGGAACCATCAACAGACTCAACAGACACTTGCATTTTGAAAACTGAGAAAATCCACGGTCATAAGAACGACTGAGTAAAATGTCACAGAGGTTTTTGTATGAACATGTTTAATAAAACATTAAAACACATTAATATACAGCTCTTATTAAGCTGCCAGAAGTACCTGTGCAGATACATGGAAATAACCGACACCCACTGTCTCTGGGCCAATAAGAAAACTGAAAATTGCATGATGAATTCTTAGCAGTCGAGGTTACATGGACCTAACAGGATGGGTGTGTCACTCTTGGCCGGCAGGAGAAGGTTTCCCGCATGGACAGGCTCGTCTCGGAGCACCAGCTCTTCTCCCAGGGCCTTAAGGAGCTGCAGAACTGGGTGGCCGACACTGACCACCTGCTCCGCAGCTACTGCACCCCCACTGCGGACAAGAGTGTGCTGGATAGTAGGATGGCCAAGCTGGAGGTAGGAGCAGCACCTCCAACTGCACTGTACAGTTAAACATACCACATACACATCTGACAATACAATTTAATGCATCACAATATAAGACAGAAGGTATCATACCTAAAATTACTAAACTGGTAATCAAGACCCAACTATATAATCAGGTTGTCAGATTTTTACTTGTTAATCAATTGCTTAATTAATTAAGTGATTGATTAGCGATATCATTCCAACTCATTGGCTATGCTAATGTGACACATCACACCTGTCACTCTGCGGCTCTCACCACACGCTTTGGTTTCCTTCGTTCCTGTTCCAGGCCCTGCTCATGGCTTGGCAGGAGAAGGAGATTCAGCTGAAGATGCTGATGGGCCGGGGCGAGTCGGTGCAGAAGAACACCTCCCCCGTGGGAATCCCCGTGCTCTGCAAGCAAATCCAGGACCTCAAGGACTCCTGGGACTCCCTGCTCTCTGCCTCCATCCAGTGCAAGAGGTTGGTGTCCAAAGGAGGACCGGCCCGGTTAACACTCAATAATAAAGCCTCAACTCTCCCTCCACCTCTGAGTTTCAGCAATCAGCCAGTATAAACATAACTTAATGAATGGATGTTCATTATAGTGTGATTTCAGGTGGTGTTTTGACTGTGGTGTGCTGTTAAAAGTTCAGTTTGTGACATCACTGCTAATAAACTTTTAAACACTTGGGGTTGCTATGTTTCAAAGCCTTCTATTTCAAAATTAAAATAAAAATAGAAAATACTCCAACTCTTCTTCATGTTCCTTTGGCAGATCGTAATAAGTTGTAGGTATTAAGACCGTAGAAAATTGTATCTAAATGTAGGGCACAGTGTGGTCTCAGAGCAGTCACGCTCTGGTCGTGATGTACCAATACAGTCAGCTAGAAGGCGCCCTATCGCAGTGGACCAGCTACCAGGAGGATGTGCGTCAGTTTGTGGTCTGGATGGAGCGAGTGGAGGAGAGCCTGCGTACCTCAGACAAGCAACACTCCGAGATAAGGGACAAAACTACCAACCTGGGGAAAGCCAAGGTATACTTCATGTTATATTGATTAAACGATATATCCATCCATCCATCCATCCATCCTCTATAACTGCTTATCCACTACTGGATTTTTTTGTAATTATACCCATATTATTCTCTAGTAATTTAGATACCTTACACACCCCTGGATGTGCGTTCTCCATTAGTATGAAGTATTTCCATTCTGAACCATGAAAGCATTTTACAAGAAGTGAGTAAAGGAAGAATAAATGGTGTCTCTATGTCCACTGCAGCTACTTTACGAGGAAGTGACGAGTCACGGGAGCCTCCTGGAGACCATAGGCAAAAAGGGCTCCGGCATGGCAGAGCACTACGTCACGAGGCTGGAGGTTCAGGAGCTGCAGGATCATTACGCTGCCATCAAGGAGAAATCCAAGGTATCGCTAATGGCACTTTGCGGAGGGGAGGACCAATAAAACAGTTAATACATTAACATGCTGGTTTTACTTCTGTTTGTGTTTGGATCACGTGTCGATTTTTATGATTGGTGTGGAATTTTTGCTCTAATGACACCCTAATGTATGTTTCTCTTTCGATTTCCCCTTTCTTTGACCCAAGACTGCAGTGACAAAGGCAGAGGAACTGCTTCTGGCCCACGAGGAATACCAGCGAAGCCTGCAGCTGTTTGAAGAGTGGCTGGAACAACAGCAGGAGACAATAGGTAGCTGTTCCCAGCTTGAGGGGGATGTAGAGAGCCTGGAGACCACTTTGCAGAAGCTGCAGGTCAGAACCTGGATTTTGTTCCTAGGCTCCCATAAATAATACAAGAAGCCATTTGTGTTATACTTTGTGATTCTGTATCTAGGGAACATTGAGGTCTGAAGTCAGCTGTTTTGGTTAATATGTACAAGGAGCTACAGGTGCAGTGCACAGAAGGTCAGGCCTTGCTGAACAGAGTTTTGGAGAGCCGGGAGCAGGTAATCCCCTGGGGGGTTCCCCAGACCGAAGACCGGGTTCTGGAGACCCAGCAGCAGGAGTGGAAGGCATACCAGGGCCGGCTCACGGAGTCCAGGGCTGAGCTCAACAGCGCTCTCGCCAAGCTCAGGCAGATAGAACAGAAGTTCCAGCACTTGGACAAGTGGCTGAAAGTCATGGAGGGCAAAGGTCAACTGCGCAGCGGCCGGCGGTCTGACAGGGAGACCAAGGAGGCCCAAATGCAGATTCTCAAGGTCTGGGCAAAAGAGAATCGCATGAAGCATAGTATCATTCCCTTAGTATGCTTTCTATATTAACTGCTGCTTGACCTGAACTTTGAATCATCTTAGCTCTGATGATTCAGTTAACATTTATATGCTGTTGATGTAAGTCTACAGTACATTTTTACATAATGTGTACATGCTGTGTGTTGTGCTATGTAGGGCTGGCAGGAGGAGGCTCTGGTGTACCAGGAGGAGGTGGAGGGACTCAGCATCCTGGCCCAGCAGGTTCTGGAGGAGACGCATGTCAGTAGCCGCGTCAGCACCCGAGCTGCTCAGCTCACCTCTCGCTACCACGCCCTGGTGCTCCACCTGGCCGTAAGTAAAAGTGTAAAGCCCCGTCAGATGTCAAGACGTATATTTTCTTCTCGCTCTTATTATAATGTCCCACGCTGGCAGATGAATCAGCCGCAATTTGTTTCGGATTTCTCATACGGCCAGTCTGTGACTAACAGGACTGAAAAGTGTCCCTGTGCTGTGTAGGACACCATCAAGCAGCTGGAGGAGGAGGTGTGCAGTATCGAGGAGGCCAGTAACGTCCTGAGGACCTCCTCTGACTGGCTCAGTGCAGCACAGGAGAACTTCACAAGTGTGGCTGTCAGCATTGGCATGGTGGACCGTGTTGCCATGGAGAGAAAGATGAAAAAACTGGAGGTATATCTGTTGGACACTCATCATTGTTGTTGTTAAAGTTATTTGGATTTGTTTCTTGTCCATATTATGACTTCCCATGGCTCAAAAAAGGAATTCAGGAAGAATGTCTTTGTTTGATTGTAATATTCTATAATGTAATGCAGAACTATTACTATGTTTGATTCTTGCTCTAAGAGAGCCTGCTACCTCATTTTGTTGCGCACAAGAACAATAACAACAATGAACAACAACAATAAAGAACAACAAAGTTGACTTTGAATATCATGTATGAAACAGGCCCTTCAGAGTGACATGGAGCTGGGACACACCTACCTGAAGGCCACACGTGAGAAGACAGGGAGGGCCATGGAGTTCCTGGAGGAGGAGGAGGCAGAACAGCTGCATGCGGACGTGGATGCCGAGTTGTCCAGGCTGGAGGGCCTGACAGGGATGCTGCGGGCAGAACACGGGGCGCTGGAGAAGAGCCTTCAGCTGTCTAAGGAGTTCCTGGATAAGTACAAGGGCCAGGCCCAGTGGCTGGAAGAGACGAAGGCCCTGCTGCACTCGCCCGTGGAGCCCAAGATCGAGCTCTATGAGAAGAAGGCCCAGCTGGCCAAATACAAGGTGCTGCTTTGCTGATAGTCATGCTGCTGTGTTTTTCTGCTGATTCCTGCGCTAACAATGTCAAAAATAACTGTAACACTGTGTGCTAGTTCTTCAGTCCTTAGTGGGTTTATGCAACATTCCATTTTTCAAAAGGAACTGTGCCCAGTTCTATGTAAGGCTCATGATTCCCAAATAACACTTTACAGAGCATGAGAAGTCCTTGATCATGGCTAATAACAGCCTTTCTGGGAGCTGGGAGGGAGCAAACATGTGGACTGTCAGGCAGGGAACTGGGAGGGAGCAAAAACATGGACCGTCTGTGGATCCCTGAAGACCGGGCTTGGAAACACTGATCTAAGCAATAAGAACAGTGCAAAAATCAGTGTTGTCTCAGTAGAAAGGTTGAATAGATTAGAAAGTCACATGATCAGACGGTTTAACATATGTTTATTGGTGTGTTAATGTGATAGCCTAAGAAGTTCCCTCAATCCATAACTATGAGTTTGGGCTTGATGATGCCGCCTACCAGAAATAGGGACGGGTTATAGGATTCTCTCTCATTGTCCTCGAACAGACCATCCAGCAGACCGTGGAGTCTCATGAATCAGCAGTCAGGTGTGTAATTGAGAAGGGTGAAGCTCTTCTCGAGAGTGTCCAGGACCCGGCCATTAGTGAGAAGATGGAGAAGCTGCAGATAGACTACCACAACCTATGCAATTCAGCCCAGGTAAGAGCTTGGTATGGAGGCCAAGTGTTTTCAGGGCAAATGAAGGCTGGGGGTGGAGTCTGCATTAAGACAGTGCTGGATTTCAGGCCCAGGTGGAGAGTCTGGCTGGACGCGTGAAGGAACACGAAGCTTATAACAGCCAGCTGCAGGAGGTGGAGAAGTGGCTGCTGCAGATGTCCAGCAGGCTGGTGAACTCTGACTCCATGCATTGCGGTAGCTTAGAGGAAGCCACTCAGCAGCTGGCCAGACACAAGGTGACCTCCGAAGGAAAAGGCCGTTTACTGTTATGCAGCTTTGATCGGTGTTCACAGTAATACTCAACTCAAGTCCCTATCTCAACTCCAAATCTCTCCTCTCAGTGCCGCGTGCCCTTTTCTGATCATTGACTGTCATCTTGCCCGTTCTGTTACTGCGGTTTGAGTTAGTCTGCTGTCTTTGTCATATTATTTGTGATTATGTTTTCTCTCAAGGGGTTGAGTTTGCAGTGGGGGGAGGGGTGAGGGGGCACAGCGCCCCCCAGTGACCTGAGGCAGAATTGCATTTAATTGGCAAGACTAGCATTGTCTATGTTCTATGCTGGCACATTGCACCTTTGCATAAGCGGTTTGTTGGTACCCTATAGGCAGACAAAATAATAGGTTATGTGTGCATCAGATACGTGCGTTAACACGGGTAAGCAAGATGCCCCCCCCCACCCCCAAATGCAAACATCAGACATATTGTATATTATGGTGCCAGCCGTTTACATTTTTTTGCTCTGTTTAGAATGCCTCTACGCTGATATCTTACCCGATGGTATACATGATTGTTATTGTAAGATTTGCAATTTCTGGAATATTATGCTGCAATCTTTTCATAATTCTTGAAGTTATAAGCAGTGAATTAAGATTAAAACACTAATTATTGTAATGTAACGACTAAATAAATACCCTTTAAAGCAGGACTGCTCAATTCCGGTCCTGGAGGTGCAGTCCGTGACACACTGCAGATTTCCTGCTCAGACACACCTACTAAACCTGACAATAAGCTGGTGAGCTGAATAAGATGTGTCTGAGCAGGGAAATTTGCAAACCTTGTCCAGGACTGGAATAGGGCAGCCCTGCTTAATGGAATCCATGCATGGAAATGAGTGAAGCTAATGCTATGCCCTACATTTTGCAATTGCTCAGATGGGCTTCTCTAAACCCACATCTTTACAGGCAATAATGGAGGAGATCACAGGCTTTGAGGAGCGCTTGGAGAGTCTGAAGGACAGAGGCGAAGACCTGGTTGCCAGCTGCGTGGAGCATCTTCAGTCCAAGGTCCAACAGCAGGTCCAGGCACACCAGCAGGGAACCCGAGACAGCTATGCCGCCATCTGCAGCACGTCCCAACGTGTGAGTGTCACCCTGTCAGTATGGGCTATCCAGAGCTTCTCTCAATAACCAGCTGAATCTGAAAAGGTTCACAGGCTTCTTCAGGCAGTTCTGCTAATTCTCTCTACCGGTGTTTCCCAATCCGGTCCTCAAGGACCGACAGATAGTCCACATCTGAGCAAAAACAAGGACTGTCTATGGGACCAGATTGGGAAATGCTGCTCTCTAATGTCTGCTCCTACAGGTGTACCAGAGTCTTGACCGAGAGCTACAGAAACACGTAAGCCATCAGGACACACTGCAGCAGTGCCAGAGGTGGCTCTGCACTGTCCAGAAGGAGCTGCTACCAAAGACTCTACCCACTTTCAGCCTTCAGGAAGCTCTGAAGCAGGTGATCCAAAATGCTGCTGAATATAGCCCTAGTTATCATCATACTTGTTATTAATATTTCCTGAGATAGATGTGAATGTATTTGGGTTTATCGTAATTGTTGCTCATTGTTGCTAATTGTTAGAAACCCTTCTGCTGATGGAGGCAAGCCAGTTAAATGATAATAAATATCACATGTTCCTGGTTTGGCAGGGAACACTGTGATACGGGAATGAGCGTGCATTCTCTGTGCTCCGTATTATGGGATGTGTAGCATTGTACATGGGTTTGTACCTGTACAGGTGAAGCACTTTCGAGCCCTGCAGGAACAGGCTAGCACGTATCTGGACTTGGTGTGTTCTGTGTGTGACCTGTCTGATGAAATGGTGAGACGGGCAGCAGCAGAAGTCCAGCGGACCAAGCTAACGGTGACAATTCCAAGAGTCGGCCATTTTGCCTCACATGTCTCTGGTTCATGTCGAGCCTTGCTCAGCACAGAAAGAAATATTTCTCTTCGTTTCTCGTAATTCAGATAGAGGAACGGATGCTGAGCTGTCAAGACCTGGCAGACGGTTGGAGGGACATCAGAGAGCAGAAAGCTGAGCTGTCTGCTCACTTTCAAGACCTGGATCAACAGTTGCAGGGTTTCAGTCGAAGACCTGCAGAGCTGGAGATGAAGATTGCTCAGAACATGCTGACCCAGGCAAAGGTATGAGAAGGTCAACTTGATCTACAATTTTATGGATCAAACAAAACAGGTTATGGGTACTGATGGTCTTGCAACATTGAAATATGGGCCAACTGCCCGTCAACCATTATTTTAGTTCAAAAGCACATCACGTTTGTATTGGAATGTTCTTCCCACTCCGGTTTTCTATTATTGGACAGGAATTTAGCCAGCAGGTGCAGGCTAAGCAAAGCACCCTCACCCATATGACAGAGAGTGTTAACAGGCTAACGGAAGGCCAGGACTCCTCAGAGCATGCTGAGATCAGGCACCTTAACAACACGTGGAGGGAGCTGTGCCAACGGACCAACCAGATGCTCAACCAGATAGAGGAGGATCTACAGCGGATGAGGGACTATCACGACTGCGTCAGCGACGTAGAAGTATTGTTTGACCGGGTATCCAAAGAGTGGGACAACCTCGCCAGGTAAAGTAATTTAGTTTTTTTATACATTGTATGGTTACACTTTACATTAACTGCACTTTTATAATGCCATTATAATGCATTTGTAGAACATCCAGTGAACCTTTATAATGGTTTCATAGAACATTCATAAGCAGCATGGAAGTATACCTTAACATCCTGACATACCATAGCAGCTTAATAATAACAAGCATTATAATTGTATAATGTTTATTAACGTATATTAAAGCTGTGAAGGTATGTTAGCATGTTAAGATATACTTACATGTTGCTTATGAATGTTTTACGAATGCATTATGAAGGTACACTGAATGTTCTACGAATACATTATAAAGGCATTATGAGGGTGCAGTTAATGTAAAGCGTTATCCATTATATTTTATTCAAACAACATTTAATTCCTGTTTCTGGTGTTACTTTACTTAATGAGGAAGAGCGTACATATTACCCCATATTACATATTGGTTCTCAGTCCTGTTCCTGGAGGACCCCCACCAGAATGTTTTCATTCCAACCCACACTGTTTCCAACCAGCCACATTCATTATTAACCTTTGAAGGGCCATCTAAGCCTGATTCAGGCAGCGTCGGAATGAAAACATTATGGCAGGGGATCTTCCAGGAACAGGATTGAGGAATACCGTATTGTAGGAATTGTAGGAATATCAAACCTTCTAATTGCATTTTAGAACGGATGCGGAGAGTTCTTTTGAACACTTGGAAGCGCTGAAGAACCTCGCAGCCATCCTTGAAGACCAGAAAGGAACCCTCAATGATCTAAAAGAACACAAGCACAAAGTGATTCATCGTTTGAACCTGGATGACAAAGAGCTGGTTAAGGAACAGATTGGCCACTTTGAGAACCGCTGGGCCCAGCTTGAGAGTCTTATAGCAAAGAATATTGAGGACTCTACACGCACTCTAAAAGACATGAATCAGGTGGAGTTTAAACTGAGAGAGGTCAGAGAATGGGCAGAGGAGCAGCAACCAGCACTGTCTGAGGCCATGAAGATGAGCCCCCCACCAGAATTGGCTCAGAGCTTCCTTTTTGACCACCTCAGCATCTGTAGTGAGTTGGAGGCTAAGCAGCTGCTCCTGGCTCAGGCACTGACAGATGCAGACAGGGTGTTAGCCCACCTGGGATTGTGCGAAAGGCAGCAACTTCAGCAGCTAATCTCAGAAACACAAGTGGAGATGGAATCTCTGAGCATTAAGATGATCCAGAGGAGGAAGTACCTCAGCAAAGCTTTCACCGAACGAACGCAGTTCCTGTTGGCGGTGAATCAGGCTATTACTTGGGTTCAACAAAATGAGAAGAAGGCATTCGCTGACGAGCACACGGCACTTCTGCCCGATGATCTCTACAAGCAAGTCAGGATGTGTAAAGGCATTCAAAGTAGCTTGAAGGCTTACCAGAGTGAGCTCACCTCTCTCTGGTCCCAAGGGAGGGATTTGATGAAAGATGCCACAGAAGATGAAAAGGCAGAAATTTTGACAAAGTTGCAGGAGCTGCAGAACATTTTTGAGACAGCTCTTCAGAAGTGCTGTCAGAAGGTACAGGAGCAAGAGAAACTGTTGGTATCCAGGAAATATTTCAAGCTGGATCTGGAAAGAACATGTCAATGGTTAAAACAAGCAGATATTATTACTTTTCCGGAAATCAATTTAATGAATGGAGATGCTGAGCTGTACTCACAGCTTACAAAGTATGAGGACATATTAGATCAAGCTATGGAATATGAAAATCTCCTTCTAAATGTCCAAAGATCTGGTCAGGAGATACTGCCAACTCTCAATGAAGTAGACCACTGTTACCTTGATGAGAAGCTGAATACTCTCCCACAACAGTACAACAGCATTTTGGCCCTGGCAAGAGACAAGCAAGAAAAAATCCAGCAGGCTATTGTCGCGCGGAAGGAATTTGCCACTTTTATTGACATAACATACAAAACATTGAAAGGAATTGAGGAGCAATTCAACAATTTAGGTAGGCAGCCAGTTGGCCTAATGACTGAGGAGGTTATTAGTTTGCAAAGTGATTACAAGGATCTTCTTGAAGATTTGACTAATTTGGGACCAGATATTGTGGATTTAAATCAGAAGAAGGAAGCTTTTCGCAGTACTGGTCAACCTTGGCGACCCGATGAAATGATCCTAATTGTGAATCTTTGCAACAGCCTGAAGAGGCAAATTGAGCAAAAAATTGAATATTTAGATGATACTTTGGAATCATTTGAGGACCACAAAGCTATGGCTTTGCAACTTGACTCCGAGTTGAAGGCCACTAAGGAGCAGCTTGATAAAGTTAATGCGGAGACCCAGTCTGCTGAGGAGAGGCTCAAGAACTATCACGCCCTGGCTGGGAGTCTACAGGGAGCCACATCTCACCTCAAAAGGCTCATGGAACAGATGGACAACTTTGCCCCTCATGTGGACCAAGCCGCAAACCAGGTTGCCAGACAACAGGTGGTCTTATGGCAAGAGGAGCTACAGTCTTTACAATCAGCAGTGGCCGAGCTTATTATGGAATGTGAGAGCAGGTACGTCCAGAGCAAAGACTTTCAGACAGAGGTGAGAAGGACTCTTGATTGGCTTCAGCAGGTCAGTGATGATCTGGGCTGTCCCGTTATTCTGGATGTCAAAGTAGAGAGGGTGCAGGAAGAGATCAGGAAACAACAGATAGTACAGGAGGAGGTACAGTCCAGGATTAGGATTGTGGCTGCTCTGAGCAGCAGGGAAAGACAGAAGTACACCAGTGCAAATGAACTGGTCCCTGCCCATGTGAGTACCAGTCTGGAGGAGATGGCGAAGTTGGAAGCAGATGTTCAACTAGCTCTGAACACCAAACAGGCAAGGTTTCCTTCTGTCCATTTATTCTACGAGTAATATTGTTTTTATGTATGTTTTTATAGATTTTTTCCTTTTCACATTTTCTCTTACGTGAAAATCTTGCATTCTTCCATAACCCTGGCTTCACATCTCCCCTGATCTCCAGATAACTCTTCAGCAAGCTCTTACCTTGTGTCAGAAGTACCACTCCAAAATGCAGTATGCCTGCGAGTGGCTGGAGGACGCCGTCGCCTTCCTGCAGCAGGCTAGCCTGGGTGTGGACGTGGAAAACTATGAGGAGTGCCTCAGGCAGCAGAGCTGCATCATGTCCAGCGAGCAGGACTTCCTTGGGAGCCTGCAGGAGCTCGAGACGCTGCCCCCTCAGCTGGAGAACATTGTCAACTCCAGCACAAAGGAGCAGCTCAGGCTGAGTGTGGAGTCGGCACAGCAGAGAGGTGTGGAAGTTCGAGATCAGCTGCAGTGCCACCAGGACGTCCTGCACAGGTACAAAAATGTCTCCAAGTCTTTCATCTGTTGTGTTTTTTTACACAGACAATGCCTTCCTTTGTAACTGTACCTCGTTAAATCTACTTCCTTTTCTCGGAAGTTGTGTGGCTCAATGGAAATCGTACCAGGAATCAAGGCAGGCAGTGATTGAGATGATGAATGAGGCAGAGAAGCAGCTCACGGAGTTCTCCACGGCAAAGGCATCTACATGTCAGGAGGCAGAGGACAAGCTAAGGAACCATAAGGTAAAAAGGATTATCGGTAATGAAAGACCTCTGAGTTTTTATCATGATCTTATGTCTAATAATCCCTTTTTCTGCAGGTCTTAGTGGACTTGGTCAATGGTTTCCATGACAAGTTGACAGATTTAGAAGAGCAGGCATCCCAGTTGGAGATGGTTGGTAGTGATGGTAGCAAGGCCACCATTAGCCGCTCCATGACCATGGTGTGGCAGCGCTGGACCCGACTACGTGGCGTGGCAAGGGCACAGGAAAGGGTGCTGGAAGACACCGCACTCAACTGGAGAAGTTTTAGGGAGAGGGTATGATATCTACAAACCATTCCAGATGTCTCGTTATTGTAGGTTACTTTGGTAGCTTAGTAGCACCTATGCCCATATTTGTCTTTATATGTCCGAACTGTGTTTATTATTGTCAGATGGAAAAGATGGCAGCTGCTTTGGAGGACTTGCAGAATCGGGTTCCGGAACAGTCTGTAGAAAAGGCCTCCAAGGCCACACTGCAAGCTCTGTTGGAATACAATGACTCCTTCAGCCAGGAAGTGGAGCACCAGCACTCTTCTCTCACCCTGCAGCGCCAATATGCCCTTAGTCTGTTCCGTGATTTGGAGGTGCCCATGCCTGCAGCCAGTCAAGACGACCTGCCTTGCCTACAGGAAATTACCGCCATGCAGGAGAGCTTTGAGAGGTACTGTGCTGACATTCTTCACATGATACAACTAGACAGATCCACATACTCAGTAGTACTAAGTACTGTCTCGGAGTACTTCCAGGGTTTCCTGTAAGTAGTCAGAATTTTATTGGTTAGTGTTTGTTGTGCTCGGCTTCATAGGCTCCTGCAGCAGGTGCGCGACAGCCGAAGGCAAATCAGACAAGAGCTGAAGGAGAGAGAGGAAGTGGAGAGGGAGCTTAGCCAAGTGAAATTCTGGATCCAGGATACCCTGGATCTCTTGCTCAGCTCATCTAGAGACATGGACACACTGCTGCAGGAGCTTGAGGTAACACCTTCTCCCGTCCTCTGTCCTTTATCTGTGGGGGACTGCTTTGTCTGTGCAGTGGCTGAAAGCCAATATTGTACTTTTGGTGTTGTATTTGCATAGCTGTTAGTTCAGTTCAGTCTCTCTGAATAGTATATTTCTCATTTTGGGTGGTGGCTCTGGGGAACATTCACAGGTGGTACACACGGACCTGATTTCACATCGTCAGAAAGTAGAGAAGATCACCGAGCAGCAACAAAATAAGTACCTGGACCTTTACACGATTTTGCCATCTGAGATCTCTGTGCAGCTGGCTGAGGTGACCCTGGCTCTGGGGTCTATCGAGGACCAGGTACAGAGACGATCAAACACCTTCATGGAATTAAAGAATATTGTGCATCACTGAATAATATAACATATAGAATGCATGTTTGCAAAAATACGAAAAGTCATGATCGTTTTGATGCAATGGACAAAGCCTCCGTCACTAAAGTTCATTGTTCTGAGAAACAGAACCTATACTCACCATAGGATTTTTCCAGATACCAGCCTACACTAAGATCAGGAATGTCTGGCAAAAGTATTCTTTGCCTTTTATTTAAAAAATCATAAATCAATGACTATGGAGTCAGCTTAAATTTATGTCCACCAATTTGGTTTCTGGAAATTTTAAGGTCCATACCAAAGAAAGAGAAATTCAGCAAACAAGGGACATTCAAGAGGACTTCGGCTGTAGAATCCATGATGTCTCTGAAAGGATGAATGTCATCTCCATGAAGCTGAAGGAGCGTGCCACTGATGTGGAACTGGCCAAAGAGGAAGCCAGGGTGCGCTACCCGCTTCACTATCTTTATATCCATGATCTTGATCACGATTTCATCATATATGTGGTATTACTAAGACTTACTAAAACATGTGAGGAGCAAATGAACCATCATCCCTAGAAGTGGTCTTTCTTGATCTTCAGAGTGTCATTATGATATGTTTTTATATTCATTCAGTGGCTGATTCATTATGTATACCCACCTACTCCCTGTAAGACTTACTGTTGCCTCCAGATCTGCCTTACGCGTAGAAGAATTCAGAGAAGTTGTTCTATACACCACTGTTGTACTGAGGTGTTACTTTTGCACATGTAGCCTACCTGTTAACTTTAATCAGGCATAAGTGAACTTCCTGCCCTAGGCTGTATGCGTTCAGATGTAGCCACATAATTTGCTACTTGGACGAGCCGGCTGTTTGCATTAGAGAGCAAGGTTTCCAAAGAGCCTGTACAATGAGTACATGAAATAACATGCTTTGAAAGAAATAACTGGAGATGTAACCCTCTTAGGCTCTGTGTGAAGACCTGGAGATTTGTGGCCAGACCATGTCCAATCTGAATGCTGCCATACAGCAATTTGGAGAGCGGAACCCCCTTCTATCCAGACATCTTTGTGATGCCATCTTGGAGTTGAGCGAGACTCACCATCACACGAGACGACTGGCCGAGACGCGGATCTCTCAGCTCAAGAATGTGAGATGCCAGAATTTGCTGCCTTAAATTGCTGTCTGTTAAGAGGTAAAGTCATCAGAAAAACTATGTAACCATCCTGTGTTTCCTTGTCTGTTCTCTCCCTGTGTACCAGGCTGGCACACATTTGGACGAGTTTAATGAAATGCTGGAGTGTATTGTGAGATGGACAGACAAGGGCAAGAAACTCATGAAGAGTAGCATTGTCTGGGCGTCTGCCTCTCAGCTTCAGGACCAGATTAGGGTCTATGAGGTGGGTCAAGCCTAACATTTTTAGAGGAAAATGAATACACGATCAGAGAATGTTATCACAACTGGGAGAATTTACTATCATATTCCCCATTCCCCATGTCATGTAATTTACAAATCTATTTCTTATTCTTCATATCTTCTGAGATAAATGTGATCCCTGTTTTCATTATGAAGAGCTTTAAAAATGATAAATTCCAAGTATGCCTCGTCTCTTACCTGGCAGAGTGTCCTCCGAGAATCTTGGGAGCTCCAAGGAGACCTGGACGCCATGAAGGAGAAGACGGAGGTGCTGTCTGATGTGCTGCAGACGGAGACCATGGGCCAGCAGGTGTCAGAGCTGAGTCGTGAAACTGAGAAGCTGCAGCAGAGCATCAAAATGCGGCTGCAAAGCCTCCAAGATGCAGCCAAGGTACTACGAGGATCTCCAATTATCTAACGCAGTGTTTACCAACCCAGTCCTCAGGGAGCCACAGACGGTCCAGGTTTTGCTCCCTGCCAGACAGTCCACATTCTGCAAGTCTGTGGGTCCCTGAGGGCCCGATTGGGAGACACTGATCTAGAAGTCTGAAAGGAAATATATTATAAATATATTATAAATCTAAATAAAACAAAACAACTGTCTGTTGAGTATGGGAAAAATCACCTCTCTGTGAATCCTACAATGATTTGCCATCACCCAGATTTGAACAAACAGAGTAGCGACTTGAGATAAAAGATGCATTATGATTGATTAATGATGAACAAACATGAGATCAGTACTTCAGATTTTGAATTATTCATTATTTGTTAATTCAGTAGATACCAAAGGTTCATTACTGGCTTAATAGATATGGTAATTAATGCAGTAGCAACCAAGAGCAGATCACATTATTAACATAATAACTAACTTACAGCAAATGGTGAATGAACAGTAATAACTAGCATATAATCACCCATTTATTTGTAACTAAGGCTCCATTTGTGGTTTATTAAGCTAGAGTTGGTTCATGATGTATTAAAAGTATGATTGTATATTATTTGTGCCCCTTCAAGTAAATTGTGCAGACCAAATTTGTGGGTAGGCACCATTTCAAAACAGCACACAAGACATAAATATACCAATGCGTAGATGTTAATGTTCTCTGAACTTAATGTTACTGCTACACATTCAAACATGTTCCGCTAACCTTGCTGACCGGCGCTGAGATGTGAGTCGCGAATGTCACGACGTGATAATCGATGTGATAATCGACGCGATTATTGTGAATAACTGCAATAGCTTTAATACAACATGGTTGAAAGTTAGAGCAAAATGGGTAAAATTGAAACGCTATAGTGAGAACAAGGTAAATGTATCTGTTTCCTCACAGGACATGGAGCAATTTGAGCGTGAGGTAAAGACGCTTCACACAGCTCTCGAACAGGCCCAGGCTATGCTGACCTCTTCGAAATTTGCCCGTATGACCTTAAAGGAGCATCTGGCCCAGAGACAGGTACTTTGTATTTATTAGGCATGTTTGCTTCTGCAGAGTCCAGTGTGATCAAGGTGGGCGGCCAGTTCACCTGCTGAGCATAGAGCAGGGTTGCCAAGTTTGGTCAGCTGGCTGGCATGAGATTTTCATTTAAAGACACATCTGCACACACATGCACACGCATTTCCATGTACGTAACGGTTTTACTAAATAGTCTGTAGGTTTTACAAACTATCCCAAAGCTTTTGATGTAGCTAATTTTAGGTTATAAAGGTTTTTTGTGTGAGAGTGAGAGTCTGAAAGCGTGAGTGTCATGCCAGATGCGTGAGAGCTGGCAACCCTGATATAGCATAGTGGCCACATGAATTTTTCTCGGAACAAATTAGACGCATCACTTCCTGATTGCATGAGAAACATCAGAAGCCTGACCTCCACCCCTACCCCCTTGTGCTTTCAGCGCCTGTTGAGCGAGATGGAGAACTTCAAGCAGCAGGTGCTTGCGGTGCAGGGGTGTCAGAGTGTGCTGCGTGTCCCAGAGGAAGTGGTCACCAGCCTGTCCATCTGCCGCACTGCCGTGAGCCTCCAACAGGAAGCCAGCCGGCTGCAGCACACCGCCATTCAGCAGTGCAACATCCTGCAGGTACAAATACCTCCCTACCCTTCCAGTTTAATGTTATCTTTTATTCCAGAAACATCAGTTCTTCTAGCTGCAGCACAGTCACTCTCGCATGCCATTCTTTGACTCATGCACGCGCAGGCTACCAGCAACACTTTCTAGGCTCACGAATACGCTGAAAACTGGCAAAATGCTTTTGGCCCTGGTGTGGAAGTTCAAGACTTGAATCTTAAACCTGTGTGAGGTTCTGCTTCTTTATTTAATGGTTATAGCATTGGGGAGCATTTTCAGACAGTCATCAAACATCTACAAAGGAGAGAAGGTCCTACCCTCTCTTATACAAACTTACTACAAACAGACTTTAATACATAGAGTAAGCAAGATGTTTCCCCCCCAAGTACCCACATCAAACTCCACCTTTACTGCACATTCTTCATATCCGACACTGCCATTACTTTTTAAACATATGTTACTACTAATTCCTAAACTTCCCAGGAGGCCGTGGTGCAGTACGAGCAGTATGAACAGGAGGTGAGACACTTACAGGGGCTGATCGAGGAAGCCCACCGTGTCATCCAGGACGAGCCCGTCTCCACCAGCAACATCCAGGAACTGCAAGCGCAGATACTCCACCATGAAGTAAATCACACTCTCTGATACTCACACCTATATTTGTTGCTTTTGTGGGGGCCGGTGTAGCTAAGCAGGTTAAGACTCCCTGTGTATGTTTGGAAGGTCATCGGTTTGAATCCCGTAGTTGACAGTGTGATGTCACCACTGGGCTTTGGGGCACGACCCTTAATCCCATATCTTCATGGAACTGGCTGCTCCTGGCTTCTCGGATTTACGCCGCTTTTGAAAAGAGTATGTTCTACATAAATAAAAGAATTTATTCTACAGGAATATTTAAATAATGGACGGATAAATAGCAGACTTTGCATTTTCTAAGACTAGCCTATTTAGGGAGGAGATTCGTTTTCTGCTGCCAGATGATATTAAAGTTTGTCTATTTAAATTTGATCAGCTCTCCTGGGCCTTGAAAATATATTACCCGTCCGGTTCATGGGGTCACATCGTTCATGTCTGCGGACTGTATGGGGTCTTACTTTGACAGGAGCTGGCCCAGAGGATCAAAGGCTACCAGGAACAGATAACATCCCTCAACTCCAAGTGCAAGATGCTGACGGTGAAAGCAAAGCATGCGGCTATGCTGCTCGCAGTGAACGAGGCACCGGTGGAGAGACAAAGTGATTTGGATTCTGGGAACCTCCCCAAAAGCTGTGACGGCGACCGTTCAGCCGTGACGGTATGTCTGCCAGCCTGGATTCTGTTTCTTTGACACGGATCGACCAAGTTGTGGTTTTCAGACAGATTAAATCTAATTGCCACACTGATCCTCTGCACTGTGTCATATCCACCATTGTGTAAAACATTGTCTATAATTTTGTAGTGGAAGCACTTATCTTGCGTTGTTTAATCTAACATGGTGTAATAGCACAGTCTTATACAAAAATTTATTTTTCTCCAAGAACTGCAGTGGTCTAACAGATTAGTCCCGATGCAATACAGTATATGTCAGTTTCTTATTGTTGTATCGGCAAAAATTTGGCTTAGTGGGATGTTTCACACAGGCATAAGCGAAATAAGATACTGCTTACTGCTCAACAGCCACAAGCGGCCCCCCCTCTCTGATCAGCCTGTCAGAATGGGAAGGAAGATAACAAATGACAAATCTGGCAATAAAATTTCGCTTAGGGCCCTGAAATGGGTGGGGCTAGCTCCAGCTGAAAGCTGATTGCTTCCCAGAGTGCCCCCTCCCCTTTACTCACCCACTCAGAGATAATGATAACATTGCCCCCTCTGTATGAATTATTACCCTCTTATGCCTCCACCTTAAAAAATCTGAGAATCGCACCTGCTCCTCCCCCCCACAACTCTGACCAAGATAAGCAGTTGCAAGATGGATGGATGGTCTGGCATCATTAACATTACTAAAAAAATCATTCTGGCCTCTAACCATAATGTAACTTTGCTCTGTCTGTGGTCATCTCTGACCCACTTTGGCCCTCTCTCGCTCTCTCGCTTCCTCCTGATGTCAGATGGGTGCTCCTGGCCATCACCCGCTACTTTCTCCAGTGACAGAGGAGTCAGGGGAGGAGGGGACCGGCAGTGAGATCTCCTCCCCATCTGCTAGTTACCCTCCGTACACTGGTGCCACCTTTAATCAGGTACAGCCAATCAGGAATCAGCAAGTCAAATACAGAATTTAAGGTGGCGTTGCGTCACTGTGCACAAATTCCAGAAGTTAATGATGTCGGCTCAAATGAGGCTGTTTTCTTTTTACTGTGCTTTGTGGATATCTCTCATTTGGCTTTTTCTCTTGCCTGGCTGATACTCATAACTGGTTAATGGTTATTGCTGTGATTATCACTCTGCTTGGAAGTGTCTGTTCTGGACATGAAATGAAAGATCATTTCACGCACTGGCTGTGTAATTTCACACAAAGATGTGATTGACCTACCAAAACAAATGCAACTCAAAGCTCTGAAAGATGTTTTGGTCCCTCCAGAATGTGACTGTGATGCTGCAACGGTCAGCATGTCCTCATACTGAACTTGATGCTCAATACACAGAAGACTGTGCAGAATAATAGGCTTGTGTGTGAGAGGGATTACCGTGTCATCGCCCCTATTAGCCAAATGGAAATGGGCTAAATCAGACAGTGATTGGGCAGTGCACAATAATCATAAACCAATGGGAATCTGGAGAGCTGCACTGCATATTTGAGGCGTGTGTTTATTATGAACACTTTATAGACTGCGCTGCGGAGAGGCCAGCTCATGAGGACATCTGTCCAGGAGCTGTATGACCCAACCCTAGAGTCGGTCACTGTTCCTGACCTGGACGACCTGCAGCGCTCATGGGAGTCTCTGAAGAATGTGGTATGTGTCTAATGAAGGGGGCAAGACCGGAGCTTACCTGAGGTTTCACATCATGCTGCAGTTAGTGATGCACCGATTTCTGACTGATACTGATAGCTAATTATCTCAAAAACTGACACCGATACCGATTGTGTAGGAGGTTCTGCTTAAGTTGGTTTAAAGGTACTCTCCACCCAAATAAATGGTAAAATTAATTAATTACATTCCAAAAATACAAAAAAGTATTTATTTTTTGGTAAGATAACACCAACTCTGGCCTACAACTACAGTTCCAGAGCACTAGTGATGGACAAAATGACGCTTCATCAACCATTTGCTGTATTTCTTGACCCCACTAGATGGAGCTCTAAGAATGGGCACCCATGTGAAGCCCAAGTTTAAGACAGTGCTGCTGTGTCTCTCCAGATCAGTCAGAGACAGAGGACTCTGTATGAAGCCCTGGAGAAGCAGCAGCGGTACCAGGATGCTCTCCAGGCCATCTCTGCCAGGATGGAGAGCGTGGAAGCCCGACTGTGTGAGGCTGTGGAGGCGCATCTGAGTCCCGAAAGACAAATGGAAGAGCACAAGGTTAAAGAAAAAAGCAAAGTTGTGGATACATGACTAATTGAAGGGTATGGGGGGGGGGGGGGGGAGGTCTCCCATCAAAAATTGACATGGAGTGGGATGGGGGTTGGGGACCCTGTTTCCAGGAAATTATGAATCACTCAGGGAGTCGACAGTGATTTTCAGCAAAGGTATAATGTATGTCTATCTTAGTGGCTAAAATACGAAAAGCTAAATTGTTAGAGCGGTGAATGGTGCAGCTGGAAAAAGAGTGAAGATTCACAGTGCGGCTCACAAGAAAAAAAGTTGTTTAGTAACAAGTACTGAATAGGGGTTAAACCACAAAATAAAGGGACCACAAGGGGTCAAGAACTAAACCGGAGCAATAAGAACTAAAAACAACCACAAAAATAACCATACTTGGGAATGGAGCAAAAACAGAGCAGGACTAGGGAACAACCAAAGCTACAAACACACAGTAATATCAACACAGCTCAAACATCAACAAATGTCTAAACACACACATCTAACAAAA
Organism: Mormyrops attenuatus; assembly: GCA_026777985.1. Classification (NCBI taxonomy): domain Eukaryota; kingdom Metazoa; phylum Chordata; class Actinopteri; order Osteoglossiformes; family Mormyridae; genus Mormyrops; species Mormyrops attenuatus. The sequence continues at coordinate 17,912,508 of JAODKC010000028.1, forward strand.
TGACTAAGTGAAGAAAAGATTGAGGGCAGGTAATTAAATCCATATAGACAACAAGGATAACAAGGGGCAGATGTGGACCATAACCAAATCAACCAATCAGGACGGGCATGGGACAAGAAGAAACAGGTAGAATAAGTTACAATTAACAAGCACAAGAAACTAGGAAAGACAAATATAAACAAAGACAAACACTACAGAAAGTTAAGGATATAATAAAACCCATTAAATTAAAAGGTAAAGCAGGTCTCAGGCCAGCCTCAAACCCATGACTGGAGGGATACTAGCTCTTGAGCCACACACTTAACCCATTGAGTTATGTGGAAATCCCCGGAAATGGGAACCACATGGACTTAGACCTACAAAACAGAACAGGATGCCCAGTAGGACTGTCTGGCAGGGAACTGAGAGGGAGCAAAAATGTGAACCATCTGTGCGACACCAACGACCGGTTTGGTAAATACTGGCTTATAGCATAACACATTTACCTTTACCTTTTTACTTGTTTGTTTTTAGACCCAGATGAGCACAATACTTTCACTTCAAGCTGAGATCGAAGGCCTACAGGCTGACTTCAGAGATGCGCTGGGCACGGATGCAGTGGACGAGCTGGCGGCGCAGTCCAGCCTGTCAGTGCTTGCTGAGAGACTGGCCACCATCCGCACAAAGGCTTCTGGGAAACAAAAGCTTCTAGAGGTAATGCCCCAAATAGCGTGGACCAACAGCTGGTTGCATTATTACATTTCTTTTTTGGATTTCATACTTATAGATAGCTCTGTTAATGAACTCGAGGATCCATGCAGAAATTGCTTAAAAATGCTTTAATGTTCATTTTTAGTGTAGATTGATAACAATTGTGTTAACTGAAATTGGTATAATATTCAAAAATATCTTAAATCCACTACACCGGTGAAGAAAACATTAAAAGGCCAGACGACGCTTACAAACGTGTTTGCACCCCAGCTTTCACAGTCAAGTGCTAGAGCCACTTCAATAACGAAGGATATCAACGTTTTCATTGCAGCCGACATGAGACCATTTAGACCATTAGAAAATCTGGGCTTTTGGCGACTCAACACATTAGAACTGAAGCATTTTTTGTCTTTCAGATTAATGAAATGAAAGGCTGTTTCCAGTTATTTATTTCCTCTTTGAAGTTTTCCTTAAAATATTGTTAAAATATCGTCTCGTCTCGTTCTCGTGAACCCAGCATAGTGTCTCATCTCGTCTCGTGGGCTGAGTATATCGTTACACCCCTACTGATCACTAATAATTTAATTCCTACCCTCCGACTCCCGACCCAATAGGAGCGCCTGAGCGATAAGCTGGAGGAGCAGCGGTGCTTGCAGGCCCTGCAGTATTGCCTCAGCGATGTCGGCGAGCTAGATCGTTGGCTCTGCAGCACCCGCACGGCCTTCACCTCTGGCCCCCAGCCAGAAGCAGGGACCATGACTGGGGAGGACCAGCTGGCTGCCTGCCAGGTGAAAACTCAGTCCTTGACAGGGATGTATGCAGGGGTGGAGCCACATGGGCACTGGTCCCAGCTGAATGATGATTGGTCCCCAGAGTATCCCGTCCCCTGTCACTCACTGATTCAAAACATATCATTGGCTGATGATAAGGTTGGACCCTCTGTGTAAATTATGGTGTCTCTGATGCCCCTCTCCAGAAAAAAGAGAATCATCCCTGATTCCCTCATAGGGATGGAGTTAACAGTCGGAATTTCTCTTAAAATGTCAGACTAGGAAGAATTCAGACCTCCAGCATGTTCTCTGTGTCTCTTGTTGAACACATTGGATGAAGGTTTTACATGAAGTATCTGAGATAAAGTTCTGCTGAGTGAGCGATAAGACTCAGGCCGGTAAAAAATGACCGTCAAATCCAGCAGGGTAGCTAGGCCATGCATGTTCCGATGGACCGTATGAAAGATCTGGTGCTAAGCTTCACAGCTGCTCTTTGCTAGAGGTGACCACCCTCCTTCTGCATCACCAGGGGGCGCTGCTACAGATAGAGGAGAAGAAGGCGTCGCTGGGGGAGCTATCTCTGCGGAGCGAGACCTTGTTACAGGAGAGAGGGGGGCAGGCTGGTGAAGAAGCTCAGGAGCTGGCTGTCAGCCTTCAAACACTCAAGGCCAACCTGCTGGAGCTCCAGGGCCTCCTGCAGGACAAGCAGGATGTCATCAAGGTGATTACTGGCTGGATCATACAATGCTTTAAACCACTGTTTCCCAATTCGGTCCTCGGGGACCCACAGACGATCCACGTTCTTGCTCCCTCCCAGCTGGGAGCAAAAATTTGGACTGTCTGACAGGGAGCTGGGAGGGAGCAAAAACGTGGACTGTCTGTGGGTCCCCGAGGACTGGATTGGGAAACACTGCTTTAAACAAACAATTGGTCAGTTATGAAATGTCTGTTTATATTGACAAAGTTTTCCTGCCTGAGTATTTTGTAGTACTTGTACTGTACATACAAGTATTCAGAGATATCATAAAAATGGTGATGGACTGGAATTATAGGTATAGGAATGGTTATCATGAATGATTAGTATAATTATCATGACTTTTTGGGAGTCTACAATATAAACAGAAAAGAAACTATATTCTCCTTATGATCTGGTGAAATTTGACTTACCAGGGCTCTTTGGGGGGGACTGAGGATGTTGAGTCGGACTCCTCCCCCTTGAAGGGCAACAGTGTACAGGATTGGCTGGTTCAAGCTCGCACCACGCGCTCACTGCAGTACCAGGACAGCATCCTGAGGCAGAAGGTTCCTACTCTTTATATACATATATATATGTAGGTATATACACTAAAGCAGTGTTTCCCAACCCGGTCCTCGGGGACCCCCACGCAGTCCAAGTTTTTGCTTCCTCCCAGCATCCAGCCAATCAAGAACTCTTAATACCTGGCATGAGTGTGTTGGGAGCTGGGAGAGAATAAAAACATAGACTGTCTGGGGGGGTCCCCAAGGACTGGGTTATGAAACACTGCACTAAGGTATATACACATAAGACCATGACCAGAGAGCCATAAATACATTAATTACCAAGTACAATACATACTCATGAGACTAGATATATACTGGCAGTGTGTATTGTGTCAATCAGGAACTGGAAGAACAGCTGGAGGAGCAAAAGAAGCTGCTGCAGTCAGTGGCCACTCGAGGGGAGGAGCTTCTGACACAAAAGGCCACACCCACCAGTGACAGGTACTCATACTCATAATATTCTAATATGGTTTTTCTTTTTTGCTTTTTTAAAAGTTTGTGCTTGTTGATGCCTCTTCTTCTGTATCATATTTTGTTGTACATTATATCATCTTTGAATAAAAAATTGCGCTTGGGATCTAAGAACAACATTAGACCACTTGATCCTAATCCAAAAGTCATGGATGTGAACTAGATAATTTCTGGGCTGTGAACTTAGTTCAAAATTCAAAATTGTGAACTTTGAACATGAAATAGATCATTTTAATCTGTGTGAACTGAAATTTGTGCTAGTTCTCGCTGAGTATGAACTTGCACAACACTGGTTGTCCCATAAACCAGATAAAGACAAAGATGCAGAAAGACCTCTTAAGATAAAATAAGTATTTACCAACAGGATCACGGAGATGGTAGGACTGGAGATGGACCTGGAGGGAGAGAGGCAGCTCAATGTAGACCTGATGAGGCAGAAGTGGGAGAGTCTAAGCAAGCATTTCAGTACCAAGCTGCAGCTCCTACAGGATACGCTGAGACAGGACCACAAGGAACCGGTACAAATCCATGAGATACTACTGATGGAGAAGCTTTAATTCACACTCGACTTTAGGCACTTGTCTTTAATTAAGACTGTGATCTCTGAGAAAATGTTCTACTAAAAATACTCTCTGTAGGCCTTACTGTCCTTAGGACTTTGACAGCTGATTTGTTGTAATGCAGGTTTACACCAGACATACCAGAGTAACAACTTCTGGAGCGTCGTTCAAGGGAGAGACACAAGTTCAAGACCAGTCCTCGCTGAAGTTGTTATTTGAAGAAGTCAGTAATGCATTTGAAGATGTGTCTCTTCAGGTAGTCCTCTTGAGTATTAATGTCTTTAGAATGTTTAGTCTCCTCAAAGAGAATTTCTTGGACTATGTTGTTCTTCTGTTTTGGTCTCATAGCCTGCCAATGTAGCCAATCATGACCATCCTGTGGAGCAACAGCTCTACTCTGCTGTTTCGGCCACGTGCTCCTGGCTAGATGGAGTGGAAAGCAGTCTGTTCTCCAGTCCTGTTCTTCTCTCCGAAGATGCAGAGACTCAGCTCTTTAACCAGGAGGTAAATTGCACTAAATGGCTCCTTACCTTATGATGGCTTGAACCTTCTGCAGTTAAGTAATATGAACCTTTTGCTTCTCTTCTAGGCCCTGGAGTTAGACTTGAATGAAATGACAGAAAAAGTTTACAGTTGCGTGCAACTTGTAATGAGCTCCAAAGTGCTGTCTGATGAAAGCCAGGCATTGATGGAGGAAACACTAGATTCTCTGATGGTGAGGCTGAAGACTTTGGATTCTGTAGTCGTCCAGCGTTGTGACGACATGAGGACCAGATTACAGGAGCTCACTGCATACCAGGTAAGATTTCTTCACTCAGCTAACAGCATGTTTGAATGTTACGGTAATAATTGCTTTGTAAATTGTGGCTGAACTTGTAATTATCCAGGTTCTTCGCAGCATTAAGTAACTAGAACTTTGGACTTTATTTGACACATGCTTCTTGCTTACAGACAGAGCTGAAGCTACTTTTCAAAGCTCTCACTGAGCACAAGTATCACATCCTCCATGAACTAGCAGAGGTGCTTGACCAGCCAGCCTCCAGACAGGTGGAGGTAATTGCATAGTCCAACAAGAGGTCCATCCCATTCTTGTAAGAGTGCTTGAAATTGTCAACACCGCTCGAGTTGACTGAGACAAGTAGATATTTTTTGGCTTTCTTTGTGTAGACTATTTCCAAGGCAGAGGACAACTTGAGGGAGTTTGAGCAGAAAATCACAGAGCTGAAATCCAGAGGGGATAGGCTACAACCCAACCAGTTCTCTTCACAAGAGCTGCTAAAGCTGCAGGTATCTTCACCACATGCCGATTTCTGTATCTTTATGCATAAACCAACTACTGCATTTGTAGCGTTAATTTCATTTAAGTTTCTGGTTCTAGTTTTTGCCTTTGTTGGCGCACTTCTGAAGGACTCAAATTCTGGTTTGTACTTTGCAGGATACTTACGAAGAGCTGGTGTTGATCGTGGGATCACGGCGCAGTGGACTCAACCAGAACCTGGCTCTAAAGGGTCAGTATGAGCAAGCACTGCAAGATCTGACAGACCTGGTGGACACAGCTCAGGACAAGATGGCTGCCGACCAGAAAATAATCGCAAACTCTGTAGAAGAAGTGGAGAGCCTGCTGGACAAGCATAAAGTAGGGCCTTGTGCACATCCTGGAATACTGATTTTATTCATTCTCACTAGCCGACGTGTCCTAAATAATCCTGTGGTCCTTTCCAGGAGTTTTTCCGGGGGCTGGAGTCTCACATGATCCTGACAGAGACGTTCTTCAGGAAAATCAGCAGCTTTGTCCTCCCAGCTGAGACACAAGTTCTGGAAGACACTCTGGCTAGTGCTCAAGGCCTCCTGAAGCGGGCCCACAAAAGAGGAGTCGAACTGGAATATGTCCTGGAGGTAAGGCCAAACTGGGCTTTGACATATAATGGATAAAACGTACCACCCGTAAAATGTCTTGTTTTTCTACACTGGTTCATGTTCACGTTCTTTTTCTGTCAGACATGGAGCCACCTGGAGAAAGACTATCAAGGCCTCCATCAACAGCTGGAGGCGGTAGAGTGCAGGATTCCTTCTGTAGGGCTTGTGGAGGAGACAGAGGAGAGACTGGCTGAGAGGATTGAGCTCTACCAGGTATAGACAGATACACTCTTGTCAGGAACACTGTATGTGTGTATCTTCTTAATGTCAACACAGAAGCGAAAACGGGTATTTCATCTTTGTGTCACATTGCTGATAAATTTTATGGGTTTCTTGGATATTTATCTAGATAAAATCTATGGGTTTGTACACATTAATTATTCCCTGGTATCTATAATGTCATGCTATGTGATAATCACAATTATTTATTTATTGTTTGAGAATGCAGTCATCGTTCTGTGTTAGTCAGACTAGAACACATTGGTTTTGAGTTGCGTAATAGTGATGGAAATGACGTTATCTTAACCCCTTTAAAAATATCTCACTACCCAGTGTCTGAAGGCAACCTTGACGGAACACCAGCACAGACTCTGCCAGGTACTAGAAGATGGGAAACGGTTACTGCTGAGCGTGTGCTGCCTGAACCTGGAAGCGAAACTCACCCAGCTGGGGGAGCACTGGCTCAGCCATTCCACCAAGGTCAACAAGGAGCTGAATCACCTGGACGCCGTCCTGAAGCACTGCATCCGGTCAGTGACCTCTGGCTTTGGGAAGCGGACCGTGACCTCATCATGCCAGTATCCCAGAATCAATCACAGTCGTTCTCAGAGATTAAGTGCCTGATCACGGGACTCAATATATAAATAAAAAAATTTATGAATTGATACATTTAGTCGTGAGCAAGAGATTGGTGGATTGAATCAACACAAAGAACCACTAATTGGCAACACAACTACACCATTTCAGATACAGAATAACAAAATTGCACAGCTGGCCATAGTTTTTTTTGTCATATAACTCGGTTATGCATCTTTGCTTATCTCATGACCCTCAGGTACCGGAGTGAGTCATCAGAGCTGAACCAATGGCTGCGAACAGCTCTAGAACGATTGGAGTTTTGGGCATCTCAGTCTGCAAATGTCCCTCAGGATCTGAAGGACCATCTGCCTGCATTCTTGGTAAGTGATATCCTCGCTTCTTGAGGACGTCTTCTTGGTACCAATTGTCCAGAGATGATAAAGGTCATGTTGACTTCAATGGACATCCCATGCAGGAGTTCTCCAAGGAAGTGGAGGCCAAGTCCTCTCTGAAGACTTCCGTGCTGAACGAAGGTGGCCAGCTGCTGCGGTTGAAGAAGACGGACATCACGGGCCTGCGTACAGAGCTGGCCCAGGTCGAGGCGCAGTGGTCTGAGCTGCTCACGCGCATCCCTATGGTGCAAGAGAAACTTCACCAGGTACCATAGACTTTGACGACTTCATCTACCCCAGCAATGACTAAAGAGTGTTTTACTGATAAGAGGATGCTTCACCCTCATGCTTGGATGGCTTAGAGTTGCTGACTATCTGTTAACCTTAGCTGCAATTGAAGAGTAAATTTCCCATGCTCACTCAGGGCATAACCTGTTTGGTGATTTAAGTATTGATAAGGGGTGTAGAATGGTACATAGTTTCAGGTTTATTTTTCTTTTACATGATGATTTAAGATGGGACAGTGTCTGACAAATACTTTGATCCTGATAAAGTCTGCCTTAAGTGTGTGCAACTAAACAACAGCAATCAATACTGTTTTCCCAGTTGCAAATGGAGACGCTGGCATCTCAGCATACAATCATGGAGCTGATGGGTTGGATCACTTTGATGGAAAGAGTGATCCGGGAAGATGATGAGAAAATTGTGGGCATGGCTGGATCAGAGGCTGTCCAAAAATACCTTCAGAAATACATGGTAAGAGCTATCAAAGTCTCGGTCTTTGCAGTTGTACCCAAGACTACCGCAGAATAAAGTACCACGGTACCATGGTATGTCATAACAACCTTATGTTCTAAATAACAGTGACCTATGATTGGATGATTGTAAATGTGATCATCTTCAGGGATCCCTGTGCTTTGTCTTCCTACTAGTGCATCAAGATTGACGTGAACTGCAAGCAGCTGACGGTGGACTTTGTGAACCAATCAGTGTTACAGACGGGCAGTCAGGACGTGGAACACAAGCGCGGTGACAGGACTGACTTTGCCGAGAAACTGGGCACGATGAATCATCGGTGGCAGATTCTGCAAGGTCACATCAGTGAGAAGGTGGCAAAGAGTTTCATGAATTGAAACTTAAGACATCGTACCAGATGTTTGGTTTTTATAATTAAAAGAATACCTGGCAGAGAACCTTGGTTCTGCAAAGAAATCATTGTGTTGGTTAATTATGAAAAGAGTTTTACATTTCTGAAGTGACAGGGATCATTTGTGTTTTCTAGTAGGTCTGTTACGATGATGGGTCTGTCATTATGGTTTCTTGCGTCTTGGCAGATCGAGCTGTTGGAAGCTTTGCACGCATCTTGGCTGGAATACGAAGGAACCGTGGAGAACCTGAAGACTTGGTTTGCAGCTCAAGAGGAGAGGCTGAAGAAGAAGCACATAACTGAAGACTTGGCTTCGGTTCAGAATGCTCTCAAAGACTGCCAAGTAACTCCTCCCTTCATTTTATTTATAATCATTACATATTCATAAAAAGTCAGAAACTTAAAGACTAGACTACAAGAAAAACATGCTATCCCTTTGTTTCCTGGCATCTCAGGAAATGGAAGAGATAGTGAAAGAGAAGGAGAAGGAACTGGAGAATATAGAGGAGAAAGGTTGTGCTCTAATCCATAAAAAGAACGAGGAAGTCTGCAGTGTTGTCATGGATACCCTCCAAGGTCTAAATCACTCATGGGCCAATCTGGACCATCTGGTAAGTATGCTATTGTCAACCGCATCTTCAAAAAGTTCTTGCTTTTCCATTGATTGATGATATTTTTCCATTCCTAGATTGGGCAACTGAAACTGAGTTTGAAGTCAGTCCTGGAACAATGGAATGTGTATAAGACCGCTTCGGAGGAGATCAACAGCTACTTGATGGAGGGAAAATACTCCGTGTCTCGATTCCGCCTTCTCACCGGCTCTCTGGAAGCTGTCAGTGTCCAGGTGGAGAATCTGCAGGTACTATGCAACTCAAGAGACTCTCTACCACACCCATGTTTTCTCACCTAGAAATGCCAACAAGTAGAACAAGTAGAAGTTCACAAGTGATTTCATCGTCAACAGATAAAGTGGGACGTTATTTATCCAGTTTATTTTATCAGGGTTTGTCCTCATTTGTTGAGTCTTGCATCCCCTTTTAGATATGGTCTTCTTATTCTTGCTGTTACAGAACCATATCAATCAAATTTGTGACATGATTAATAACGAGCTTCACCTTTGCTTCCGTGGCAGAATCTACAGGCAGAGCTGGAGCGGAGGGAGAGCAGCCTGACGAGGTTTGGTGCTGTGACCCACCAGCTCCTGAAAGAATGCCAGCCGTCGGTGGCCAACACGCTCAACAGTGCCCTCAAAGACGTCAACGCCAGGTGGGCAGGGTGCCACCACGGCTCGCTTTTAGGATGCAAGCTAGCAGCACACACTGAAGCATTTAAGGATTTGGATAAAGGACACAGTAGCAGTTTTCCCGGGAATGGAATCGCGTTATTATTGAGTTTCTTATTAACTTCACCATCTGCTTTCCTTGTGTTACGCTATTATCAAAAACTCTCCAAATACTGAAATAAATTAGCTAATTATTAGTAATGAAAGTTAATCACTGGGGCAGCGTGTGAAAAGAGAATTTCCCCACAGAGATCAATAAAATACTGTCATTTCATTTCAAGTTAATCACGCTACCTAACATCAAACCTACCATTTCTGAATGCTTGTTTATTTACAACACAGTTTTGTCATTACTTGTCCAGCAATCCTGTATTGTTGAGTTCGTAAACCATCGCTTTGCTCCAGGTGGACCGAGCTTCAGGGCGAGATCACCGAGCAGCTTAACATCAGCAAAGGGCTTCTGCTGCTATGGCGACGGTACCAAGAGCTGTACGAGCAGTGCGCCGACAGCGTGCAGCGGCAGGAGGAGTCTGCCGACCGGCTGCTCACGGCCGCCACCGGCAAGGACGTCGCTGATGAGGAGGTGTCCGGCTGGATCCAGGACTGCAACGTGAGTTCCAGTCCAGGCATATACAGGCATACAATTTCATTTCTGCCTGGGAGGTTCATTGGCGCCTGAAGGAGAGATGATGTATGTGTGAAAAGGATGTCTGCTGTATTTTCTTTGTGGAGATTATCTTGGGGACATTGCCGTGTGTTTGTTTGGCACCAGGAGCTGTTGCAGGCCCAGAAGACTGTCCAGGGTTCCCTGCAGGTCCTGCATGAATTGGGGGAGCAGCTGAAACAGCAGGTGGACACCTCAGCCACGGCGGCCATCCAGTCGGACCGGCTCTCCCTCACGCAGCGCTTGGCGGCGATGGAGCAGGGCCTCTGCAGGCAGCAGGCCGTCCTGAAGGTGGGCCACGTTCCGGCCTCAGGGTGGAGGCCTCACCTACACCCTGCAAGACAGGAGATAAGTCCTCAGAGACAGTTTTTGGGTATCGATTGGCTTGTGTCTGTACACATCAGGCGGGAGTCCAGGACTACAAAAGCTTCAGCCACCAGCTGGACTCCCTGGAGAGCTGGATCGCAGAAGCTGAGGCTGTTCTGAAGGAAGCAGATCCCAACCGCACCCCCGAGATATCCACCGTCCAAGACCGCATGGAAGAGCTCAAGGTAAGCCATCAGCGTTGACCTTGAAGCACTTTGTGGTCTGAATGTGGGCTCCGCGGCACTTCAGGTGAGGATCTTGCTGTCAGTAACTCTCGCTGTACCTCCTGCCGTTACCCAGGGTCAGATGCTGAAGTTCAGCAGTATGGCTCCTGACATGGAGAGGCTCAATGAGCTGGGATACAGGCTGCCCCTCAACGACAAGGAGATCAAACGCATGCAGACCCTGAACAGGAGCTGGTCCGTCTCCTCGGTCCAGACCACTGAGAGATTCAGGTACTTTTCTTTGTACAGTTCTTCTTCTGGCCATCAGTAAATCTGTGGTACTTCCTGCAGTTATGACCTGAAAGGACGGCCAGTTGTCTTAATGTGACACCTGACACAGAACCATGTGACCCAGGGATGGCTGAAACAGGAAGGAATAAGGAAATTATTTGGATTAAGATGGGTTTAACAAAAAATGGAGGACATCACAGTCTTTCTGGGAAGAGGGAAAGCAGAAGCCAGGCCAATATAATGACTGGAAATAAAGCCTGAGTAAAGTGGAGGGGCTTGTCACATGACATGTCCCACATGACCCACTCAGTACAGTTAAATTTCCCTGCTTGTTCTTGCTCTGACCAGCTGTTCACCCCTCTCAACAGCAAGCTGCAAGCTTTCCTGCTGCAGCACCAGACCTTCCTGGAGAAGTGTGAAACGTGGATGGAGTTCCTGGTGCAGACAGAGGAGAAGCTGGCTGTGGAGATATCTGGCAACTACCAGAGCCTGATGGAGCAGCAGAGGGCCCACGAGGTGAGGAGCGTATTTCTGAAAACTCTTCAGGCCAACCACATCCATATAATAAAATCCAGGTCAGCCTAGATCAGGGGTGTCAGACTCCAGTCCTGGGGGGCCCGAGCCCTGTGTAGCTTAGTTCTTTCCCTGTTCCACCACGAATGATTCAGCTCAAGAATTGTGTGCTAAGTAGCACAAGGAGTTGAATCAGGTGTGTTAAATGAGGGGAAACCAAAACCGTGCAGGGCTCCGGCCCCCCAAGACTGGAAATTGACACCCTTGGCCTAGATGGCGCCAAGCTAAAGAACACAGGTCTAGGCGGCCCTGCCAAAGCCGCTGGTGTGTCTGTGTTGCGCAGCTCTTCCAGGCAGAGATGTTCAGCCGCCAGCAGGTTCTCCACTCCATCATCAGTGACGGACAGCAGCTTCTGGAGCAGGGCCAGGTGGATGACAGGTAACACTCACCTTATGTGGGATATTTGAGTGTCATGCAAACCTTAGTTACAATAAACCAAGCACATATTTTTAACTGTTCCTGTAGCTGGCAAGAGATTCCACTTAGTCACGTGATGTGACTTTATTCTCATGCAATTTCTACTGCTACATGCAATACCTCGGATAAGAACGTCTGACTTACGGACAACTCGTACTTACGAACCGACTAGCATAAAGCCTGTTATATTAAAAAATTGGCTTAAATACACTGGTTCGTAACAGTAAACGCACGCACTGCTTTGTAATGTTTCTGAAAACATTGCATGGCTTCAGCGGTTCGTCGGCTCGAGGTGCAGTACAGTACTGTATGTAATTACTTGAGAATCAGAATGAGATTTATTGGCCAATCCTGTTAAGTCACAAGGAATTTGGTTCGGTCTAATGGTGTCTCTCAAGTTAGACGGACAATATATAGACAATGAGCATATAATTTACAGACAATACTTTTATTATTATTGTATAACCATAAATCATTATTATGTACATTTTGTCTAATATTGTGCACAAGTACAGTATGAGTACAGTATGAGTACTGTATGAGTACTGTATGAGTATGGTATGTGTACAGTACGAATACAATTTTCCTTAATAGCTGTTATATTAGGCACAATAGATTTGTTGTGTTTGTGTATCAAACCACCTTGCCGTTTCCTCCATGGCTTTACAGGGACGAGTTCAACCTGAAGTTGGCGCTGTTGAGTAACCAGTGGCAGGGCGTGGTGCGGAGAGCCCAACAGCGTAGGGGCATCATCGACAGCCTGATCCGCCAGTGGCAGTGTTACAGGGACATGGCGGAGAAGCTGCGGAAGTGGCTGGTGGAGGTGGCACGGCAGGCCGAGGTGCCCCGGGAGGGCTCGCCGGTGCCCCTGCAGCAAGCCCGCGCCATTCTGGATGAGATCCTGGTATGTGGGCCGCGCGGCTGCTAAGACCTACCTGCCAGCCCCATCCGCTTTCCCGTCACGTGGATCAGTCCTACACCAATTGTCCATTTTTCAAAAAAACAGCGTGACTGAAGTCATTTCCCCATGAGAAATAGCTGTCCGCTCAGTGGCAAGGTCAGGTAACTGTTGCCTCATGCCTCCAAATTTGTGGGTTTTAATTCTGCCCCCTCTGTGTGCATATGGAGTTTGCATGTTCTCCCCCTGCTGCGTGGGTTTGGTCTGGGTACACCGCCATCTGCTTATTGTCCAGAGACATTGGTTTGGTGAAGTTGTGTCTCTTTGTTACTCATATTTTGCTTCTGTGCCCTGCAATGGGCTAAAATGTCATCCTATACTGTGTGGAATTGGCTCCAGGTGATCCTTACTAGGTAAGTGGCTAGAAAATTGATAAATGGATGGATGGATGCGCGGCCTTTCTATAAACACCTTGTTGTCATAGTAATTCTGATTAAATTAAGCAGCTGCCTCTGCATTTCTATGAAGACATTAGCCAATTCTCCCTTTGTATTCTGTCCAGGAGAATATGACTAAGACGCCCTGTTTTGAAATGGCTTCCCAAGCTTGCTGTCTCATTGCAGCTGAAGGAGAAGGTCCTGCAGAGGCAGCAGGGCAGCTACATCCTGACGGTGGAGGCCGGCCGGCAGCTGCTGCTCTCGGCCGACAGCGGGGCCGAGGTTGCCCTGCAGGCGGAGCTCACGGAGATCCAGGAACGCTGGAGGCGCACCAGCTCCCGGCTAGAGGAGCAGAAGAAGGAGCTGGCGGCCCTGCTGAAGGTAGTCTGACGACAGTGGCGCCATCTTCTGCTGTGCTAAAGGAGACCCCAGCAAAGCGAACACATCCTGCCTGCCTACCTGAAACCTGGAAATTGAAATTTAAACTTTTTCATGACAGGAACTCTCACTCCTCTGGACTAGTGTTCACCAAGGTTACAAATGAGATGGCAGAATATATTACCTCATAAACATAAGTTTAATAAGACTATATTTGAAATATTTTCATAAATACAGAGGAAAGGCTGCCGTATCTTGCAGTTTTTCAGTAGTTACTACACAGCAGACTCTGGTCCGCATTTAGACCACAATGCAACTGAATCTGGTCTGTGCAATTGGTTTTATCCCCCGCTCAGCAATTTTATTTGTCTAGGGGTGTAATGATGCATGATGCCACAATGCTTCACAATTCAAAAATATGATGATATGCATTGTAGGGGTGTAACAATGCACCGTGGCACAAAATCATTTATTAATGTTAACACAAGAGGGCGCAGTAGCCATAATATTTGCTTTGAGATTTTATTTCTGCATTTTTCGCTGAAGTCTGCAAAGGAAAAACACTGCAAGAAAAAAGAAATGGTTTGAAAACAACTTTTTTTTGTAGAGTGCATCCCTAAAAAGGAATGAATAACTGCCAGATCCTAGTTAGTTTTCAGTCTTATTTTGTTAAATATATAGTGAGTGTATCGAACCGTGAGCCCAGACCCATCTTTTGAACTGAATCGTGAGTAGACTGTATCGTTACACCCCTGTAATTGTTAGAGAACCCCCCCACCCCCCAGGTCAGATTTTTTTTTTCGGACACAGTGGCTTACTATGCTGACGGAATTTGGCCTGTTGGGAAAAATAGCTGAGAACCCCTGTCCTGTTTCATATATTTCCTCATTGGGTTTATCTTGCTTGATATAAATGATCGATTTTTATCGGACAATAGGTCTAGCAGCTGCTAAAACCTTCTGCTTTAACTTATATCGTTTTTTTGGTTACAGTTAGCTTGACCTAATTGTATTCCCCACAGCCCATTAGTGGCAGTAGTGCCCTTACGTGTTGCACAAACACCGTATGAGCATATGCACGAACGCTGCTCCCCGTCTGCAGGACTGGGACATCTGCGAGCGAGGCATTGGCGGCTCTCTGGAGAAGCTGCGCACCTTCAAGCGCAACCTGTCGAAGCCCCTCCCCAGCCTCCATGAGGAGCTGCGCTCAGAGCAGAGCCGCTGCAAGGTGAGCGCCTCTGCTGTATGGCGCCGTCTGCTGTTCATTCCATATGTGCGTAAACGTGTACAATACGCTCACATATATACTGTATATGTATACTACTGTGATGGGTTGGTGAGCCATTATTCCTAATACAATATAATTTATATAAATAGTATGGAACAGTATGGAATGTTTAAATGAAATCGCTTCTATGTATTCAAGATTCAAGAGATTTTACAGTCATATGCACAGTAAACAGTAAGCTTCACAACATGTGTCATTCAGACAAATATCCAAGACAAATTCTATTTTAGCGTTGGTCCTCAGTATTTTATCCACGCAGGGTTATGGTGACCTGAAACATTCTCCAGAAAGCGTGGGCTGTAAATAGGGAAACCCTCTGAATCAGATGGCAGTCTTGACCTGCAGGATACATTTTCCAATAATTTATAAACAGATTCATAATGGATTATAATTCATTCATAAAGCATTATTAACAGGGCTATAAATATTTATAAAAAGGCATAACACAATATATTATGAATGCATTATATTATCCTTAATGCTTTTACCGACCAATATAATGCATAATAAACATAGCTATAATGTGTTATGCCTTTTTATAAATATTTATAGCCATGTTTATAATGCTTTATGATTGCATTATTATTTGTTATGAATGTGTTTATTAAATTACTAAAAACATGGCCTTAAGTGTTACCGAATTGTTCCATTTGCTGATAAGAGGACCAAAGGTTTTTTTATTGATGAACAGAAGATCACTGATTGGTGCGGTCGCTGTTCAGCTGGAGTTTGCTGCCCAAATTACGGCCGGCAGCCCGCACCCCAGGAACCCATCCTGTCCTGTTATGCTCGCAGGATTTGGAGAACACCCTCAACGGCTGGAAGGAAGACATGGGCCACCTGACTGAGCTGCGGGAGTCGCTGTCCAGCTACATCAGCGCCGACGACCTGTCCGTGTTGCAGGAGCGCATCGAGCTGCTGCAGCGGCAGTGGGGGGAGGTCTGCTACCAGGTAGGCCGTGCACCCCAAGTGTGATGCGGAAGTCACATGACGTCATTTCTGTGTCTGTATCTGTATCAAACTATGGCAGGTAACGGTTGGCCAGAGTGACGTCATTTGAGTGTGGAGATAGTTTATAAAGGTGTGATTTAGATCAGATGCGAAACTTTATTGATGCCATGAAGAAATTCTTGTGCATACAGCAGCAAGTACCTAGAGAACAGGTGAAGATACATTTAGTACAAAACAGGCAAGGGGCAAAGGAGGTACTAATAGTTCAAAGAAGTAAGCAAACAAATGTAATGATTACACAGTATACAAACAGAACCCTGAATAAATTGAGTATTATGGAGTGTTAATGAACTAAATAAGGCAGAAGCTATTTGCACCCATGTGTCAACAATGATATATTATTATTACTATTATTATTATTATTATTATTATTATTATTAGTAGTAGTAGTAGTAGTAGTAGTAGTGTTGTTGTTGTTGTTACTATAATCATAATAATAGTAGTAGTAGTAATAATAAGTATTATTATTATTATTATTATTATTATTATTATTATTGCACCTTTTCTGTTTGTATCCCACTTTGGCACCTTCAGCCATTGAAATGACATGCAACCACGCAAGCAACATGTTTACGTTTTCGTGACGCCAGGGGGTGGGGACTGAGAAGGTCGGGTGTAAATAGCCAAATGGATGGACAGATGCTGTTTGCACCCGGGTGCGAACAGATACTGCGAATAAATAAATATTGTGGAAAAATTTAATAAATCAGCAGATGGCAATATGCAACTGAAATGTGCAATTAAAAAACAGCCAGTACTTAGGAGGCCTTGTGATGTCTGATGGCAGCTTACAGGATGGGTCCCCAGTAGTGCTTCATAGCACAGTCTGGTAGAATGAACCAGTTGCTAAAGGTGCTCCAACATAGCACCCCCTTGAGCACATGGGCAGAACTGCGATGCTACAGTGGGATGACGTATCATCTCAGCGTGCTGCCGCTACTTTATTTAGCAAAGATGTCTCCAATTGGGCATATTTTTGGATGCCTTTTTAGCAAACATTCAGTGTCAGCCCTGGTGTCATGGAGAGGGGTCCTGCACCGATGGTGCTCCCCGGCGTGACCACGTCACCTGTGCTGTTGCCCCAGTTGTCCATGCGCAGGCAGCAGGCGAGCGAGAAGCTCAATGAGTGGGCCGTCTTCAGCGAGAAGAACCGCGAGCTGTGTGACTGGCTCACCCAAATGGAGAGCAAGGTCTCGCATACCGGGGACATCAGCATTGAGGAGATGACGGAGAAGCTGCGGAAGGTATGGCCACCCGGAACAAATGAGGCCTTAGACCCAGACAAGCTCAGTCTGATTATATCATTCATAGCAGGTATAATTAAGTTATAATTATATGCATGATCTTTACACATACTTTACAATACCTTTATGCTGAATTATTTTTAATCGGCTACACCCAGTTTTCATTCTCCAGACTTTAATTGGCATTAATTGTCTAGAGGTCACCTTTTGCCAATTGAAGTTCATTTGTAGAATAGAATTCAAATAAAGATTGTTACGACTGAAAGAGAGACAGATACATACATACATACATACATACTTCACTAACCCCAAAGGAAATTTCAGAAGTCAAACTAGCACCCCCTGGTGCTCATCGCTGCTTCATGTCCTCACCCCCCCCCCCCCCACCAGGATTACCAGGAGGAGATTGCCGCGGCCGGGGAGAACAAGCTGCACCTAGTGCAGATGGGCGAGCGGCTGGCGGTACTCAGCCCCGAGGGCAAGGCCTCTGAGATCACGACCAAGCTGAGACGGATCTGCGATCGCTGGCAAAACCTGCTGGACCTCATCGGGGCCAGGTGAGACTCCCAGGATTTGTGTCACTAGGCCTGTTTGCTGCTCCTTCGGTCTGTTACTCTGCGTTAAGTCCCAGAAATATGTTCTCTGCCTCTTTTTTAAATTACCAGTATTGTACGCATCAATGAATCAGTGAATTGGTTATTTTAAAAACATAGTAGTAGTTTTCTGAATAAAATCATCCTATACCAATGGTCACCAATTGGCGGACTCCAGTTAATTTAATCCAAATCACGCGATCGATCCCCCACCACCCTGAGTTGAATTTTTTTAGACACTGTGCACCTTGGTTTTGTTGTGCTGATAGAATTTGGCCCTGGGGGAGAAATAGTCAGGGACCCATATTCTATACCTCTCTGATACTATAATATAGTCTTTAAACTATATAATATTATTTTATGTTTCCAAGAAGAGAATGCATTTAAATTATAAATACTGAATTTGAGCTTTCAGATTTTATTACAGTACTTTCAAACCATTAAGCTGTGCACATGTGACACCCAAAGTCGGTGTGTGTTAGCACAGAGCAGGAGGTAGTGACTGGAATTATAACATGGCCTGTTATGGATAATAAGAGAGGGCAGAAGGTTTGAATGATTTAGCTTGTGGATAATTATGATGTGGCTAGTATGAGATGGTTGATAATGTAGAGACGATGTGAGGATGTGATACGCGGCACAGGCCAGTTTCGCGTAAGCGGTATTAGCGACGGGCCAGAGAACGTTATGGCGACATTCACGCCCCAAGCTCCGCCCCCGACGTACCACCAACAGGGTGAAAAAGCTGCGGGAGACTCTGGTGGCTGTGCAGCAGCTGGACAAGAACATGAACAGCTTGCGCTGCTGGCTAGCGCACGTGGAGACGGAGCTGGCCCACCCCATCGTCTACGACGCCTGCACGTCGACCGAGATCCAGAAGAAGCTGGACCATCAGCAGGTAGGAGGTGCCTTTGCGGGACAAGCAAGATCCTGCGATTACCTTCTCAGACTACGACATCAGCAAAAAAAAAAATTGACGTACACAAAGTGGATGTGACATAAATTATGTCACACTGTCATACTTTATGATATGATAGTGTTACACAAATCGGTTTATAAAATCCTGTATCTGTTCTTTTTTTTTTCATGTCCTCCTGTGATCCATGGGGAAAAAACATTTTTGATATTGATTAAAATATTGATTTGACGGGAAGAGGAAAGAGGAAATTAGCAAGGTCACACCCCCAGACATGTGATGTCGTCTTAAAGTCTGTCCTCTTTTAAGGAACAACAGGACTTACCAGAGTGGCATGTATGGTATGACAGATATGAGCAAAACCATAATGTCCTCTACAGAGGATAAAAGCGAATTGCTGGATCTCAGAAGGATCTACTGCACTGAAATTTACAGAAACCCTTATTCTAAAATATATACAGTACCAGTCAAAAGTCTGGACACACCTACTGAAAGTCATTTATTTTTCAATGAGACAACAACCCTAAACACACGTTGACATTATGAGGTAAGTATTATCTTGTGAACAAGCAGAGAGATGGAGTGCTGTGACAGATGACCGGGACCCCCACAGTCACCTGACCCAAACCCTATAGAGCTAAAATTTGAGAAAATTTTGAGAGGTTGTTCGATTGTCTTGGTCATTGCAGTATTTCATATGTATTACTTAATCGCTTCGAGGAATTTTACTACAATTTGTAAAAACAGCCAAGACTTTGAGTGTCCAGACTTTGAGTGAGAATTATTGTGAACTGTAGCCCACTGAGGTTGAACAACGGGGAGAAGGCTTGGCAGTCAGGGAACTGGTTTTGGATCTTCTTTGCCGACTAGGAGCTCCAGCGGGACATCGAGAAGCACAGCACGGGCGTGGCATCGGTGCTGAACCTGTGTGAGGTGTTGCTGCACGACTGCGATGCCTGTGCCACTGACGCTGAGTGCGAGTCCATCCAGCAGGCCACGCGCAACCTGGACCGCCGCTGGCGAGGCATCTGCGCCACCTCCATGGAGAGGAGGCTCAGGTAAGAAGGCAAGGCCAGGGTTGAAGGTTCGATTCTCCTCCACATGGATATGAAGTTTGTGTGTTGTGTTTCCATCAGATACTCTGAAGTCCAGAACATACTTTTAGCTAGTGCCCATAATGTGTGTGTCTGTGTATACCCTGTGATAGCTTGGCATCCAACCCAGGGTGACAGCTGCATTGGGCTGTAAACCTCTAATGATCCTGTACTGGATGGTGAAAGGTGGTTGGATTCTATTACTATATAAATTTCAGGAGAGTGGAGGTGGGTAATTCCGGTCCAGAGGGTAAAAGTCCAAACCAAGATTTTGTTTCAGCCAACCGGTTGAGTATACTGGACTCTAAATTTCTGAACATGAACTACCCATCTCTGCTGGAGAGCTATGATATTCTGCTTTCACATTTATAAAATAAACAAAAGAAAATTCATGAGGCACAATTTCATCTTTTTGTGACCAACATACTGCAGTTTATGGTGTAAAATGTGCATGTTTTCATTGGAGAGCTTTACCAACCTTATAAGCCTAAGACCGCAAAAACTAAAGTCCCACTTCTGTCCATCTTCCTAAAGATGGCCGTGGCACATGCTTGCTGCCCCCGATTCTATGATTTCTCTGCCATCTTCTGCTTTTCCCCCTCATAGTGTGTTCTGTCAGTCATTTACGACCCTCCCCCTGTAGTTAATGTGAATCTGCCCCCTGCCACAGAATTGAGGAGACGGGACGGCTTTGGCAGAAGTTCTTGGAGGATTTTGCGCGTTTTGAAAGCTGGCTGAAGGCCTCAGAGAAGACGGCCGCCCTGCCCAATTCCTCCGGGGTTCTCTACACCGCGGCCAAGGAGGAGCTTCTGAAGTATGAGGTTCGCAAGACCGTCTTTCCTGCCTGCTGCTGCAGATAAGCGAACGTGACACAGAGCTCGTCCCTAAGGCTTCACATTAATGCAGTGTTAATGCAGAAATGTTCTGATTTGACTTTGAATTAATATTTGACCTTAGAATAACTCATAATATATTTTCCATGTTTGTTTATCAGTGAAGATAATGTTTCACTGATGTTTATATTTATGCTTAAATATATTTATCCTTTTGTGTTGATGAAGCTGTGATCTGTCTATCTGTTTTCCAAGTCTTAACTTATTGCTTTTGCTCAATGACCAAATTCAACCAAATAATTGTACACCTAAAATTATCAGTGTTCAACTTAAATTGCGTGTTCGTGTGTGACAGACCTTTCAGCGGCATATCCATGAAAACCTTGCCCAACTGGAGCTGATCAACAAGCAATACCGCCGGCTGGCGCGGGAGAACCGCACTGACTCGTCCTGCCGCCTGCGCGAGTTGGTGCATGAGGGGAACCACCGCTGGGATGAGCTGCAGAAGAGGGTGGCATCCATCCTGCGCCGACTCCGGGTATGTACACGTGCAGTTACTAGTGATGGACAAAATGATGCCTCAAGAACCATTTGCTATATTTTTTTATTCCAATAGATGGTGCTCTTGGGTTGCTTTGTGACTTGATTTGTGGCCTTTTTTGAACAGACAGCACCATCTAGTGGGGTCAAAAAATACAGCAGATGGTTCATGAAGCATCATTTTGTCCATCACATGCTGTTATTCAGCCATAGGAAGCTTGAGACTTAAAGGAAAACATGAAATTTAATGTAACTAATGGGTTTGAGTAGTTATGTTATGCTATGTTAAACTTCTTTGTCATCATTTTTGGATTTGTCAAGTTGTATGTCTAGGTTGCCTACATTAAAGTAGTATTAAAGATTATTTTTAAATGCCAAGCTAGAATATCAGTGATTACCCAGCAATTAAAATTGTTCTCTGAAATAAAGTGTCTAAATAACTTTACTGAAGATCAGCAAGAATAACTCTGGTTATTCTGTTTCTGTCTTTTATTTGCTCTTGCTTTGTTGAAATTGCTTGATCATAAATTATAGATATTCTGGGTATCTGTCTGCGTGTATTTGTGTAAGTATCTTTTGCAAAAATCCCATAATGCATTTTTGTTTCTGATAGCATTTTATTAGTCAGAGGGAGGAGTTTGAAGCAGCCAGGGACGGCATTTTGGTTTGGCTCACTGAGATGGACCTTCAGCTGACCAACGTCGAGCACTTCTCTGAGTGTGACACGCAGGCCAAGATCAAGCAGCTGAGGGTAAGGCCTCACTTTCTGTGCCCACTACAGTGGGGCGTATACAGGGGTGGGGCCACCGGGGCCCTGGCTCAAGCTGAAAGCTGATTGGCCACTAACTGATTCAAAACATTTCATTGGCTAATGATAAGGTTGGCCTCCCAGTATGAATAATTCCCTATCTGATGTCCCTCCACCTTAAAATATCCTAGAATTTCCCCTGTGCCCCACCATGACAAATGTTTGGTTAACAGACTGCCTCTGCACTCCTCCTGTAGGCATTTCAGCAGGAGATCTCCATGAACACAGGCAAGACGGAGCGCATCTTCCGCCAGGGGGAGGCGCTCATCGAGAAGAGCGAGCCCCTGGACGCGACGATCATCGAGGAGGAACTGGAGGAGCTGCAGAGATATTGCCAGGAAGTGTTCGGACGGGTGGAGCGGTATTATAGGAAGCTCATTCACCTGCCGGTAAACACATACATCTTTCAGCATCTCGTTTATCGAAAACTGCCAATTCAGTCCAACACTAATCACAAATGCACAACAAGCTGATGTACTTAGCTGTTGTTTGACTGCTATTTATACAGATTTTTACAGATTAAATAGGTTATAGAGTCCTATCTACAGCAGTAAAATTTACAAGACATATACAAGAAAAATAAGGATACAAGGTTACAATATTTGTAAAAAGCTGATGATGATTAGAAAAGTGTATTAGCGTCTGGTTGTGTTTATCTAGACTTTTGCGTTGCTGAGTAGGTGGAGCAGCATGTTAAGGTGCAGTTAGCAGTGCTTTGGTGAGCAGTGCTTGGGTGAGCAGTGCTTGGGTGAGCAGTGCTTTGGTGAGCAGTGCTGGTTCTGCCTCTCCATGCCCTGCAGCTGCTTGCAGACGACCACGACATCTCTGACCGAGAGCTCGACCTGGACGACGGAGGTGACCTGTCCAGCCAGCCCTGGACAGACAGCATGCCATCCCCCGTACCGTCATCCAGTCGCTCTGCTTCCATCCCGGTGCCCCTGCGGGCTGAGCGTTCGGGCCAGGACACACCGGCCAGTGTTGACTCCATCCCCCTGGAGTGGGACCATGACTACGACCTCAGCCGCAGCCTGGAGGCGGCCGGGACCCAGGCGCCAGCATCTGACCTGGGGGTGCAGCTGCCGGAAGAGGACTTCGGCCTCCTGGGGGCCGCATCGGGCCTGTCCAGTCAGTTTCCTCTGCCTTTTGCTGTTGTGTTTCCTGCTGTTTTTCCTGGCAGGAGGTCCTTAGAAAATCACACCAAAAGCTAACTAAAAATACCTGGATTCAAATGAAAATTGAAAATAATAATAAAAGAAAAATACATTTAAAAAAACAAAACTATAATAATGTTGCTCTATGCAAAATTTAAATTGGGGCCCCTTGCCCCAACATACACAAACACACGCTGATCAGATGGGGGGCCCCCAGGTGGCCCCTGGGCCGTAAACAGCCGCTTAGTTCGCTTATGCCTTTGGGCTGGACCTCTGTGAGTCTTTTAAGTGGCATGTCTGTGGTTAGTGAACATTCTACCATAGTTATACCTTTCTTGTGTGGAATGTTCTTCCACCTTTGACCTCGGGTGAGCGTAACCAAACCTTCCCCCCCGGGCAGGTGAGGCCGGCTCCCTGGAGACGCACATCCGGAAGCTAGATAAGGCTCTGGACACCAGCCGCTTCCACCTGCAGCAGACGGAGAACATCATCCGGAGCCGGACGCCGACCGGCCCCGAGCTGGACACCATGTATATGGGCTATGTGAGTGTAGGCTAGGGCGTTGTTACAAACTTACTACAAATCTCCTTTGCCATTTGACATAAAATGATCTTTATATTGTCTTGAAATGGTCATCAAATAGGTTTTCATGTATGACCCAGAGACGGGGACTTGAATTTGGACTCGGACTCGAGTCGCATTCGAGTTGCTCTTAAATTGACTTCTGAGTCGACTTGCAACTTGTTACTTTTTGACTCGGACTTGACTCAGACTCATTGAACTGAACAACTCTTGAACAATAGGAGTTAAGACTGTTGAAATTTCTACACATGCGAAGTATTGAGTGTACAACACTCCCCAAACCATAAAGGTGTGTGGTTGTGCACAGGGCATAGGAACTGGAGCCGCAGATGCGTGATGTCAGGTGATGTCAACAAACAACACATTTTTTCTGTTTCGCCAGTAGATTGTGGACCAGATCTGACAAAGCGCGGGATATTCTGAGTGTTATTCCGAGTTTTATTTTACATTAGAAGGCACCACTTAGAAATAGATGTTGCATAACTTTTGTCATAAATTATATATACATTGTGTTGTTATACAGTGATACAGATTGGCATAGATTGCCATAAATCTGATAATTTAGCAGATATGTCCCAAAAACACCTTTTCGTTTCTGACATACCCTTCCAAGTCAAGCTGTATTTTCTTACAGCTTAAAAACTGCCCGCACCTCTTCATTGTGCCCCGTGTACGGCGTGTAGTGTTGTCTTAAATTATTACAAAAAATGTATTGCTTCAAAAACATTTGAAAAGTTAAATTTTTGATAAATAGTAATCTCAAAGTGGGACCACAATGGAGATTTATGACTTGACTTGAACTCTATTTTTGTGACTCGTAAACGACTACAATGGGAAGTGATCCCAAACTGGTTGTCAGTTAGGTTGATTGTTTTTCAGTGTGTTTAGTATAAGACAGCTCACCACATGTGTGTGCAGGTGTGTGTGTGTGCAGTGTGCTGTAACGCAGTACACTTTGTTGGGACTCTGTGACCCAGTTCTCTGTGATTAGCCAGCTGAGATGATGTCACTGTTGCTGAGGCAATAACCATGGCAACCCCGTGATCCGGCCCCACCTTCTTCCTCAGATGCGTCTCCTGGGTGAGTGCCGGAGTAGCATAGACACCGTTAAGAGGGTCGGGTTTGAGCTGAAGGAAGAGGGCGACAGACACTCTGGGCTTTTCAACCCCAACAGCGCGGAGACCCAGACCTCTGGTGAGTGATTTTTCAAAAGACACTGTCAGGTGAAGACACACATGCCCCAAGCCCCTCCAGCTTGTTCCATTAATGATTAAGCATAAAAATGCCATTACCAGTAAGCAGAAGTTATGTCCATCTTTAATACTGGTTACCCGAGGGCAGGGTGAACCGCCAATGTAGTCTGTGCAGTGCAAAGTGCAAACAGCCCATGGGTCAAATGAAGCTTCATGAACCGTTTGCTGTATTTTCTGACCCCACTAGATGGTGCTCTCTGCTAATAAAAGGGCTCAAAGCATGCCCCAAATCAAACCAAGAGCACCATCTAGAGGTCAAAATTACAGCAAATGGTTCATGAAGCTTCATTTGCCCATCACTACGTATTTGTACCTTAGGCGTGATCGAGCGTTGGGAACTGATCCAGGCCCAAGCACTCAACAAGGAGCTGCGCATGAAGCAGAACCTGCAGCAGTGGCAGCAGTTCAAGTCGGACGTGGGCAATGTGTGGGCGTGGCTGAGCCGGGCGGCGGAGGAGCTGGAGCAGCTGCGCGGCCTGGACGTTGGCACGGACATCGACACCATCGAGCAGCGCATCAAGAAGTTCAAGGTGTGTGGTGGGTGGGGGAGCACTGTAGAGGGTACTGTAGGCCTGAAGCCAGGATATAGATTTGGGTATTTGAGACATGTCCCCGCTATTACTGTGGGAGCACCATGTGTGTTTAGGGGGGTTGAGGGTTTCGGGTTGATTTGGTCCCTACTCGAAGTGGGGGGGCAATGCAAAATGGGGGACCCCAGCCCCACTCTGCAAATTTAACTGAGAGCAACTTATCATAAAATTATGCAAAATTCACAACAATTTATTGACCCTCTACCCTGCTGTGAGCCCCCCCACCCCCCCACCTTCGCCCTTGGTCCCTAGTAATGTTAAAACCAAACCTATGACCTTGATTGATGCTCAGGGAAAAAACTTGCTGGATTGCTGTGCCCACTTGCAGGAGCTGCACAAGGCCCTGGACCAGCGTAAAGCCATCATCCTGTCCATCAACCTGTGCAGTGCCGAGTTCCTGCAGTCGGACACGGACGAGGCCATGGAGCTGCGGGGCCAGCTGAAGGAGATGAATGACCGGTGGGACCAGCTGGGCGCCTCACTGGAGGAGTGGCGAGGCCTGCTGCAGGACGCCCTCATGCAGTGCCAGGTAACAGCACCCAGAGCCCCTCTGCAGGACTCCCTCATGCAGTGCCAGGTTACAGCACCCAGAGCCCCTCTGCAGGACGCCCTCATGCAGTGCCAGGTAACAGCACCCCGAACCCCTCTGCAGGACACCCTCATGCAGTGCCAGGTAACAGCACCCCAAGCCCCTCTGCAGGACACCCTCATGCAGTGTTGAATACGCCCTCAGAGCCATGTTGAATATTATACCCAGGGGCATCGGATGGGCATGGACACTCTGGCAGATTCAGGGGCCCAGCACTTAACAGGGGCCCTTGTCAAATCGGATGGGGGCCTGACATGACATTTTGTAGTGGGGCCCAGAATTTATAGGTACCCCCCTGATTATACTAAGGCATCTTTCATTAAAATGGTCAAGTCAAGTCAGATATTAGAATGCGTAGGTGCAGTATGCCTTCATGCAGTGGTAAGTAACCCC
>JAODKC010000028.1:17938918-17991454 GCA_026777985.1 Mormyrops attenuatus
TCCACCCCCCAAGCCCACTTCAGACCCCTTTGGACTGTACACAGCAACAAGGACAGCAAGACTGTGTTACCATGGCAAAGTGATTCTAATCCAGTGACCCACTGGCGAATCCAAGTCAAACGTTGGGCATATTTGGAAAAATATAACTTCTTTGAACTGCTTATTCTTGTCAGGGACGTGGCATGAATTATCAGCAAACCAAATTCATTTATCCACTCATATAAATCAAAATCAGAACTAACTATGTATCAGTGCATTTAAAACATGATAACATGACAGATTTGACAGTTGTCTTCAAGCACCATAGATACAGTGCTACACAGATACATAGATACAGTGATACATAGATACAGTGATATATCGATGCAGTGATGCACAGATGCAGTTATATATAGATACAGTGATACACATATATGCAACGATATATAGATTCAGTGATATACAGATGCAGTGATACATAGATACAGTGATACACAGATGCAGTGATACATAGATTCAGTGATACATCAATAGGTATCCGTTTTTCCTCCTCTCATTCAGGATTTCCACGAGATGAGCCACGGCCTGCTGCTCTGGCTGGAGAACATCGACCGCAGAAGGAATGAGATCGTCCCCATCGACTACAGCCAGGATGTCGAAGTGCTCCACGAGCATCACAGAAGCCTCATGGTGTGTGCCTAGAAACTGTCTGCCATTTTTTATTCTTCAAGCACTCCTCAAAATCTGAAGAACCCTTGAAAATTTTTTGAATATCTATAACTTTTAAAGACTATTGAAGTGTGAAGTTTAATATCACCTAAAATAAATGTGATGAAAGCCTCATGAGAAATCATTGTATTTATAACTCATTCTAAACATAATTTGCGTCCGAGTATAAATAGTGATATAGAGAAAATAGGCTGAAAATGATACCTAATTACTCATTAAAAATTGCATTTGCAGCAAATTCGCAGAGAGCTGCTGGATTCGCAGCTGAAAGTCGCCTCACTGCAGTACATGTCCAGGCAACTGCTTGTCAACTCCGAGGGCAGGGACTGTCTGGAGGCCAAGGAGAAGGTTCATGTCATAGGCAACCGGCTCAAACTGATCCTGAAGGAAGTGAACCGGGACATCCGGGGGCTGGAACGGACACTGGATATTACCAGCAGCCAGCAGGTCGGTCCTTCACACCAAGAGTCACTTACCTAGACCTAGACCGATGTGGTTCACTCAGTGTTTGGACGGTCACCAGTTCAAATCCCTGGGTCAGTAGAGCAGTTTCACAATTAGGCTCTTGAGCAAGACCCTTAACCCCCCCAGCTGCTCCAGTGACTGTCAGTAGGGTTGCCGCTCTCCTCCTTGAAAATTTCTGGGCCTGCCTGGCTCACTATGGTATATCCTGTTGTGTCAGTGGTGATGGGCAAATGAAGCTTCATGAACCATTTGCTGTATTTTTTGACCCCACTAGATGGTGCTCTTGGTTTACTTTGAGGCATGCTTTGAGGCCTTTTATGATCAGAGACCACCATCTAATGCAAATGGTTACAACATATGGTTCATGAAGCTTCATGTGCCCATCGCTGCCATACAGTATTGTTAGCCTTTGAGGTCCACATAATGGTGCATAGCATCACTAGATTCCTGCCGCGCTTGACCAAAGCACACCTCTTGCAGGATCTCTCGTCGTGGTCATCAGCTGACGAGCTTGACACCTCCGGATCGCTGAGTCCCGTGTCGGGGAGGAGCACGCCAAGCCGGAGGCGATCGGTAATGTGCAGCCGTCACTGTGAGCCATGCACCCCCCCACCCCCAATCCTCCTTCCCACAGTAGCTGGGCGGGAGGGGAGGGGGGTCATCTGTGCCCCAAGTTACCTTCCAAAGGTGACAGTGCCCCTTAAAATTTTTCCGATTGTGGCCAAAGTCACCCTGCCATGAGACAGTTCCTCTGGTCCCCCCCCCCCCAAATTCCTACTCTCTGTTCCCATTCTGATCCACACGTGCTCTGCTGTCCCACAGCCACCATGCTTCTCCTGGGGGTGAGAAGACTGTTCCCCCCACCTTTCATTTCCAATTGCCCATATATTAAATTGATGAGTATAGCTTCCTTACAAAAAATAGCTTAAATTAGGTCAAAGGAGCCACCCATATCTTCCATGAAACCCTTCAGGTTGACTTGCTGTCGCCATGCCTTTGACATCCTCAAAGATTAAGGCACGAGGGACACTAGCTCTTCATGCTGAATAAGCAGATGATCACAGAGTGCCGTCCGATTTAACATCTCACCTCGACTCTTATGTCTCTAAAACGGCCAAATCAATTGAGATTTAGAATCCATTGGCTCAATTGATAATTTGGTTTAATTCATAGAGGAATAGTAGTTATGACTAAAGTACACGATATATGGATTATACAACTTTTTTATTTGTACAATTGATTTTAATTAAGGTTACAATTGAATTTAGAATAGGATTTTAATCGGTATTTTTTTCTCTACATTTTCAACATTTTCTCAGCGTCTTTTACGCTTGCATTTCTAAATCTCGGTGAAGTCTCTAAAATTGACATGCAAAACATGCAATGCTCGAAAACAAACATTGTGTATACATTGCTTCTGATCAAGACCTATTTATCCCATGAAACCTATTGGTCTGAATAGCCAGTTCCCTCGTTTCCATGGGTTACCGGTCTGTTGACATCAGATTTTGTTGCTGCATGTGTTTTTCATTTATTTTATTCTATTCTTGTTTCATTGGTAGCTTGCCGTTTTTTGGCTGGGACTGAACATTCTCTTTCTTTGCCCCCCCCCTGTTCATTGCAAACAGCCACGGGGCAAATGTAGTCTGTCAAAGCCTGGACCCTCAATCAGACGTCCACACCGCAGGTACCTCTCTCACGGTCTCTAGAACTCCCAGAAGATAATGGAATTTAGCTATATGGTATCGTACCCACAGTGTTGCGTCCATGACGTAGCCTGTCCTGGCATTTGGACCTAATCCTGTTTTCTTCGTTTGCTAGCTGGCAACTGTTATACCCAGATACATACACCACATCAAAAGACGTTTTCACGTTAATTTTATGTTAATTACTTTTGTTTAATTATGTTACTATTGGGTAACACGCAAAGACAGTTGCTTCCAAGAGTGGAATGTGTTATTCATCTAGGAATTCCATTATCTTCTACAATTCTAGATGCTACACAGATGTTAGGTGATAAGTGACAAGAGAATCACCTAACTTTTATACTCCACATTGCTTCATGATGAGGGGTTTTTGCTAATAGTCCTTGGTTACTTTACGAGGCTGTCAAGATGCGCGTGTAACTATCACAGTTTGTCCTGTTAACAGCAACCTTTTGCAGTGCTCCTCTGACCCCCTAGGTGACAGTGTGGTCCCAATGTGTGGCTTCATCTCTCGCCATTTCCCTCTTCTTAACTTTTCGCCAAACGAGCAGCCCGCTCCGTGTGTGTGTGCCTATGAGGCAGCTCCTTCTTCTGTCGCTAACGGCCTTCCCTCCCTGTTCATTTGTTTATTTTATGGCTCTCACTTCTCAGGCGTCTGTTGTAATGGTTTGGGTGCACTTTGGTCACTGTCCAATAAACAGATTCACAGGTTAGCTACAAGATTTATATGAAATTAATTTAAAACATTTTATTCAGCAAACCGCCTTCATTTTGGAAAAAAATACTGGAATCAATATGCAAGAACTTTTAGGAAAATCTGATGTACCAATGAGAATTGTCAAACATTTCCCCTATAAGCAAAGTTCAATGAACATTTCTGGGTAATATTTCATGTTTGCATCTGTTGATGAAAGGAGTTAACATTTTCGGCAGGGATTACAGTCACTTTTGAATTTTGAAATCTTTGGATTTTCTAAAAAAAATATACAGCCATGAAGAAATACCAATATTGATACAAAAATAACCATTTCAGCTACGAACCTGCTTTTTGAAATGTAAATACCTCTAATTTTCTGCATGCCTTTCCACTTTTAATACTGCATAACAAGGCTGGTCACCTTAAGTGTTTCCCAGTAACTCGACACTGTAGTCTTACAGCAGACATGGGGCTGGTTTCACCCCAAAACTCGAATGCATCACAGACACATTAGCATGTAAATTTTAGGACAGGTAACTAAGAAAGCAGGATTATATGCTGAGGATGGGATTGGTGCAGCAATTAATCTAAGGTTTAGATTATGAATTATGAAAGTGGTGATACTGAATTTTAGTTTTTGCAATTAAAAAAGATCGGCCGCTCCTACTTCTGTGAAAAGAGTTCAATCCAAATTTCTTGAATAACATGCAATGATCGTTTAATAAATTACCATAAAGGTAGTGTTCTTCCTCCTTGTGTGAATTGTGCCCCCAGCGGCTGTTCCTAAAATCATAATAGGCTAGAAAACTGGAGTGCAGCAAGGAAAACAGAATGGGCACCAGCCATGCAATTAGCAGGAGTCTACTGTGCCCCCACCACTGCCCCAACAGCGGAGTGGGGGCAATTCGAGTCAGCTGGATTTCTCTGACTCAGATTTGTCTAATTTCTTTATTATTGTTAGAAAAATAAACTGCTGTGTCCCATAGAAAAGTGTAGAGGATCCTATGACAACTCAAGTAGCATGGACCAACAGTACAGTCTCATAGGCTTTTACCTTCCAAAGAGAAGCTTTGCTTAGTGACTGAGGCAGTATATCTCACATAAAAGACTTCACATGAAAGTACGGGCCAGCAGGTAATGACCCGTAACTTTGGAGGGCCTTTGATCTATTACTGTTGAGAAGTGATGGGCAAATGAAGCTTCCTGAACCATTTGCTGTATTTTCTGACCCCACTAGGTGCTCTCTGTTCCTGTAAGGGCTCAAAGTATGCCTTAAAGCAAACCAAGAGCACCATCTAGTGGGGTCAAAAAATACAGCAAATGGTTCATGAAACTTCATATGCCCATCACTACTGGTGAGGGAGGTCAAACACACACACACACACACAGGTTTGTAATACATAGGTTGTAGTATATTTTTGGGGACTCTCCAGAAACCTGTAATGCCAGCATGATGACCTTAACCCCTACCCAGCCCTAACCTTAACCATAAGTAACCAAACTAAATACGAAACTTTTGGCATTTTTAGTTTTTTGATTGCATTCACAGATCGTTGTGGGGTCCTGAAAAATGATCCGCACAAAGTCAAAATAACAGGTTTTTATCACACTGTGGGGGACATTTGGTCCCCACAATGTAATATAAACTTAATCCCCACACACACACACACACACACACACACACACACAAACACTCACACACATAAATGGTTAAATTAATTGTCAGTAAAGAACCTCAATATACTCAATAAAATAATCCCGCCATTCAACTTTTAATGGAATGAACGTAAAACCTTTATGGTCACTCTACTTGAACCCTAGCTAGTACATGTAGCATGCGGCTAGCAGCTAGAGAGCTATGTCCTGACTATGTCTGAACAGGTCTCCCAGAGGCGCTGGCTCCGCTTCCTCCCATTCTGAGGCCATGCTGGTGCCACTGCCCGGGAGGCAGGACTTCCTGCGCCGTGTGCTCTGGGCTGCCCTGCCCCTCCAGCTACTGCTGCTGCTGCTACTCGGCGCGGCCTGCCTGGTACCAGCTGCCCCCTACAGCTGCTCCTTCTCCAATGGCTTTGCCTCCTCCCTGCACTCCGTGCTTTACTACACCAGTGGTCCACCGCCATCATGAGTGGCCAGGGGGAGCACCCCAGCGTCTGTGGAAAAGATGGCCAATGGTATTGTCTTTGTGTTCTGAGCTGCTGTTTAATTTACGGCAGCTGCCTCGATGTGCGGACGGCTGCCGAGATCAGCCATAACGTCTGGACCTGCTGTACTTTTCCATATCAAAATGAATCATTTCTTAAGAGAACTTATTCGAGGAGTTCAGCGAAGCTGGCAGTGACTGTCCACAAAAAACATAATATTTAACGTGTTCGAACACCAATGTCATCATTTGTAAAAGAGCATTTGCCATTTTCTCATGTTTACTTTTCAGAATAGTTCTTTTTTTTGGTTTTTAGCAGACATCTGTGATCTTGCTTGACTGAATGATTTGTAAAATATTGTTGAAATAGCCCATAATGCAGTTATTTTTTTACATGTACTTCTTAGCATGCAACAATAATCTTGGATATGAACGCAAACTATGTTTAGTGTGAAAGCTGTATTTTTACTTAAACTGTATCTGGACGTAAGATCAATAAGTTGTGTAATAATGTAAAAAAGAAATAAACTTATATATGACAAAGAAATCTATGGCTAAAACAATGTCTTTAGAGTTTTCTTGGTCACTAAATTAAACGGATACTTAAATGCACAAACTTATTTTAAACATGCAAAAAAATAACATTTATCCGTATACTATTTATGCTAAGGAATTACAGAATATTTTTGGAAGGATGTTTATTCTAGTTTAAACATTTTTAATTTAAAAATACTAAACACAGTGTACTGTACATCTACTGTTTAATACTGTCTTGGTGTGCTTCTGTTTTTTGAACTCTAATGTCTGATATGCACTAGATATAATCAGTCTTGCTACTGAAGCTGCAGAATGGGTGTTTGTCGGAACAAATAACACTGTAGATAAAAAAGAAGACTAGTTGGCGTGTCAAGTACAATGTTTAACTTTAATACGTCAAGTACTGTACACTTAAAATCACCAAATGTTAAAACCTAAAACTGCATATAAGAGATATTTTAACAGATTTCCAGTTTTGGAAGCAAGAAAATGTGACAGATTTTTTATTTGCTCAATTTCACTCCAAAACCATAATTCTGCTAATTTTTTCTTATGATACCTACTACAGACAAGGTGCGGCATCACGGGTATAAATTTAAAAGGCTATCTGGTTTGTTGTTATGACAGCAGAAAAAGGTGAATTTTATCAGCAAACCATACAGAGATTTAGTTTTTATTAATGTGAGTGAAAAACTGAATTACAGTCTTTAAGACTTGGCACAACAAATCTTTAATATACAGGCAGAAAATTACTATATAATCCACTTTGCTCAGCTGTGTACTTTAAATCTCTGCATTTTTGCCTCTTTCAATTTTAGGATTATTCCTTATGAGAGAAGAAATGAAACCTTATGACATTAACATCAGTAGGACTGCAGCTCTGTCAGCTGTCATCATTGTCAGGCTTGTTCGCAAGTCTTCTGAAGTCCAAAATAGGTGCTACTCAGTTAATTCATCAAGTTTGCAGAGATTTCAAAGGCATTCAGCACCTCCCGATAAGTCATTATACGTCCAAAGATGCATGAACTTGCAGGAGAAATGCCTCAGATAACCAGCGAAGCAGACAGTCCACCCCTTTTTACATGCAATGAGGTACAACCTGCACAGCTGGTTGGATGGGCAGAGTGATAAATCGCTATGACGGCACATTGAGGCTGCTCTGGAGGGACAGGGACACAGGGGTTGTCTCCGGGGGCACCCTGGTCGGCTCAGCCCTACTTGGGGAGCAAAGTCTGTGGGCATCCAGCATTTCCAGCAGCAGATCATACAGGGGCACCATGTTCTTACGTTTCGCATTGTACAGATGCTCCATACCCTTGTTGCTATGGAGACAGGGTGGGCAGCAGGTGATGTCATTAAATGTTCTATCAGTACATTACGCTGAAAATAAAAATGTAGCCAATTTAGCTACATAATAAAATTTAAGAACTACATATTAAATACTATAATTTATGTAAAGTTGTTTCAACGGTGTATTGTTCAAGTAAAAGAAATTAAATTTTATAACCAAATAAAATCAATGATTATAAACCGAAGACGGTGCCTTGACCACTGAAAATGAAATAAAAAATTAAAACCTTAAAAAATAAATTATGAAACATACAACATAATACTATAAGCAGAGAGCAGTTTGCAACAGACATACAACAAATGCAAGTTTTTAATGACTCGGTCTCCTAGAAACTTAATTAGAACTCGTTAGATATTTCTTCACTTGGCTAATGTTTAATTACAAAGTTTTCTATGTTGTAATGTGTTTATACAGCTGAATGTTTTCCAGAGGGACTAAGGGAAAATGCCTTGCCGAGCATACAGACGCCCACACTACAGACTGCCGAAAAACAGGGAGGTCAGAGTGGGGCCCTCATAGACCCCAATTGTGTCTCCTCGCTCCCCCTGTGGCCCCGTGCTCACCTCATGTGGCGAATGTGGGAGAGCAGAAGGAGGAGCCGTGCCTGTCTCCGGGCCTGATGCTGATCCGGAGGACCCGACTTGCCAATGCAATAGATCAGCGTGTCCACGATCTTGTCCAGCATGTACTGGACCGTGGAGCCGTCATGGAGGCTCTCCACAGAGCTGGAGAGGTACGAGAAGGTGCCTACAGAGTCACAGTAAGGGGGCAGCTCTGAGAAATCCTAGCTTTTGTGTATAACATTCTCCAGAATCGGATTTGTATTAGAAATATACCAAGACTTACATCCTAGTACAGAACTAAATGAATATATCTTCCTGTTTCAATGCATTTTATCCATACGTTTGAGTAGCTTTCATGCAATAGCTAAGACAGCTTACTCGAGTTAAACAGAATGATGGCTTTGAGACAGATGAACTCCTCCATCTTGAGCTGGAGGGAGCGGAATCGGGAGACCATAGCGAGCAGCATGTCGAAGATCTCCGTCATCCCCTCAACACAACTCCCTTCGCTCCTGGGTGGGGGCGGAAGCACGGAAGCCACTTAGTATCTTGGCAACTGATGGGGCTTGACAATTTACCTTAAATTTCCAAATAAATGTGTGTGCGCATGTATGTTCTCTCTGTACTGCACAGGTTTCCTCCAGATACTTTGGCTTCGTTTCCCAGTCCAAAGACACACATTTAGGTTAATGGGTGTCCAGGGCTGGTCCAACCCTTTGATAAAATTTCATTAACATAGTTGTCATTTGTCATCTTCCTTCCCATTCTGGCAGGCTGTTGAGATGGGGGGGCCTAAGCAGTCACTAATTCACTTATGCCTTGGGTGGGCCCTACTGGTGTGGCTGAATCATGTGTGGAGTACGACTGTGTGTCTGCATGTAGCCTACGATGGACTGGGGGCTCCTCCACGGTGTCCTCCTGCCTTGTGTCCTTGAGTTATAGCAGAGATATAAAATATACTGGGAGACCATTCATGGAGGTATAAATTCACTGAGGTGAAGTAGATCAAATGCAGTTTGTGTTGTAAACGGTAGGGTAGTGGCTCTAAACTCACACTCAAGGTTTTTCCCGTGGGATAGACTATCCCTACCTGTCTAGGATGAGATCCTGAGCGAAAATGAGCTTCCCGGGAGAGGAGACAGAGCGCCAGATGATTCCGATCATCAGCACCTCCAGCCAGGAGCTCTCCAGCAGCTGGACCTGGTCATGGAGCGAGAGGTCCAGGAACCCTGTGGAGATAGGTGTCAGCTGAGGAACACTCTAAAAACACACAGCTGCTGGATCCTGCAAAAACGGGGTAATTGTTTGTCACTGGGTAACTGCTGTGTTTGTCATCTTTAAGAGAAGAATAATCAATGTCATGTCCGTAATATTGTGAACTGAATGTTAGTCTGTTTAGATAAAATTTGTTTGTAAATATTTTCGAATCCCAGGATCAGGAGGGTGATGTCACCTTCGGGCCCTTGATCAAGGCCCTTAGCTAAATAAATAAAATACTCATATATAACAACAACAACAACAATAATAATAATAATAATAATAATAATAATATACTTTTCCATTTTGATTGCCAATAAGTGAAACATTAAACACAATTTGCACGAATTTTGAAGCCATGTTAGTGTTTGGTTATGTTATAAACAGTTTACTGGGAAAATTGCACTTTTTAGTAGATGAGAGCTATGCTCATAGAAGAGCATCTTCAGTCTTCGCTAGACCATGGTGACCCTTTACCAGGTAATTTCTTGGCCCATGCGATCATGTGCACCAGCTCCTTGTCGGCCAGGTTGGTGAGCAGCGTCATCATGGTGACGTCCGTGTATGGCGGGCTGTGCTTCTGCCTGGAGCTGAGGGGAGGAGGCTCGGCATGCAGGAGCAGCAGGAGGAACTGCTCTGCAGGCATGCGCAGGTTGTGCTTCTGCCTATCAGGTCTGCGTTGGGGCGGGGCCTCTGACGGCAGGGGCGGGGTCTCTGTTGGCAGGGGCGGGGCCACTCTTTGCTGGGAGTTCGGTTTGTAGTAGCATGCACTGGGGCGCCCCATGTCCAGGCATTTCTGCCGTACCTGCCTCCGCCCTTGCCGCACCTTGCAAAGCCCTGTGAGGGGAAATGGTTAAGGACTTGTGAAAGAATAAAGATTGCCCCTTTAAACAACAAAAACACTAATTTTGCTACAGGCTGATTATTAAATTGTTTACTCTGTTCATTAATTCCCAGGATTCGCATTTCTTGTTAATCTTGATTTAGCGAAGGTAAAAAAAAATACCTCGCTAACTTAATCACTTTGGGTCCATTTTTTTTTAATTGAATTAGCCATTGCTGACGGCTACGTACCGCCACCTTTCATCATGCCGACCTCGCAGCACTTCCTCAGACGACAAGCCTGACAGTTTTTCCTCCGGTTTCGGTCAATGGTACACTGGTTGGTCGCGGGGCACATGTAGTCATTGTGACCTTAAATTTAAAGCAAAATTCCCACTGAAATCCTTATATGACTAATATATATATATATATATATATATATACTTATTATTAAACTACCTTGCTATGAAGAAAGCAACAAGGAGGAGAAGAAGAAGTAGAGGATTATGATGATGATGATGATGATGATGATGATAAAGCAGTAGACAAAGAATAAGATGGAGAATAAATAGAAGAAAGAAAATATTCGAAGTGGGAGAAGACAATGAAAAAGAGAAAAAAAAAGAAACAAGAAGAACAACATCAACAACAAGGGGCACCTTGAAGGCTTCTTTTGAAGAAGGCTTTGCACCCCTCACAGGACCACACTCCATAGTGGTATCCTGAGGCGTAGTCACTGCACACGGCACAGTAGCGTGTCTCTGGCAGGGGCTCTAGCGCCGCCTTTGGCGGGGGAGTGTCAGCAGACCCCGGGAGCTCGCTCTGCACACACTGCCGACCGCTTCCTGTGTTGGACCTGTACGAAAATGGGAGTTTACCGCATAACATAAATGATATGGGTGCTGTGTAAGGGTACAACAGAAAAATACCCAAAGGTCAGGATCATTTAAATTCACACTTCCTACTAAAGTAGACTAGACTAGTACTGACTTCTAGAATGCTAAACTACTTGGGAAAACTAGAACAGCTAACAGCAAGAAAATGGGAAAGCTATTGCTATGATCTATTTATTGTTTTATTTTGTACATTTCAACATCGCTAAATGGGCTTTATAGTAATTCTGAAGTTCTGATGCTGAGCAAACGGATTATGCAGTATGTAGTGAAAAAAGTTTCAAGCTACAGCAGCTGGAAGCAGTTTTAAGTATGGTAATGAGAAAAGTACAAAGTGATTTAATTGTTTATCTAAAGTTATTCCATAATCAAACCAAGCTGGAAAATGTAGCAAGTTTCTAAATTCATTATGTAATATGTCCAGCCATTAGTCAGAGATTCCCTAAAAAATAACTGCATGTATTTTATTTATTAATCTGTTCCTCTGATACATTAACAGATAACTTAACATAACCTAGCTATTCATATATATGATTTTAATGCAAATAATTTATCAAAACAGAGGTAGAGAGAACATGCTGAGGGAGGTACACAGAATGTGCTATTTCAGTCTACAGGAAAATGACATCCGGTCAGACTCTTGCAATTAATTTCCCACTATCCAAATGGTGACATAAAAACACTAATGGAAGTGAAGAAGCCATGTTTGGCTGCAGTTTCAAATATTAATTAATTTATTTTATTTTATACATTTTAAGGCTTGCAGTTCGTTAATTGTTCTGTCAGACAAAACCTTTTTCACATTACATCATATCAGTCTACAAAGCTGACATGTCGTTGAAATATCTAGGTCTTGGTCCTTTCTTTAGGAACAGGAGCAATGTCTCTTGTGGAACCGCTAAACTTCTGCCCGGTGCCCTAACCAGCGAAGCTCGTTTGTTCCCTTCTCACCTGCTGGCCGACGAAGGGGCGCCTTCCCACAGCCGGTAGCTGCTCTGCTCACCTCCCATGTAGCAGTGCCCCTGCTGGTTGGGAGGATGATGATGGATGAAGGAGGAGAGCTGTGGGCTGTTGGGTATGTAGACCAGGGAACTGGAGGCCACGGTGTTCAGGGACTGCAGGCTGGCATCCGAGCTGCATCCCAGGCTGTCGGACGGGCCCGCCTGAAAGTCCAGGCTGCTGGGCTGGTACGTCGGGGCCACAGAGACTGCGGGGGAGCCATACTCATGGCCGCAGTCCATATAGTCCTCCTCCAGATACATGTTACCTCGAGCCCTCTCAGACAGAAGGCTGTCGGGGGAACAGCCAATCACCTCCCGCTCTCTGGCCTCTGTTCTCTGCAGCAACAGGACCCGGGCCGTCCTACTGAGTGCCGGCCTGGACATGATCACAGTAAAAATACAAATAATGTTTTTTGTGCTCCTCCTGGCTTGAGCTCAGTGACGCAGCTAAAAAAAAAAATACAAAAGCTCCTCCTTTCGTCTTCTGAGAAGTGCCAGGTCTTTGAGAGGATCTTGTGTTCTTCTGTCCTTGTGTGTCAATGAGGGACTTAGCTAAATCTCCCTGCAAAGCTGTTTCTTAGCCTGCCTTTGACAAGCATTCAATGGAAGCCATTAGCAAATCAGAAGCTTGTTTTCTTCCCAAAAGGAGCGTAAGCTGTAGGTGTACCTGCTGGAGCTCTATGGACTGAACTGTTCGGTTCCTTCTTTGTATCGCTGGTTCAAGTTCTTCATGAGTATTTATCAGTAGATTTGGAAATCTATACCTGCTACCCAGACGCCCCAACAAGAAATAGAAGATACCAGATTTCTGCGCAATTCTATATATATATATATGTTTATATGCTTTTAGCAGGTTCAGAAGATTTGCAGACCTCATGCTGAGGTTCAAATACCAGCCACATTAAAATAACTTTTGTTATATGTGAAAATCTTTTTTTTTTGTTGTTATTGATTATAATTAACGTCTAATCTGAACAGAAACAGATCTTAGGATGCATTAATAAGCAATGCAAAGAAAAACATAATGTAATAAAAAATGGTTACCTTGGGGTTTGTATAAAATCATACAGTGTGCCCTCTGATATATCCAATAACCTGACCAGATCGGCCTTTCTAGCCCGTGAAGCAATATTGTTGGACCGGCTGTATCACAAAACAATGGATGATGATTGGCGCTAATACAATAAGTATTACAGTCATATTTTTCTTTGTCTGACCTGAATCTAGGTAAAAGGCTGTTAAGTTCATTTCATTTTAATAGGTGTTTAATGGTCATGTGACATTAGATCACACCTGGTTTTCTTACTTCCTCTTCAAACGAACCACAACACAAAAGATACTCTGCCATTAATATCACCATTGCTGGGATTTATGACCTGGTGCTGTGAAACGCCATTGTAATTTACATCAACTTTTTACTAATTATTGATTCACATATAAAGACATTTAATTTGGTTCTGGTGTACATGGGAAACATACCTCAATTTGAGCAGTTGTGCTGCTTATTAGAAGCAGGTGCGATCTGCAGTGAAACCTCCCATTTCTGTCGTGTTCTTGATCTGCTGGTGGTGGATTAAAGAGCTTGTGATCACTAACAATGCTTTTAAAATGTCCAGCCAAAATTGGCAGGTCACAGTACAAGCAGAACCGAAAAGAGTACCTCAAGAGAAATCAATACTATGTCACAGACCAGGTCATAGCAACACTGCAAATAAACTGAGGTCAACGCTTGGCTCTGCATGCCAATTTATACAATTAGGGATAAATGTTTTATCATTCAGTGACAGAAAACTCAATAATTCTAATTTTCTTCCAGGCACAAGAAGAAAAAAAAGTCCGATCAAAGGTTTGTCCGTTGTTGATTGATGGTACCACTCATAACACAAATACTGCGCAGAATCAATGCCAGTCATAGGTTTTGTTTTTGCATTTGATCAGAAAATCAATGCTTGATGCATAAGTCTTGTCACATTTTTTTGGGTCATCCTAAAAACATCATACAATATAAAACATCTTCTGAATGGCTTGAATTTGTGGATGTCTTTGTGTGTGTTACTTAGAAACTTTGATACCATCATTGCCAGTGCTTGTTATTACAACGCAAGGATCTCACATCAGAGACTGTAACCTTTAACATAATACATCATTTCCTATGATGGCTGATACTTCATACATCTATCATTAACATAAATCATTTTCGAAATTGTCACAACAAAAGGTTTGTTACGTGAAAATCAGCCTTCAACGCTTGTGGGTAGATAAATGAACATTTCTCTTAAATTTCCAACAATAATCTTACGTAATAAATGCTGTGGTTACTGTTTGTCTTGTGTCTTGGCAGCAGTCCCCCCCCCGAATGATTTTCACCTGCACAGTCATATACATGCATAAAAGTGCATTTGATCAGTTACGTTAGAGCGTCAGGCTTGGATAGACAGTAACGTATGCTATAACATAAGTATTTTCTAATATGTAACGCCTGCAAAACAAAAACAACGTGTTTACCTTTATTTAGTTGGCAGATGTATTTCTGATACTGAAAGTAAAAACAATATTTATGGTTATAATGACTGTTTATAATGAATGTTTTCTTAAATTCACTATGAAGTGAATGTACAGTGCTGCGTAAATGCCTTAGGCAGTCAAAGGACATTTAAAGCTATTTATCTGGGTAATAAGTGAATTTTTGTTCAGAACAAAAACACAACTTACTTAACTTAATATTAGAACTAATGCAAATTAACAGTAACAATAAAAACTAACAAGAATTTGTTATGTTCGCCAAAAAATTACTGGCATCTTCTTGGATGGCTAGATGAACGCCTCTCCTCAGGGGAACCTCAACCATTCCATGAATCTGTTAAATGTCACCACCAGCCCAATTAATTAATTAACTTAATTGGTTAAACAACTCAATGAGGGATTGATTAGCTATACAAGATGGGGTAGTGGCCCAGTCCAAAATACACTGGTGTACTGGATGGTTAACTGCAAACACTAGGGTGGCTTTTGGAGAGGTCTTAAAATGGTTAAGCTGACACAATTTTACTTTTAATTTTAATTTTAACTTCATAGTTTTACACCAAAACGAAAATCACTTAAACATCATTTCTTACAAGATGGATGGATGGATGGATGGATGGAACATATTTTGCGGAAAATCAGTGGTTAAATCTTCTGGAGAAAAAAGCACACTGTGTCATTTCGGTTTTCAGAAGCGGTTGCTGGAAATAGATAAATGAATGGAATATTCTGGGTCACATTGACCCCACTGATAAGGCACACTCCTGAAGCGCTATTATCCTGAGGACCGTGCTTAGAACTTATCTTTCCCAATTACGTTCACCATTCATGCATGAGCTCTAGCCCACGAGTGAACGAGCAACTGGCATGAATGACTTCTCACCTATGTAATTAGATTACGACTCAATGTACACTTTACCTGAGATGGAGATCAGTAAAACTTCAATTCACATATGGGTAACTCTAAAATAAAAGGCAATTTGATTAGTAGCTCACTGCCCCTACCTCTTCATCAGAAGTTGATGGTCATGTTTACCTTCTCACGGGTGCATTTGCACTCTGCTGTTAAACCAAATTAGCTCCACTTTCTTAAACTTCAGTTTTCACTACCCAGGATGCCCCCACCATCCTGAGACAGACGCTAGGCTCACAACAACCCGGCATTAGATGAGCGAATCACATTAAGCTGATTGATAAAGTCGGACATTGACCAACATTCTGGCGGAGTTAACATTTTGTTTGCGAAGCCAAGATGACAGTGTGTTATCAGATTACTGGGTAAGAGACTGAATATGATGTACATATCGTAAAGAACAACCTTAACAGTGTCAGGTCAAGTTGTAAACCACGTCAGGGAGATTAGTGTTCCTCAAGGAGTGAAAAATGGGAGGGGGGGGGAATGAAGACACAACAAAGAGAAGCTAGTGTCACAATGATTTGGAAAATATTCTCTTCTGTCCTCAAAGATAAATGACCACATACAGTTTTAATTACACAAATGACATTAAGATAAGACATTTGTACTCAAAGCAATAATTCACAATACTTTGCCAACCAAAGCACGACTAAATTATTTTCTGGTTCATACATACAATACATGGACAAAAGTACTGGGACACCTGGCAATTACATCTACAGGAATTTTTATGATATCCCATTCTTAATCTATAGGCACCAATGTGGAGTTGGTCCCTCCTTTGCAGCTATAACAGCTGCCACTCTTCTGGGAAGGCTCAAGATTTCCTCTCACTGGAACTCAGGGGTCTAGCCCAACCCCTGTAAAACAACCCCATACCATTACCCCTCCTCCACCAAACTTTACAGTTGCACAATGCAGTCAGGCAGGTAACGTTCTCCTGGCATCTGCCGAACCCAGACTCATCCATCAGGCATAATTTGTCATTCCACAGAGCATGTTTCCACTGCTCCAGAGTCCAGTGATGCTGTGCTTTACACCACTCCACCCAACGCTTGGTATTGCGCTTGGTGACGTGATCCTAGTACATGAAGCCCCCAGTGCGCAGTTTTTCTGCTGGGGTTAATTCCAGAGGAAGTTTGGAACTCTGCAGTTATTGAGTCAATAGAA
The DNA here is from genome assembly GCA_026777985.1 of Mormyrops attenuatus. NCBI lineage: Eukaryota > Metazoa > Chordata > Actinopteri > Osteoglossiformes > Mormyridae > Mormyrops > Mormyrops attenuatus. The sequence goes on from JAODKC010000028.1 coordinate 17,955,668, forward strand.
CGTTGTGGATTTTAACACACTATGCACCTCAGCACTCGGCGACCCCGCTCTGTTACTTTACCTGGTCTGCAGCTTCATGGCTGACTTTCTGTTGTTCCTAAATGCTTCCACTTTGCAATAATACTACTTACAGTTTACCGTGGAATATCTAATAGGGACGAAATTTCACCAAAGCTGCCATCCTATGACAGTACCAAGTTTGAATTCACTGAGCTCTTCAGAATGACTCATTCTTTCACAAATGTTTGTAAACCTGACTGGATAGCTAGGTACTTGATTTCAAACACCTGTGGCAATGGGTCTGAATGAAACACCCGAATCCATTAAGAGCTGTGTCCCAATACTTTAGTCCATATAATGTATTTTATAGTATAACAATCAAGACTATTTTAAAAACAAATTTCCACATGTCTGATTATGACCAGCAAAGTCCATTTATTTGTGATTTTGGAATTTATTGCGCAATCATCACAATAGGAAAGCAAATAAAGTTTGTACTCAGCGTACTGGTGAATTGTTGCATAGAAATGTGGTCATAAATAACTGCTCTTCTTGCACGTGGAGGAGGTTCCCAGATGTTCTATGTGTTGGTATACCGAGCCGGGGCCTAGTCCAAAGTGAGCTGGCGATGGGGGTGATCCAGGCATCGGCAAAGCCGGTGCGTGTGGGGAGGCACATGGAGAAACCCCTCCAGCGTCTTGATGATCTCGTAGTCAGGCACGGCCAATGTGTTGATGTCCAGGCCGAGCATGCCGGCCACTACCTTACGGAAGTCTGTCAACTAAACCATAGCGGAAAGGAACAAGCAGATGGGAAGACATCTTATATGAAAAGTTTTAGAGAGTAGTTATACCCCCTGCAGTTCAGATTAGGAAACCCATCTGAAACTACACATGTGTGGGCCTGGTCAGCATTTGGATGGGAGACCAACTAGGAAAGCTGGGTTGAAGAGGTGTTGGTGTGGCCATCCTGTGGTCTGCTGGGATCCCAATGTCCCAGTGCAGTGATGGGGACACTGTTGGACAATGGTGCTGTCGTTCAGCTAAAATTACCCACTGTGGCCCTTTCATATCTGGCCTCCTAATCATTCCTTGCTAAATTCTCTCCTTCCCCTTCACCACCTTGGCTACTGTGTAGTGAGTGCTATATAAATGTAACATTCACTCATCTAAGTGTATTTTAGCGTTAGCCTGCCTTACCTGTCTCTCTTTCTCCGTGAGCTCCAGCACGGTTTGCTGGAGAATCCTCAGCTCGCTGGAGCGACTCTGCAGAGCTCGCTGGACCTGCTGCTGGCCCTCCACGGCTTCCTGATATCTGCTCTCCAGCTCGGACTTCTCCATGGCTAACCTCTCCGCCGCCTTTGCTTTCTCCTTCTGCAGTCTGTCAAGGCTCTTGCCCTGGACTTCGATGGTCTGATTCTGCTCCAGGACTTTGATCTTCATATTAATCAAGACATACGTGTCAGCTTTCGTTAACTTAAATGAGAAGAGGTAAATAAGGGGGGAGAAATCAGGAATGCCGTGGTGTATGTGCTACCAACACTGAAGGACCCATAATGGAGGAAAGCAGTTCTGTTTCCTGGAAATAATAGAAGTGCCTACAGTGTCAGAAAAAAAAGGTACAGCCCTTGGACCATTTTGTACCCAAAGGTACAAACAACATTAATGTACCCCAATGGCACAAAAATGTTCCTCAGAGTCGTTTTTGGTACCTTAAAAGGTACATTTACCTACAGCTAGGGTACAGTTGGCAAACCCTTGAGGGTACAGCCCTAGTGACAAGTATTACACCCTTAAAGGCACAAATTGGTATTTTTTAATGAAAGTGTACTAAAAATCCATAGCTATAACCATCCATTGTATAACCATCCATTTGTCAACCACTGGCACCCGTCCCTGGCAGCATAGGGGGGACATGACAGTACTACAGGTAAAGGTAAAGAAAACACAGGTTATGAATGGCAGATAACTTCATGACGGTGAAATCATATCAATTTTGCCTCCATGGAAAAGTTATCAACAAGAAAAGACCCATCAGTCAATAAATACATCCTAGACCGGCATTTGCAGAGCTGTAATGAAGGAATCTTTAGAAGTACTGATGTATGTCTAAGAACAGAGAATTGCTCAGAATATGGGATTTTCCGTGAATTTTCTTACTTTAGGCATATCATGAGAAGACGCAGTGCATAGGGAAAGATGAAGGTAAAAATGGGAGAGGATGGTCAGAAAGATGGTTGGAATCAATAATCACAACAATCAACATGCCTTTGGGATGTCTGACGCCTTTGTCAGAAGATAGATTGTGCAGATGTGCCGCCTATATAGCCATCAGGAGTCCGCGATCAACTTGACAGCAACTAATAAAAACAAACAGCTAGACCATGATGAATGAATGAAATCTTCCTAATCCATCATGTAGCAAGTCTTCCAGCAGATAAAGTGCTAAGACAATCTCTGAATAAAATAGTGTTTTGGATATCTGAGGTACAGTTATCTGGTAGTCTGTCCTCCAGTATCCCACAATGCTTGACACACTTGTGGCCATACCTTGAGCTCATTGGTATGACAAAGCCGGGCTTTAAGCTCAGTGTCTGAGTGGTGCGAGGCCTCCAGCTCCTTCTGTAGCCTCTCCACCTTCTTCTGCAGCTTGCGGGCTATCAGGTGAGCGTCGTCGCGTTCCACCGCCAGCGCCGAGCGGCTTTGTTTCTCCTCCTCCAGCTGGGCCACCTTCCTTCGCAGCATGTCCATGTGCAGCTCCTTGCTCTGCAGCTGTTCTCGCTGGGCCTTCATCTGTGGGAGACAGGGCAGGACACTATGACTACATCCCGCTTTGTCCATACAGATAATGATTTAGCCTAATCCCCCGGGCCACATTCCTACAGCTGCCAAGAAAAACAGGGAAAGTGTTACCTCAGAACTGACTCTGTTACATGCAATTACGTGGTCTTTTCAGAACATTCCGGCTTTAGCTTTGTTAGTGTTAAAAAAAGAATAAACGGTGCATGGCACCCCACCAACCTTTCTCTGCAGATCACGCGCCAGAGTCTTGCTTTCCACCAAAGCACGCTCTTCCTGCTTCACCAGTCGCTCCACACGCAGCGAAATCGCCTCCGCCTGCATGTCGAAGCCCACTTCTGCGGCAAGCCTTTCCAGCTTCAGATTCTCTGACAGCTGCTCGAGGAACCGCAGGTTCTGTGGTCAACGGAAAAGAGACAAACATCTGAGAACATCCTTCTTATTAATCGTTAGATGATCACAGAAATTGCATTCGAAATACGTTTTCGCGTTTTGACATTGTGATACAGTATTTTTTGGCGTACATTTCTTCCCCAAGTTTCCACATGGGTCTTTATCCTAGACATAAAGCACCCTCTAGTGGTATGAAAGTATACAAAAACTGAAACCGGGACACTTGACTTCCCTTGATGAGTTATGTAGCAGATTGATTGACATATTGCTCCAATTCAAACAAGGAGATATATTTTAATCAAATGTATTTATTATTGTTAAAGACTCACTTTTCATCAGCTACTGAAAGAATTTACTTTGTAAATCTAGTAGGGAATAATGCAAAGTAGCATCATCCATTTTCAGAGTAAACGTGGTTCATGCAGTATGTAAGACGTGGTAATAGCAGCTCTTTCACGTTGATCTGAATCCACCACCAGACACCCGGTGCACCAAGGTGGCCCCGGCGCTCACGTTGTGTCTTTCACGGCTCAGCCCGTCGCGGAGCACGTCCGCCGTCACAAGCTCCGCCTCCAGCTCCTTCTGCCGCCCTCCCAGCTCCTGCACCTGCTGCTCAGCTGAACGGGCTCTCTCTAGCACCCCCTGGTGGAGACCAAACAGCCTGGCAAGCTCCCCCAAAACCTCAGACAGACCGTCCTCGATTTCTGGAATATTCTGTGTTAAACAGTGACACAAACAAAGCAAAAAAATATATAAGGGAAGTAGCAGTTTTTGGTTTAACTGAATTGAAAAATAAAACTATTTGAGTTGAGGAAAACAAAGAGTTGCCAAGCTGTAATGTGTATAATACAGCCACACATGAAATCATGGTAATTTGTACACAGAGGCCTGCCTTTGTGTACTGCACCTCAGCGCCAGTATCTCGGCTTCTACAGAGCTCCCTGAGTTTTGTTTTAACATCCTCCTCTGAGACCGGACTGCTCTGGTCACGGATGTGCTGTGTCACTTCCTCCCCAAAGGCCCGCAGGAGGGCCTTCACAGCCTGGGCCTCGATTTGGCTGCGGTGCAGCCGTCGGCTCAGCTCCTGGGAATGCCTGCCCAGGCGGTCGGCTTCCTGCTGGGAGTCCACTAGGGCGCGCTGGCCTGACTCCAGCTTCTCCCTGAGGGCCTGGCTTTCCGCCTCAGTCTTCCTCTTGGCCAGCAGAGCCTGGTCGAAGTCCTGTGAAACACAGAAACATGAGAATTAATATAGTTTAATAACAATGACCATGTGGAGTCATATTGTTATGCTGAATGGGTGGGGACCTCAACCCCCCCAATGTTTAATCCAAAGTTATGCCCTTGTGATGAGATAAGAACATACTGAAAGAAAAATACAGTTAAAAATACCATCCATCCATACATCCATCCATCCATCCCTCCATCTTCTATACCTGCTTGTCCTATGCAGGGTCACTGCATACTGAAAACTATGGACACAAGGCATGAAAATACTCAGGGTCACAAAGCACGCATACCATTCACACACACATTTGGACAATTTAGAAACTGCAGTTAGGGATCTCATTCAGCCCTAATTTGCCTCCATTAATGGGCAGAGCCTTGGTTACACAGTCAGTGGACGATCGCGCCGTACCTTTCTGAGAGTCTCTACCTCCTCAGCACGGGCCGCCGCCAGGCTCTGCTCTCGTCGCACCTCGGCCACCAGCCGCATCACCGTCTGCCGGCTGGCCCTGCACTCCACCTCGCTGGCCGCTATGGAGTTCCTCAGGCTCCTCATCTCGCTCCTTCTCCTGCCTTTCTCCTCGCAGAGCGTGTCAACCTGCGACAGCGAATCCGCAACACTGCCTTACCCGCTGATGGAGGGGTGGGAAGGGGGCACAAGGGGCAGTGACAAAGGAGGGGGGGTGTCTTAGCTGATGTGGAGGTCATGGAGCCTGATAGTCACCAGATGCACAATAAAATCCAGTGGATCTTCATTCCCTCTCAGATTGACGGACAATCTGTCAGCCAGTCGGAAGGCAGCGTCCTGGTATCTCCTTCCTGCATCTCTGGGCTGCTGCTCAGCCTCCTTCCTTCCCTCTGAGTATTTACTGGTCAACAGATTGCAACGCAGACATACAGCACCAGTCAAAGGTTTGGACACACCTGCTTTTCATATATGTCCTTCTATGACCAGTGTGATTCACCTTATAGTAAAACACCTGAGGTAATACATATCAAATATTGTAACGACCAAAATTTTCTCAAAATTTTAGCCCCTTCAGAATAGCTTCCTTCTGCTTTGATGACATCATTGCAGGCTCTTGTCATTCTTTCTACCAGCTTCCGGATGTAGCCACCTGGAATGCTTCTCCACCAGTCCTGAAGGAGCTTCCACAAGTTCTGGGCACAAGTTGCCTACTTAGCTGTTACTCTTCGATGAAACTCATCCCAGACCGGCTCTATATGGTTTAAGTCTGGTGACTGTGGGCAGGCCAGGCCGTCTATCACAGCACTCCATCTCTCTGCTTGCTCATGAGATAATACAATACTTACATCATAACCTTGAGGTGTGTTTAGGGTTGCTATATTGTTGAACAAAAAATATTTTCAGTAGGTGTGTCCAGAATTTTCACTGGTACTGTACATTAGCTATTACTACATTACACAATGCATTATTTTGTCCAGATCAATATATATCTGCCAACGGATTGGGATCCTGTACATGGTGTAGCCTGCCTTGCATATGCGCCACACTACTCTCTGCACCCCAATGAATCATTTTGAACGAATCATTTTGCAAATATAAAGCTAATTGACATTTTGGTGGCTGTGTTTGTTACAAAGATAGTGTATATAACTCTGATTTTATGTTTATTTTAGGAAAACATGTGTGATATTCTTGCCCCAGTATCACAAGCAGTATCATACGTGTCTGATGTCAGAGCCAAAATCATGTCTTCTTTGTCCTGTAGCCTCCTGTTTAAAACATCCACTTGATCTTGGAGCTGTGAATAATGACAGGATGTGTTAAATTCCTTCCATCCGCCGTCCGTCCGTCCGTCCATCCATCCATCCATCCATCATCCATCATCCATCCATCTTAAAACCACTTATTCTGTTTAGGATTACAGGGTTGCATTAAAATGTTTCCTGAAAATTTTAATAAATTAATGTCTGGTCATTTAAAAAAGAGTACAGTTTAGAAAATAAACATTGTGTTTAATTTTAAGTTTAAATTTATGTTTAATAAGTAAAATATAGGAGAGAATGGGAATATATATTTAGATCAGAAATTTAAGGTACACAAATAGGTAAAATAACTGACATTTCAGAATAGCAATAACTGGGCTGTTCTATGTATTTTTACACGAAATTTACAATGAGCTCATAAAGTAAATGTAATATAATATAGGCCTATCATGTTTTACAGAAAATATCATGTTTGTATGTTTTGTAATAAATCAAAACGTATCTTTTGAAAAACAAAGTAAAATTCCAAAGGGTTGTCAATGTGTTTGAGATAGAGTTCTTCCCTGGTTTAAACTAGTAAGACACAAAAACACGACCACAAACACGTAAACAATAAGTAGTCTTTTCTACTAAGCACGACTGTCTAATAACACTTACCGTATTAAAAGGCATTTCATTACATGAAGCAGACAGTTCACCTGAGTCAGCACTAGGCCTATTAATATCCATTTTCAAACTTTATCTCATGTATTATTTTTGCATTTCTAAAGAAGGAAACTTGGCGTGAGGCAGGTGAAGGTTACAAAGTACGGCGAGTTTCGTCAATTAATGCTGGGTGTTAAAATGAGGTTTCCAGGCAACGCATAAACATTCACCGAAGCACATTTTAAAGGAGGGGCCATGTTCTTCTGCAGGAAGTCACCACTCCAGAAGAGTAGGATTGCTCTTCTGCAGCATGTGGTATGCATGTGATAAGCCACTTTCGGCACAACGTGATGTGTAACAGAAGCAACTCTAACACAACATGCAATTTAAGTGACAGTGGCTTTTCTGTAACCATCCACAAAGTCCGTTGAAATCAATGTATCCATGTACTACAATTGCAGAATCTTTTGTCTAAATAACAGTGCATATATATATATATATATATACACACACACACACGATAAAAAACATACGTAAGTGATAAAGAACATCGTTATACTATTATAGATGGATAATAAAACAAAATACTTACGCTAATGAAATTCGGTTTTATTTATTTATAACAGTACAGTTTTAAGTTTATAGTTTGCAGAATATAACAATTTGACATTGCTGTATCTACAGAAATTTCATTAATTTTTTTAAAAGAACTAGGTTTACGTAAAGCTATTGACTATAAATAATAATAACTAACACGTATATACTTTGCTCATAAATTCAAACTGATTTACAAGTTAATAATGCAAGCATGTTGGCGGAGAGGTTGTAAATAATGATTTAATTCTCTACTGTTAATTCCATCTGACATGCTGATAAACACATCAAGCAAACCTCTCTTAGTGGGACCCCCCCTCCCTCCATCCCCCGAAACCCGCAGCTGTAACTGCTGTCAACTTAAATAACAGTGTAACTAAATTGTTCCGCAAGCACAAGACATGGAGCCCGTTTACTCGCAGCCGGGCAGGGAGCCAGGCCAGCTACCGCCGCGCCGCAGCCATTAGGGTCAGACACCATTCAGTGGGTAGGTCTGCAGACGGAGGCGTCCCGGACGGGGCGGTTTTTTTTTCTTCTTTTTTTTCCGATGGCCTTCGGGGAGGGTCATGTGACCGTAACGTAACGCGACCGGAAAACACCGACTGCTGCCGCCGATGCTGCGCTTCAGAGGAACAGTGAGGCTCCGAGCCCGGCTGAGAGGTCCCCCCCCTCCGGTAAGAGAAAACAAGCAAACTCTTCTAAATTAAAGATCGCACAGTAAAAAGGTAGGTAACGCATACGGTCGCTTAACCTACTAATTATCCGCGTTGTTTTTTATTATAAGAGATGTGAGAGGGTGTATTTATAATCTATGTGATATATTACTTTGAAGTTCTAAAAGAAATCATTCAGTAGGCGCGTCTTCTCCTTTATCTGCCCCCAACCCGAAGCAAACTCCTCTTTAATTTCAGCTCCGATCGCACTTATTACACGTTGCGCTCCGATTTCTGGGGGGATTGGCGACATTTCGCCCGGTGGCGCCGGGGTTCCGGCGCGGTTCCGCGGAAAGGAAGGCGACTTTACAATGCCTCCCCCCCCCCCGACGGTGCGGCGGCGTGGAGAGGGGGCAGATCGAGGCTCGCAACTATCGTGTGTTTTTTTGTCGGAGGAGGGGTTTGGGGGGCGGGGGGATTTTTTCGTAGGAAAGCGAACTGCGGAAGTGGTTTTACTCTGCGGGGGGACTGTCCGGTCCACATGTCAACGTGGGGGCGGTGTTTTTTTTATTTATGTACTACATTTTAAATACATATACACATTCGGTGGGAACTATTTGTTTAGGGACGCATCCTACATTTGATGCAGTGCTAATTAAGAAAAACAAACAAAATTTTATGGTGCTTTATATCAGTGGGCAAGCTGACCCGTAACTGACGACTTGGAAATAAGTGAGAATATTTCAAAAGAATCTAGTACTTTGGAATCAGCTATTCACATATCTGTAAAAGCACCCACAGCTTCTTATTTATATAAATGTCGGCCAGAGTAAACGTGCTTTGAAGAATTTTGATACAAAGATAAAACTGAGTAGTTTTTATTTGGCTATTTCCGTTGCAGTGCTTTATATAGCTTGGATGATTGCTGGTACTTAGATATTGTGTGACTTTTTAAAAACAAACTGACTGCATAAATAGAGAAGTTCGGGTGAAATAGTGACGTGCACCTGTGACTGTTTCTATTATGATGCCGTTGTCCGTTTTAGGGTCAAATCCTGCCCTTGCGCCCAGTTCAGAGTTCTGATAAGCTGTTCCGCAGCATTGCTTCGCCAAGAGCTGAACTTTATTGTATAACATGTCAACAAGCAGTCGAGGCTGACAAATGTAACTTTCTGCTACTAATTAGAGAATCTAGGAGTACACAATGAATTTGCAGTAGTTTAGAGGTAAATGCAAACAAGTCAAATGCAAATAAGAAAAGAGCAGTCATGTAAACCGAGTCATTTAAACCGCCTTTTCTGAAATATAATTATTTCTTCAGGCAACCGCCAGCTGCTGTTTAAATCAGGAGCATGTAAAGTTTCATTAACATTGCATTATTGTCTCCTCCGCATTGAACGCACGCCTGCTTTATTTCACTAAACTTCAAAATGTTTTCGTCACATGGCCAGTCTCTGAGGCGTAATGGGAACATGGGCTGTTTATGAGTAGGGAGTCTATCTACACCAAGGCCGGGACGGAAGTGTGAGGATCATACTGGAAGAAAGGGTGGGGGGGGGGGAATAAAAAAATAAGGTCTCTCTAAAGCTACATTCCTGAAAGGCGCAAACAACCAGCCAGGCCACCTCAGCAGGAATGTGCCTCCTGCTTCCCCCGACTCGCCACTGAGTCCACCCAGCCGGCCCTATTTAACCCTAATGAGGAGCCCAGCTTAATCAGCGTCTGCTGGCTTTCATTACCCGAGGCGCTTGTTGGCGCGGGAGTGGTGATCAGTTGCCATGGAAATGCTCAATTTACCCAAATCTCATTGCTCTGCCCCCTGCTGAATCACAGCAGTCTTACAATCCCACGCTCGATGACCGGGAGCCTCCGGGGGCGGTAGACCTTAGTGGACATTACACATGAGGTTTTGTCTTTAATGTTAATAATGCATCTTTCATTGTAATGACTGGACTTTGTATTGCAATAGTTAATCCGATTAGAACAAGGCTTGTTACCTGCATCATCCATCCATCCTTCATGCTACATTTCCGGAAGAGAGTTACGTCCAGCCCGGAGCCAATCAAAGGAGGCCCAGGGAGTGCAAATCACCTTGGTCCCTGGTCACTGGTCCTTTGAAGTTTTAAATGATACTTCGGATAAAATAAATTAAATAAATAATATAATACAGAGGGGAAAAAATAAATGAAAAATACGGGGAAAAATACACGATAAAAAAAAAAATACAGAGAAAATTAAATTTTAAAAATACAGAAAAAAATCTGTTTCATTTAAGGGATAAGATCAATGAACTAAGTACTGTTAGAGCAATCACTCTCTTGTTTTTTAATGTGTTTTTTCTTTCTTTCTGAAACTTTGGCAGTGACACCCTTTTGCTATAGGACGCACTTCTTTGTCGTTGTGGCAGCTTGTATGTCTAAGCAAAAACAAGACTGTTATTTCAGATGAAGCCTGGCCGGTATGGTTTCAGTTCGTCGTATCGGCAGCCCCGCTGAGCGCATTACCGGTGCGGCTCGAGGCGGCGCGTAATCACTTCCAGACACGAGCTGCTCTTGCCTCATTCTGGGTGTCGCAAGGAGCGCGAGCCGCGTCGGAAATAACCGCTTTATGGGCGCGCGCGGTTACCTTACGTGCCGAGCCGAGCCGAGCCGAGCCAGGCTGGTCGTCTCTTATTCTTATTTGATTACTGTTATGATTTTTCGCCTTCTTTTTATTTTGTTCTTTCGCAGAGCTGTTAGATGGGTCCAAATGTTGTATGATATACTCTTACTAAGAGGAAGATCTGCTTATTTGAAAATAAGTAAACAAATATTCACATTCAGATCAGTTGCGAGTTTATTAAATCGTTGCCAGAACAGTTAATGAAACTTTAGGCCGGTAAGTTTGGTACCGTTTTAATAGACGGGTTTTGTCCTAAAGCCGCTCAGGTGTGTAGAATTCCTGTCAATTTCAAGATTAACCTCGAAATAGGTTTCTCAGAATGTCTTTCAGCCTCTTTTTATTTTTATTTTTTTGTGTTGGTTTAACAGGAAGTTGACTTTTGTTTTTCTGGCTTTGTGCAGGTCGAAGAATGGAACTGGCCAACCACGGTCTCGTCCTCCTCCAGCAGCTCAATGCTCAGAGAGGGTTTGGTTTCCTGTGCGACTGCACTGTGGCCATCGGCGATGTCTTCTTCAAAGCTCACAAGGCTGTCCTGGCCGCCTTCTCCAACTACTTTAGGATGCTCTTTATCCACCAGGACAGGTACTGTGAGATCTCAACTGGGGGCCCGGAGATCGCAAGGTCCCTCTCGCGTCTGGTGTTCTGGTAGATCTGTAATTTGTGTTCATAAAAGTGCTCTCATGAGTTATCCCGGCCACTGCATGTGTTTTTAAGCTATCACGAAATATAAAGCACAGTAGGATTGAATCTGGGTTTTTCAGTTGGTTTCACGAGTGTCCTAGTGTGATGAGTTTACCAGTTTGTGTGTTTTGTTCATCCCTGTTTTAACTGCTGCTCTCTGCTCCCTTCAGTGACTGTGTCCGGCTGAAGCCTGCAGACATCCAGCCTGACATCTTCAGCTACCTCCTCAACCTGATGTACACGGGCAAACTGGCCCCGCAGCTTATCGACCCTCTGCGACTGGAGCAGGGCGTGAAGTTCCTGCATGCCTACCCCCTGCTCCAAGAAGCCAGCATGGCCAGCCAGGCCACACTGTTGCACGTGGAGCAGAGTGGCCTGCTGGGCACGTCACTCTACGGCATTCAGATCTCGGACCAGCAGGCCAGCGGGTTTTCCTCCAGGATGCACCTCTCCCCCCCGTTAGAGGCAGATGTCTTAGAGGCCAAGGGCCCCTCTGAGCCTCTCCCAGAGCCGATTCCATCCTCCTCAGAGGACGTGGAGATGCTGGGCGAGAGCCCCAGGGCTAACACCATCCTGCATGTCAAGCCTAGCATCATGAAAAGGAACGCATCCTTCCGGAAGCATTATTCCTGCCACCTTTGTGGGAACCGTTTCAGCCAGCGGGGTCTCCTACGGGATCACCTTCTCCTCCACGCTCAGGTGACGTTCCCTTCGGAGGCTCTCTTCTCCGGGGTTTTGCCACTTCCTTGTGCCTCTACCCCAGAGCAGTGTTCGCGAGACCCAGACGAGCCCCAGCGCGTGGCCAGCGATGGCGGTGGCGGCAGCGATGGGGAGCAACACCCGGCAACCGACTCGCCCCACGCGGAGGGCCTACAGTCGCAGTCAGAGACCCCACCTCCCTCAGACATAGCGGACATCGACAACCTGGAGGCCATCGACCTGGAGCGCGAGGTCAAGCGACGCAAGTATGAGTGCTCCACGTGCGGTCGCAAGTTCATCCAGAAGAGCCACTGGCGGGAGCACATGTATATCCACACCGGCAAGCCGTACAAGTGCAGCGCCTGCGGAAAGAGCTTCTGCCGCGCCAACCAGGCGGCACGCCACGTCTGTCTCCACCAGAGCTCCGACTCCTACACTATGGTCAACAGGCGCAGCATAGAGCTGTGCCCCAACGAAGACAACAGCCAGGTGGAGGCGCTCTTTCTATCCGCCAGCCGGCCTTACAAATGCAGTGTCTGCGAGATGAGTCTGTCTAGCCCCGGTGAGGTCATGAAGCACACTTGCTTCGCACTAAAAGCTAAGGTCCCCTCTGATTCGGACAGCCAGTCGGCGCTGCCGGGTGTTGAACTGCCAAAAGATGAGGGGTTGGACTCCTCGGACGCCAAACCATTTATCCATCCTATTAAAACCGAGGACGTTTTAGTGGAATAGGACTATCTTTGTAGGTACAGGAATATTTTTATTTAGCTAGCTTTAGTTGTACAAATACCAAACTGGTGTTTTTTGTTTTTTTTATATAAATATATGCGGTAAAATATCCTCTTACAGCGTCCAGTGTTACAGTTATGAAGATGAATAGAATTAAAAAAATTTTTGGAATTGGAATAGTAAATGATCAGTATATGCTCGCACAACAAAGAATTTAGAACTTTAGCTTTTGTTGTATCTCACTATTGTTTCGTAAAGTTTTTTATTAGAATGTTTTTATCGCTTATTGCCATTTGCCATTTGCTGAAAAAGCTGAGGAAAGGTGTTGCAAACTCAGCTATCCTTCAAACCACAGTCAGCCTGTGTGCCCAGGGCCCACGTGTGGTTTCTCTTGTTTTTTCATTATTTTCACATTGCAGCAGGGAAAATATTAAAATCCATAGCCTCCTGGTGCACTTTTAGGGCAAAACTAGTGAACAGGGGCATTTCATTTCAGGAACTCTCGATTTAGGACAATGCATTTTTTACTTTTTGCAGTCGAAAAAGTAGCTTGACTGCTGAATCGCGGATAATATGCATATTCCTAAATTCTGTATTTTTTTATGTCATCACGTCACTTAGATATTTACTTCTTCAACCAGATTATTTCTGTGGTGAAGGGGCTAGCTAGTGTTACTCACCAACATAACAAAATTACCATGATTATCATACATGATAGGAAAATATGTTCAAATACTGTGGGAAGTCTTCAGGTATAACTAAAATGTAGACATTAATAATAATGCATATAAAATGATTAAATATGAATTGTTTAAATAAACAGTTGCGTTATCAGGTGGCATAACTTGTTAATTAATTAATTTGATTAATCCCTGAATTTTTTTAAGCAATAAGAGCAAGATACCTAGTAAGAACGTTCCCCATGATTCACTGTTGATGGAGAATGTAGTTAATCTATACGAAAACTGGAAACACTGGCCTGCTTTCAGCTCTTAGCGATCACGCGCTGCGATTTGCCGTTTGCTGCGTTTGGTCAACTTTTCATAGCTAGGTTTGATGTATGTAATATTCTATGTTAAAACAAGGAATGAGTTTAAAATGTTTAATGTGAATAGGTCAGTTTCTGCATAATGTATTTTTGCCAGTTCAGCAGTTTTACTTGAACCTCTTCATAGAACCCAAAATTTCAAGTTTTACGAAGTTTTGTACCGAATACTGTATTTTCAAAAACAAGTTACAATATTTGTGCCTATATAGTGTTACGACTTTATGTAGAAACTAGCGATCAGGTGTTAAAGTTTTTTACGCTTTTTATATTTTGTTTTTTAAAACTTTGACTGGTTGAGCAAGTACTAATTTATATTTTCATCTTGTCATCAGTAATGTTAAGTTTTGCTGATGATTGTGAGGCTCTCTGTAACGCGTCCATTCGTGATGTCTGCGGCTTTGCAGGAATGTTATGTGGTATTGCAAATCTGGAACGACACTATTGACTAAAAGACAACAACGAATCCAATAATTATTATGGATTTTGTTTTGGAAGACTGTTCGCTTGCGACAGGGGTTGGATAGTAGCTGGGCTTAGGGTTTATGGTACTGCTGTGTCTGACGACTTCCTGCATCAAAGTAGATGCATCATCACACGGGGTGAAACATTGTATTGCAACAGGCTAAATGCAGCAAAATGGAGCGTTGCATAGTGAAGACTACTGAAGAGAAGTTTGACTCAACAGTGAATCCTTACGTATTAAATGGGCTTAAAATGACCAACTTACGATTTATGTCGTCGGACTATATTTTGGGGGGACTTTAAAGAGCCGGTGGGAAAAGAAAATCGTGTTTTGTTTGTTTTGGGTGTCCTTCATTTTTGGACTGGGCTTTGTGTTACAAACGGGTCACATGGGAAATGTCGCAGAGGCAGGACGTTTGCTGTGATCTGTGTCCTCAGGAATGTATGCTTTACCCTTATTTCTCCTTTTTTTCATGTGAAGAGTCAAAAAATAAAAAATTTTTTTCAGAAAAAAATATGATGTTGTTATCTGTATGTGTTTAACGGTAGCACAGTGTGTGTGGAAGCTAATAATCTACCTGTTATCACTTCTCGTGCCCTCATGATTCAGTGAAAGCTGTTCAACTGCCCCCCCCCCCCCATTATTATTATTATTATTATTATTATTATTTTAAATCAGGAACGCGTGGGGGGCGCGTGTTGAGCGCCTTAAAGTGCCTTCCTTTCGAAGTTCTCTTTTCGAAGTGGCTCATTTCGGTCACGGATGACTTGGGTAAACTAGGCTTTCCTCCTAGGGGGTACAAGATGAGGAAGCCTAATCGGTTATTCATCCAGATGAATAAATTAGTAAAAAATAGTAAATACATCCGCAATAAATTATTATTACACAATGATATGACTAGCTCAAAGTAACATTTTCAAATAGCCTACTATATCACATTACAAATAGCATTTTCATATGACCAGCAGGGGGTGCAATTACCGACGATTTGCCGGGGGGGATCTGCTCAGGATAATTATAATATATAATAATTATCTAATTATAATATAAAATTGCTGCCACTACTACTACGATTATTATTGCTGTTATTATAATAATAATTCATTTGTTATAACGAGCCTCATCATTGGAGGCGCTGTGTGGTTCAGTGGGTTGTGAGGCAGTGCCTGTGATTTGAAGGTTTTTAGTTCAAATCCCAGATTTGGCAGAGTGATCTCATGGTTGGGTCTCTCGGAAAGACCATTATCACCCCATGTAGCTCTACAGCATGGTAGCAGGGGCAGCCCCTCCAGCTGACCGTTAGCCACGAAGCAGGTGTGCATTAAGCATGCAAACATATCTCACTCTGACGGCTAATGAGAACTACTGGTAAGTTGAGCAAGAGTGTGCCGTGATTGGTGAATATCGAACTTGCTTTTCAAATCCTGCAGGGGGCGTGCTGTTGAAACTGCAAGCAGTCACATTTTTACGAAACAACCTCATCCAGAGTTTTAAAATTAATTGTTACCTCATGACTGATTTCTACCGAACTCATCTTATTGGTTTTAACACAATCATTACCACGATCGATCAGTTTCAAAAACCAAGGTTTAAATAAAACACAATTTTAGTTTTTTAGGTACATAATTTCAAATGTCACTCAGTTCTAATAACTTACCGTCAATGAAATCTTAAAGACTTCCTCCTTAAACCCACAAAATACAATTTATATGACACTTCATTTTATTTTTTTCTAAAATAAAGAGAAGGAAATGTTTCTCTTTTTGCCGCTATTAATATCCATAATCACCCCTTTGTTAAGTCCGAAACCACGTGCAGCTAAGTAAATGAGAGCGTGAACGCTGTAAAAAGCATGCTTAATGTGTACATCAAAGGCGTGTGTTGCGGATAAAATAGTTACTCCGTCAATTTCCATCTGACTTGTTTCTGGCCTAACATTCTGAACACTTTCTGTTATGCACACATAATTCGGAACGACACAACAAAGTTATCAGTTAATGTTTCAGACTTAATTTCCATAGATCACCACTAGAGGGCATATCTGCACAGAACAACCCAGTAAAACCTCCTTTTACTAAATTAAAAAGCTATAATTTGTCTTGCGTTGTTAAAAGAAATATTATGCACATAAAATCATTCCATAGCACGTTCTACGTTGTATTGCCCGCTTTATAATTACGTATGATTTCCTTCTGACTGAGGAAGTATTTTAAAAACATGTTAAAAGAGGAAGGCCATTTTCGAGTCAGATCTTGTTTTAGATTAAAATCTAATAGGCACAGAGCGAAACAGGACCACAGACATAGGTGCATTAATTACATGCTGTTTAGTGTTTAGTCACATTGAGCACTGGGAGATAAAGACAAGGAAAAAGAAGAATATCTAGAACAACAGACATGCAGTCCTGACTGCTTTTGGTCCAGTTCCACCCTGCAATCTTCCAGCCAAACCGTATTTGTTGTAAGCTCATGCGGCACAGTGTAATAAATCCTGAAAATGTGGTGCATTATGCAAAACAGCACCATGCATTTTCATTCATGCTAAGTGTTTTTTTTTTGCTTTTACATCGGCTCCAAACCAAAGACTTACTTCCTTATTTCTCTCATTAGAGGAATTTGCATTTTTTCCTTGCATCAAGTATTTCATCTTCAAAGCTGTTTAACAGTGACCCCTTTAAATGCTGAAATATGTCCACTTGAGGCATATTTTACTAATAAACTTCCAGGGTAGGCAACCCTGATCCTGGATTTCTAATATCTGCCAGGGTTTCTATCCTACCTGATGAGTTACTAGCTGCCTGAGGTCAGGCATGGTTCATCAGAGACCACGTAGGATGAAAAACCTGCTGGACACCAGCACTCTAAGATCAGGGCTGCCTAACCTTAACCCTAACCCTGCCTAACCCTGCTCTGTAACCTGTGTTCTGCTCCCTGTTATGCCAGTTGCCTCAACCTTAATTCTCACCTTAATGATCCAGAGTTTGACTCATTTTTCCATTGGTCCAGGTGGGTTTTTCTCACTGAATATGACTCCTGTGGACCTCTCTTTGATTAAGCCTTTACCATATAACCTCCAGCTGAGCTTCACAAACATTCCTCTATAGGTTTATGGGGATCAACTTGGCAAACCAAGGCCCGTGAGAATCACTTTCCCTCAGCTCTTGTCATGCGTTACACTATCAGCTGATTTCTCCGTTTCGACAGTTTCACACTGGTTAACTTCAATATCTTGTATTTTCATTCCTAAAACTTTGCTATGAGAAAATGGTAGTGCTTCGTAAATTTGTACTGCATCTGATGTTTTTGCCTGACCACTTTCCATTGTTGCAACGTAATTCTGTTCGGGGGATATCTGTAGTTTTCCATTCTCAGCTGTCTCTGTTACTTCTGCTAGTTCCCCATCTTTAAAATCAACGATCTTCCCCTGAGATGAATTTTCTTCCTTTATTTTTGTGTCGCATGTTGCTATTTTGGGTGGCACGGTGGCGTAGTGGTTAGTGCCGCTGCCTCACAGCAAGAAGGTCCTGGGTTCAGTCCTGGGTCCTTTTTGTGTGGAGTTCCCACGGTTCCCCCCCGTGTTCGTGTGGGTTTTCGCCAGGGGCTCCGGTTTCCTCCCACGGTCCAAAAGCGTGCAGGATAGGTTGATTGGTGAGTCTAAATTGGTCCTGTGGTGTGTTGGCGACTGCCCAGGGTTGGTTCCTGCCTGCACCCATTGTTCCTGGGATAGACTCTGGTCCCCCCCGAGACCCCAGCTGGGATTAAGCAGTTTCAGAAGATGGATTGATGTTGATATTTCTACCCATTCTGTCTGAATAGAATGTTTTCTAACAGTCACAGCCTCTAATGCCCTTTCTCTTTCTACATTTTTGGTTCAGCATACTTGAAATTCTTTTGATATTTCATCCACAATCTTGTTTCTTGTTGTTAATGAGTCCCAAGGGATCACCATGTGTTTTTTAGTATTTTCAGATTCTTTTGTTGATTTCGATACTTTATCTATAACGTCATACATTTCCTCTGGGGCACTAATTGTGCTCTCATTTTAGACAAGTGTTGGCCTGAACAGTATCTATGTCTCCATCTTGCTCTACAATATGCGCTACAGTAGAACCAACATTAATTAAAGCCACTTAAAAGTCAGATTTGGTGTCTATGATTGGTGCATCTAAATTGGTTGACTCCTTCACATCTTCAGGTTTCTCACATTTTTCTCCTGCTGTAACAGACACCTCAGTTGTCTGTACCGACTGACCAAATACTAGTTTTTCAATAGCCTCATGCTTTGGTATGTCTTCTGTGTGAAGTGTTTCAAAGTGTCTGGCCAGCTCTTCCTCTTCAAGTGCTTCTTGAGCTGGTGCAACTTCATGTAGACCTTTTATCTCAGTCTCTGGAACATCAACCACAATTTCTGATAATTCTGAGTTCTCTTTGTTACTTTTGGTTACTGCACTTTCAGCAGCTCTGAACTGTACTTCCTCCACAAGTTCAAAGTCCTTTGATTCTTGGTGTCTACAGATAGCAATGGCATCCGGGTCTTTTGTGCTTGGGTCCAAAATCCGTGGAGTAACAGGCAGAGTGGTCGATTCTTGTTGCTCATCTGCCATTGTTACTAATAAAGCATCAAGCGTCAGACTAACATTTTCTACAATGTCTTGCAGAACCGTTTCTGTAATGAGCACCGCTTTAGAGTCGTTGGGTGCTCCATCATTCTCAGGAAGTTCTCCAGATAATATAGCTACACCTTTATCGTTTATTTCTTTTTGTTCTTCTGCTGGTGTGTCAGTGTCTACCTTTAAAGAACCTTCAATTTCATGTTCACTTGCTAATTCCTGAGCATCTTTTTTGACGCTCTTTGTAGCTGACCTCAAACATAGCAACGCCTCCCAAGACATAGAGGAGTGAATTTTCTTTGTGAGATTTTTCTTATCAACTTCATTTTCTTGGTTCGCCTCACTTGGCTTTTGTTCCTCTTTCTCTTTATTAAAAATGAGATTAGCCCCCTCACCTTCGCTCTCAGAAGATCTTCTAACATGTTTCTTTGGTGTGATAAGTTTTTTTAATGAAGTCCAGGGTAGTTTATTCTTTCTTTCTTCTTTAACAAGAACATTAGCATTTTCATCAGTCTCAGCAGCATCTTCCATTTGAACAGACCGCCCTGCTGAACCATCAGTTGATTTTTCAGGTGGCTGAAGCTCTTCTGAGATCGGTTCTCCGTCTCCTGCCGACTGAATTTCATCTTCTTTATTTGCCTGTTTTTTTGTAGGGAACCTTTTCCTACAACCTCCTATGAAGAGGTTATGAAGTTTCTTTTCCAGGGAAGAGAGAAGGTCAGCTTCAAATGACATTACTGGAGATTCTTCTTCATCATCGTCTTCATCTTCTGTACTGCTAGTTTCGGCTACCAGGGCATCTTCTCCCTGCTCTAAAACTATTTGAGAGCCATAAGCCTCAGTTGCAATTTCTTCTTTAATTTCGTCCTCATGTACTTTTTCTTTGTGCAATTCTGCAGTTTGTGGGATGACCCCTGAAACAGCACCTTCCTCTTTCTGCATCTCCAGCATAGCCTCTATGGACTTTTCACTGCCTTGTGGTAATTCTGCACTTTCCGCCGATTCTCTTAGCTCATCCTTGACAGCAAGGAGGACCCTTTCAGTAGACTTTTCCTCAACAGGCTGAGTAGAAACTACCTTCATTCCAAAACCAGAAAATATCCCCTGTGTGAATATTTTCAAAGGGAACTCGACATGCTGGGGAGGCCTAGTAGAAAACTCAGTTCGTAAGTCTGTTTTTAGGATGACTTCTTCTGTGGGTCTTGTTGTTCCTACAGCACCTGGTACGTCAGGACCTTCTCCGGTGACTTTGACTAAGGGAAGATCTGTCATAGGTTCAGCTCCCATGTTGTTCTCTTCCAGCTCCTGCAGCGTTTTCACATCTTTCACTTCTTCAATGTTGGCATCTTCTTCAAGAATCTTGGAACTGTTTAACTCAAACTCCTCTTGTTTCAGTGCCTCTGCCTTTTCACTCTGTTCTTTTTTCAGCGCAAACTTGTAGCTGACAAACCAAAATCTTTTTTTTAAACCCGCTGCGTCGGCTTGTCTAGCTTTCCCCTCTGTATTTGTTTCAGCTAACGACTTTCTTACATCAGGCGATTTCTTCTCTTCTTTCTCAATTTTCGGATGTTCAGCTTCCTTTTCCTGTCCCAACTCAACACAGTCTTCCCTCTGTGACACAGTTATGTCCATCTCACTGTGACGAGTAGAAAAAAGAGACAACTATTGTGGTTCTTTAGATAACAGGCGTACCAGAGTATTTACACCCAGCAAAATCTATCCGGACACTGGCTTTTTGGTGCTATGAAAAAGTTTACTTACACCCACAATTTGATGAGCAGGTCAGTAGTACACCTAAAATATTAAAGAGAGGCGTGTTGTAATGCCCAAAAGTAATCTGGATAAATTCAGCCTATCCCTGGGTATGACGTTAATCTACATCCAGTCCTATAAGGAGGTCCTCCAACTTATAGGGAACAACTTGGGGGTTGGTGGCAGGATTGGCACTGCAGCCACTGGAAAAAACCTCACACTGGTCCATTCAGACTAGTGTGGTGCTGAGGTATCACCCAACACATGGCTGCACTCAGGTTCTCATCCCTGGTGCGTGCGGCAACGCACTGTAATTAGTGCATGCGCCTTACCTCTCACTGTAATCAGTGCACGCTCCTTACCTCTCACTGTAATCAGTAGACGCTCCTTACCTCTCACTGCAGTGCACGCTCCATACCTCTCACTGTAATCAGTGCACGCTCCTTACCTCTCACTGTAATCAGTGCACGCTCCTTACTGTACCTCTCACTGTAATCAGTGCAAGCTCCTTACCTCTCCTCTCTATGTTTATTAAATTCGGTTAGCGGAGTGCAACATGCTACGGTTTTCTTTTGCCATGGAAGCAATAAGCACTGAAGTCACAGTGAAGAAAGGGACACCGTAGCAGCCACAACATTTAAAAGAGGAGATATTGTGGATAAACATGGATGTACTTCTTGCAGTTTAAAGTCTGACACTTTTATTAAACATAAGGATACGCCCAATGTATACAGATTGCTAACTTCTGGGCATCACAACACGCCTCTCATTAATGTTTTACTACTAATTTGCTTATCAAATTGTAGGTGTAAGTAAGTGTCCAAGTAATACTGAAAAGCCGGCGTCCAGATAGAGTTTGCTGGTTGTAAATACACTGGTATGGCCATTATATAAAGTGTCATGATCAATTATAGATACTAATAATTTTACACTTTCTTAAAAATTGCAGTATTTATAGAAGGAGTTTAAGTACCTCAGGGTCTCAATCAGCCGTCACGACAAACAGGGAAAAGGCGATTGACAGACAGGTTTGGTGGTTTCAATCTTGCAGGTCTATGATGGTGAACGGCAAGGCTCATGGGCTACCAGTCATCATGTCCATGGTCATGTGCTGTGGGTATAGACTGAAAAAACAAGGTTGCGAGTTGAACTGGTGGAAATGAGGTGTCTTTGGAGGGTTGTGAAAAGACCATGCTGTGAAATTGTATTTGTGTCATTAAACTAATTCTATTGCACCAATAAGACAGTTGAGATATACCGTTCTACTTGAAAGCAATTTTGTTGGTATCAGCACTCTTTCATTCATTCATTAGACCTTTATTTAAGCATTATTTACACCGTTAACAATGTAATTGTCTTAAAATCAAAACAATGAATGCATTTATGACATACTCATATATATATATATATATATATATATATATGTGTGTGTGTGTGTGTGTGTGTATGTACATATTTTAACATGTATCTCAGGGCCTTATGAAGTCACATAAATTCCAGAACTACATTTATTGGTATATGTGTGTATTACATCATGTCTTGTCATTTTAATTCATTTTAAAAATTATAGATAGCTGTAGCATACATGCTAAATAATATTTAAACATTTCATTTTAATTAATTTGCTCAATCTCAATAAAAATTATATGTTTTAAATATTCTCTAACCAGCAGCAATGCAACATCCTGTTTTCCCAGGCTCAATATTATCCGTGACAGAATAATAAAAAAAGGAAATAATTAAACGAACTCTTTAAAATTCCTTCTTACCTGTAAGAGCTACTGTTTTTTTTAGAATTAAAAAAAAATATACTGCTCTATCTATTTGACTTGATAATTAACAAAAAATTACTAGACTTCATTGAAAGGACTCCATGGATTCGAAGGGACGCGCATAAGTAGGCAGTCACCTACATCCCACTGTCTCCATCGCGCTTTCTCTCCCTTCCCAGGCTACTTACTACAAAACTGTGGAATTACATCACATGTCACATGACAAATTAGGGGAAAACCCCGCCCACTTACAGCTCACACGTAGCCCAGCTCCTCTCAGACTACATTGCTGGACTGTTGAACTCCAAGTTAAATTACAGGAATCTTGGTTATATCAGTTGTTCTGTGTGCATATAATGTAGGCCAGTCAGATATATATATATATCTCACACAAGGAATTTGGTTCCAGCCGATGGTCTCTCTCTAGTTAGACAGACAATATATAGACAATGAGCATACAAATTACAGACAATACACAATATACAAGCCATATACAGATTAAATACAGCTGATATACATGAAGTGCCAACAGCAATAATGATCATTACGTACGAGGCTGCACAATACATTATCTGTAGATGTGAGGCAGGGTGTAAATCAGGAGTAGCTACGTCCCAGCTGATGATACCGGTCAGCTATTCATAAGCGTGATGGTATGAAGTGGGTTTGCTGTCTTCTGTAATGTCTGCAGGACAGGAGCTGAAAAGTATGTGTCCTGGGTGTGAGGAATCTGTGATGATTTTCCCTGCCCGTTTCCTGGTTCTTGAAGTGTACTGGTCCTGGAGGGTGGGCAGAGGAACACAAATGGTGTTGAATGCTGAACTGAAGTCCACAAACAGGACTTCATGTCCCTGGGCAGTCTAGATGTTGCAGGATGTAGTGCAGTCCCATGTTGACTGCATCATCCACTGACCTGTTTGCTTGGCTGGGCATCTGCAGGGGGTCCTGTGATGTTCTTCAGGTGGATCAACACCAGTCATTCACAGGATTTCATGACCGCAGATGTCAGAGCGATACAAGCTGAATTCACAGCCTGATGACTTAGTCAGACTAAACAAGCAGCGAATGAAGCACACATTCACCACAAGGCTGCTATTCAAATGGGAGCAGAGTGACATAAAGGCCAGTCCCAGGCCGGCACATTATGAGCGAGACGTGCAGATGTTCCAGCATCTGCCCAAAACATCAGTCCCAGACAGACACACACTCACAGTGCATCACATGCAAATGAAAACCCATTTCTATAAATGGTATATGAATAAAAAGTGCCGAAATTACTGTAGTACAGCTAATAGTTTTTTTCCTTACATTTTCGCTCTGTGTTTTAAGGGATCCCGACGCCATAGTTGTTTTGGTTTTCCCTATAATAAGATTATTTTTGAAACCCTGGTGAAAGTGAATATGACTAATTCCAGCATGTCATTTCATTGTATTGTACAATTGCTATGAGTAATATTTCTGACCGAAGCAATGACGCGTAACAGACATTCGATCAACGCCCCTATAGCACAACATGCAACTTTTTTGGATTTCTGTATATTTTGTATTAAATTTGAATACATAGTTAATTATTAATTAGCTAACAGTTGTATAAAAACAGCAATTACTTGAAATCAATTCATCTTCCAACTGCTTTTTCTAAATAAGACAATGGGGTATTTTTAAACTGATTACCTTATTTCATACTTGAACATTGTTTTAGGAAGTTTAAGAAGTGAAAAGGAAAAAGTACACTGTTAAGAAGAACCTTTGGAGGTACAATACTTGTCACTGGGGCTGTACCCTTAAGGGTCTGTCAATTGTACCCTTAGCTGTAGGTAAATGTACCTTTTAAGGTACAAATATGGACTCAGATGAACATTTTTGTACCATTGGGGGTACTTGAATGTTGTTTGTACCTTGGGGAATAAAACAACCAGGGGTGAGTTTCCCGAAGACTTCTTAAAACTCCGTCGTTCGTAAGTACTATGTTAAAAGATTACAAACTTACGAACGACGTGGCATTAAGAAGGCTTTGGTAAACTCACCCTGGGGATGTATGCTTTTTTTCTGACAGTGTAAGAGCTGATAATCCAAACGTACCTTTGCTGAATAGTTTGAAACAGGCCTTCATTATGAAACAAGAAAGCAATAAACTCCTGGTGTCACGCTGCGTACGTGAAGAGTCTGGGTGCATCATAGAGGTCTCATGGCAAACGGTAAATTGAAGACTACAAGGCAGCCTTTTCGGGTGTCAAGACAAAGATGCAAAGTGAACAAAGGATGACAACGTTCTTCGGGGGGGGTCACCCTGCCAGTTCCCCATTGCCAAGCAGTGACAGAGGAAACTGGATGACTTCATATTTGATTTGAACAGCTCTCTTGTTTATAAACATTCAGTGTTTTGTTACCAGTAGTAGTCTATCCCCCATACTAAGAATATTCTGGACTCACAAAGTCTACCCTAAACAGAGGGACATAGAAAAATCCCAAACTTCATAAACATTTCGAAGCAAGAAACAGTTGTTCACAAGCTAAAACCAAAGCTTAATCTAAAGAGATTGATTAAACCCATGTGTGTATCGATGTATATGACTGGGGTAAGACTGACAACAACACAGTGCATCTATAACTCAAACTGGAGAATATGACAAAGTAAGCATAAGTACCAAAATTCTAACAAGGAAACTTCAAAACTTCAAAAGAAAACTTCAATGACAATTACAACAATTATTAATATGAAACAATATTCCTTTTGAAAATGTTCTAATTTTGCTAAAACAAAATATGCACAACTAAATAACTAAACAATAATAATACAATTCAATGTCATTTGCAATTAACGAGCAATAAGTCAATGCTAATAAAACCATTTGCTATTTCAATGATGACACCATAGTATTTATTTATTGCATTTTAGTGTCTCCTTACTATTTATTTTGTATCCTTATTATTTATCTTGATTTTTATTATTTCTCTTTCTTACTACTGACTCTAAGAGCTTTGCACAAAAAATTCCTACGCACCCTTACTGTCGGTGCATGTACAAATGCCAAATACATCTCAGAAAGTTTTGAAGTAATATTAAAAGAACCTTAAAAAAAACCTCACAACAGGTAGGCCTGTAAGTCCTGATTTCATCTGACACCGGCTCTCATGGATGACTGCCTACTAATAAAATCCCTGTTCTCAGTTTTCTATTGGCCTGTTTTGCAGTGTAATGTTTGTTTTGCTTTGAAAGCAATTGACCTGTAATCTTTGCATGTTAACCAAACAGAGGGAGAAGTTATTTGAAAACCATCACAAAGGGAGAATATCGGCCCTGTCTGTGTCTGCCAGACACATTACGTCTCTTCCAGACATGCAGACAGCATTATCTGTTGTTTAGCCAAATGTCTGAGGCCAAAAAAAACCTTAAAATTACCAGCTGTCTCTCTTCAGACAAATCGACAACGTTAGCTGTTGTGCTGCTTCTGACAGAGCACTGATGGTCCCTCTACATGCTGTCATTACATTCATCGCTTTCTCAGTATAAATTTCATCTGTTTGCCTGTTTTGACAGGCAACTGCATTTGCTGGTTGTGGCTACGTAAATGAGAAACAAAGGAGGAAGGTCTTAAAAAGGTTCAGGGCACATCGATGCAGCCTGAAGGAGGAGGAATGGAGGAAACTGATGTCTTCAGAAAAAGGAAGGAATGAAGTGTTCCCATATGAGACCTGGGCTTAAACTTTGGGAACAGAACTGGGACCTGATCCAATTCAGAACTCTGGAAACTATAAACACAGTGCTGTATAAAAGTAAATGTTACTGGATACAGGATGGACCTGTTAAAAATAACAAGCCTGCTAACTGAACTGGCTACCAAACACAAGGAAATTCAAAACATAACAAAACATTTCCTTTAACTTCTGTTCTTATTCCCCAGACAGAAGATTATTAGCTGAGACATTGCAACAAATGTAATATTATAGAAATATTTTCCAAAATTTCCTGGGTATAGATATATATATATTGCTTTAGAAATGAGAAATTCTTCATGTGATACAACATGCATATCTATATTTAAAGTAGGCCTACAGGACAAACTTTCCTAGTGACGAAACGTCAAGTTGCACAATGAGTGTTTTACACCGAGCTGAGAAAAACCACAAAACAAAACATATATGACCACATTCCAGTTAATGTGTATTGTAGTTTCCTCAGTGTCTGTCATTATAAACAATTAAATTGGAATATAATGCTGTTGTTTTAAGTTTTCCCTTGTTTTTTTTCACCCCGAATATCACCAGAAATCCATTTACGGAAAATGATTCTTCCGCAGCAGTCTCCCAGTCCACACTGAGTCACTTTCCACCTGTGAGTAATCAGATCATGCTTCTGCCTCTTCTACCCAGCCGTGATGTAAGCTTAGGGGAAGCCCCCCCCATCCCCCACAGATTGGGGGGGCTTGGGCCTTCCACAGCAAAACTGCCTGCTTCATGTTATCAGCCTGCCTACTGCTGACTGAAAAAAACTGTATCATCGACAAAACATAATCAATAATATAATATAAGGCATCGGCAAGTTACTTGTATTCATGTGCAAATTTCCCCTCTAGTAATAAAGAAAATATTTCCCACTCACAAGAAATTTGGTGACTTGATGACCTAGAATGTGGCCTGGTCTTTATCTACGTCGGCCTAGCAGATAAGATTTTGCTACTTCACTGCGATGCCTTTATTTAATCATCAACGTTGTACAGAGTCGGTGAAATAAACTTTACATTTATTATCAGATGATTTTGTCCAAAGCGGCGTACAAGTCCTAACCCACAGAACCACACCAGCTACAATTTCCTCTTAATGGGAGAGACATTACAACATTAAATCAAACTTAGGCTATGTGCATGCTTTTATCTTGAAACACAAAAAATAAAAAGTATCACACCTGGTCAGAGAGCATTACTCTGGGTCAGCATCTGGTTTATTTGACAGTTAACAGAGGGGTGCTTTGAGAGAAACTGTGTTTAATGAATTTATTATTATTGTTGTTGTTGAATGGGCCATAATTTTAAGATGGGTTAATGGAGTCAAATAGATAAAATGAGAGTAGAGCTAGACCTTTACATGGGTAAAGAGCTGCAGTTTAATTAGAGGAGGGGTCTCACAGCAGAGGGGCCCACAGGGCTGTTCCCCAAATTTAGTTTAAATAGTTTCTGTTGGTGACTAAGCACTGTGTTACATCCAGAGGTGGACTAAGTACACAACTCCATTACTTGAGTAAAAGTATGGATACTGGCCAAATATTACTCCGATACAAGTGAAGGTTGCAATACTGGGATTTAAAATTACAAGTATTCAAAAGTACATTATGTTTTTCATGTCAATGCATGGTTGTATTGTTGCCTTAAAGCATTTTCAGAACCTATTGACTCTGAAACAACCTACTGAATGAAAGCTTGTGGAATATGATACAGTATGACCAAAGAAACATAATTTACTCAACAAGAGAACAACCATTGTCATTTCCAGTTTTTTTTTTTATTTAACACCCTCCCCACCCCTCCCCCATGAAACAGCAGGGTAGTGTTCTGACACTGTGCATGTGTGTGTGGGAGTGTGTATGTGTGAGTGTGTGTGCACGCATCAGGCAGTGGATTTCCTATAGTTGCAATTTGCTCAGAAAAGAAAACATTTAACCCAGTTACACACCTCTAGCTTCATAACCGCCCAACAGCAACTTGACTGACAGTGCAGGAGTAATCTGCTGTAACTGGTTTTTCTCCGGTGATGAACACAATATGGCCTATCGCGTTTTAGAAAAGAAAATTTGTCCACTGATTCCAAAGCTATGCTTCCAAGCATGGGACATGTCCCCCTCACATTTCATAATTATTCGTTTGGACCCCCCCACATTTAACATAAAATATTAGTTCACCGCCAGTGTGTGTCCCCCCCCCCCAACATTCAAAATGGTTCTGACGCCCCTGCTTCCACGTAATGAGTAACGAGAACCTTTAGAGAAACTGCGGTCAAAACTACAATATTTCTCTTTTAAACGTAGTGGAGAAAAAGTCACAAGTCTCTAAAAAAAAATGATACTCAAATAAAGTATAGAGGAACTCGGAAAATGTACATTACTCAAGTAAATGTACTTCCTTACTGTCCGCCCCTGAGTACATCATCCATAATCAGAAGCCTTATGCTGAACACATCTACAAATAAACTGAACTGCAGTCAGTTACAGTTAAATGGATGATCACCCCACCTTGTCTCGTCAATAAAGATCCTTCTTACACCTGGACGGCCGAAAAGTCTGCATTATTAAAACCGATCTTCTAAAGAAATGTCAGTTTGGCCTGGAATGTCCTTGAGAAATTTCAGAACATTTATGGAAATATCTGATTGATCAGAAGTGTTGCATCTGAGTGAAATAAGGTAGGAACTATTGCCGGGTAACATCCTGTTTGGAAAGCAGGTAGTAAAAGCAAAGGCATTTGCAGGGCTAATTAGACCCTTAGGGGGGTTCAGTGCCAGTAGGATTGCCACATTTATGGGACAAATCGCTAAATCAGTTTAGAAAAATAATTTTTAGAACTGCCTACGGACACTTCTCTGTGTTAATCTGACAACCACTAAATGGAAACCCAACTCTTATAGTCACAATAATACAGCGAATATCTCAGAAAAAAATGACAGCTGTTAAATACATTACTCTTACAACTGCTGTGCAGGGTCCCGGAGTACCTGAATCCTCCGCCAGGCAGCAGAGGACATACGGTAAGGGACACCCAAAATGAAATGCGAGATTTACATCTTAACTTTTGAAATAAGGAAGTTACAACACTGCAGGCAATAGGGGATTACTGAGGAAGATATGAAATTTTAACGATCGCACAGTGATAAAAAATAAAGTGATCTATGCACAGTCACTACTGCTCGAGAAACTGTCATGATACATGTCGAGGGAAAGGGGATATTTCTCCACTTTGATGAAGCTATAGTCACAGCTTAAGTTACACTGAGACAAAGTATTGGGCAAGTTTATCACTTAACACATGACAATCAAAAATATCTGTCACGTGGATAACACGTAGGGAGAGAAGGTTTCCGTAATATAAAAAGACTAACCACACATCTGTAGCACAGTGTAGTTTATATCATACGAGACTGACTCCAGCTATAAAACTCAATCATAATTTGTTTGCTTATGCGATCGATATAGCTTACATGCGCTCTTCGCGGTCTATGTCCTGTACAAACTATATAGACTGTTCTTTACTCCACCTGTAAGATTCACTAAAAGTTAGGATTAACCGCCTTTGAATCTCTTCTGGTAGAAGTAATTAGCGCAATTTCCCCTCCGATGTTATTTCTACTGAGCAGTATTTCAAATCAACACGTGATTTTGCAAGGTGCTTTTTAACGAGTTAATGACGCACAATGCGTCTATTAAACGATCTTAAGAGAATGGACAAAGTATATCGGACCACAGAGTTTAATGGTTCTGTCTCGGTCACTTTATATGTGCCACAACTCTATATGGTTTGACTGGTGGTTCTAAACCATTCATTGCACGCTCCGTTAAAGTCGATGCGTATGAACTGCCTTATGCCAAATGTCGTTTTCTTTTATTAAAGTACACGGCTTGAAAGAGACTTCCGAAGAAGTCCGCCATTTATTCACCAATATCGGCAAATGAAGACAGGATGAGCGACCGGGGACTCCACCCACCCACACAATATAGCTCGTTACGCTCCGCAGTTCCTGTATGATAATATTAAATATCATGTGGACGATCAAAAGACTAGGCTATGATACGGAAAAGATATATATAGTGTTGTTTTTATGCTTGGTCCATTGATCTGAACTCAGGGCATGATATAAGGTAAAGTAATGCGTTTTAAATACCTAAACGTCGTAATTAACTGAAGTTTATGGAGCTGTCGAAGTTTTTCACAGACGTTTCAGCCGCAGACGGAGCACTATGTGTATATGTCAGTAGCCTATTTAAACTGGTGGCACTTGATCGTTTTCGATCACTTGTATTCGTACCAGTTTACATTAAAATATGGTTACTGTACTGTGTGTTCATGAATATGGGTTTTGTTACAATCAGCTTGCCTTAGGCACCTGGAAAGAAAGCATTTGGTATCATTTATCTAAACGCTTTTTATACGCGTTCAGGTCAAAATCAGTTGTGGAAATGAAATTCAGCTGATGTCTTGATAAAGTCTAAGGCAAGTCGTATAGGCCTAATGAAGAAGTCTTTAAAAACATTTCGATAGGCTGAAAATATATATACGCAGATTATGGAGCATTGTTCAGTAAACGAATAGCGACTGTTAATGCACTTTTTTAAACGAACAACGCACAACCTGAGAATAAATCGGTTTTGTTTTAATTAAGTTCATTAGGCAGCATTTAGCAGATGTGGATGTTCGCAAGTTAAATGACAGTAGCAAACTACATATAGTGAGGTCTCGGACAGTGCAGTTCCGCTTTCCTGTGAAGAAACCGAATATACCGCTGATCAGCTAAGGTTTACTGCTGTCTTAAAGAGTGTCTGATATTCGGGTATAATAATCATTACTATAACGGGTTTGAGATGGTTTTGCGTGTTTATGTTCATTTGCATTCCTTACATTACTTAAGGATTAAGTGAAAGATTATTTTGAAGGCTAAATCACAGCCTTGGCTAAGCCTATTTCATAAATAATTGAGTTAAAATACAATATAAAACAAATACAAATGTCGTACTATTTAAAATGCTTTTTAAATTACGCTACTAACTAGTTACTAACTGCTGCTTTTATAAACTTAAGAGAAGGTCTGCGAATTGCGGGATAAGTAGGATTTCAGTATGATTTGTTAGATAAATTTTTATGGGTCGTGTCAATATTACAGTAGCCTAGGAACCTAAGTTACATCACGTCGTACTCCAATGTTTAAAGAAAGAGTTAACTGACATGCTCTGTAAATCGTGCTTTCTCTGGTCCTGCGAAATTCGGTTTTAGCTATTTAGGCGTACATAAGATCAGTTTACAAAACGAGCATCAGGTGCATTATAATTAAGCACTGTTTAACAACAATCAAGGATTCGGAAGTTACAGTCATAGGCCTAAAGAATACGGTTGCAGACTATATTAAATTCTCAAAACCCACCAAAGTTTCGCCACTCACGAACTACATAGGCAATAGGGGAGTTTTAAGCAAGCAAACATCTTCGTGGACCGTTTAACCTGAAATGGGTACTGCCTGCCGTTGAAAGTAACCATCGCTGAGGGATTTTCACCTTGACACGCTACTATTTCTCAGAATCGGCCGATTAAAACCCGGTACTAGCACAGCAGACCGCGTGATCAAGAATCAGAAATAAAACTCCCAATTCATGAAATTACTGTTTAGTAGGCCTCATATTTAAAACTAGGCCGAATTACGTGATTACATCTGCATTCACTTTTTAGCAAAACTTTCTTCCAAAGCGACGTGCAACTGGTGTACAGCAATGATAGATTACACGTTGATTGGAAGGGTACTAAAGAGACTTCATCTTATTTCAGTGGCCTGTGATCGGAAATAAATAACGATAAAAACAGAAAAAAAACCGATGAAAATTAAGCATACGTTTGTTCCACTTAGTATTTGGCCTGCACCCTGGATGAATTCTGATGAACTTAAACTGCATGAGCACTGGCTTATTGCCCACGCCCATTAGAGGGCATATTGTTTGTGCTTGGTGACATCAGGCTTTCCGCCCACAGATTACCTGTTAACCATTCACACGATCTATTTTTCGGATTTATTCAAACAATATAGGTGTGTTGGGCAGGGCAGCAGTTATTTGTATTGAAACTTAATGTTAAAAAAATCTGGAGTTCAGTCTTACAATCTTGTGGGTTTGTGTAACACCACTGGCTAACATATTTCAGTGACTGGGTGGAATAGAAATTATATGAAGTGAACAGCACTCTGCGATTTATTTTTATTTTTTAGACGGTCTTTTCCCGGTTTGGTTGCTAAGGAGAGCGCTTCTCTGTTGCAGGCAAGATGAAGGACAGGCTTCGTGATCTGCAAGCTGTCATTCAGAACTTCAGTGAGAAAGAAGAGCCTCTCAGTGACAATGATACCTCCAGCCAGTTCGAGCAGCAGGCTGTGGTCTTTGAGTCGGAAGACACTATGGAGGGCGTCTTTGTGGAGGGACAGGCCATAAGGAAGGAGATCTTCAACCTCAAGATGGACGTCAAGCGGTTGGGCAAGCAGAACACTCGCTTCCTAACTTCTGTCAGGCGCATCAGTAGCATCAAGAGGGATACCAACGCCATCGCGCGTGACATCAAGGCTCGTGGGGAGGGAATCTATAAGAGACTGCAGAAGCTGGGGGCCCACAGCAAAGAGCTGGAAGAACAGCATGGTACCAATGCCGCCGTAGTGCGGATGGTGCGCTCGCAGTACATCTCCCTGACCAACAGCTTCCATAATGCCATGTCTGACTACAACGAGGCTGAGATGGCCCAGAAGGAGAACTGCAAAACCCGCATCCAGAGACAGGTGGAGATCATGGGTAAGGAGGTCACCGGCGAGCAGATCGAGGAGATGATCGAGACGGGCAAGTGGAACGTTTTTTCCGAGAACCTGATGACCGACGGCAAGACCGCGCGCTCTGCACTCAGCGAGATCGAGAACCGCCACCGGGAGCTCCTCGAGCTGGAGGGTCGTATCCGGGACATTCACGACCTGTTTTTCCAGATGGGTCTGCTGGTGGAGGAGCAGGGAAGCATGCTGGATAACATCGAGGCCAACGTGAAGAACACGGAGGATTACGTGAAGAAGGCCACGACCGAGATCAAGCAGGCTGTGAAATACAAGAAGCAAAACCCATGCAAACAGATCTTCTGTTGCTGTTGTCCATGTTGCAAATAATGCAGCAAATATTAAGAGGACAAATTCATTCTCGTGTTTCCTCGTGCGTTTGGAGATGAGGGATGATAGCTGTCAGAGACTAAGGTTCTTCAGTATTTTCATCTTTGAAAAAAAATCTGTTTGGTGTTGGCCTTCTTTATCAAGGCAAATAGGGAGTTTTGAGCAAGCAAACCATTTCACACATACTTTCCGTATTGTCAGGGTCCTGCATATTAAACAGTGGACACTGGAGACACTTGAAACACAGCAGTAGTGGCAATGGCTGACCTTTAACCACAGGAACACACATGCAAATGTCGCTTAAACGCTGCACAATACCAGCTTGTCCATTGACATCGATATATTGATATCAAGCTGTCATCTGACTTTTCTGAGTTTTGCATGGTATATACATATTAAAATAGTTCTTCCGTTTTCTGTGTGTCAGTGTCAGGTTCCTCCTTGCAGTACAGTCTTGCTCACATGAGTATTATGTTGAATATATTGAAACACAAATATTAATTCATTATCAGAGGGACTATTAATGCTATTATCATAAGCAGGTTACATATTGTAGTTGGCACTGTAAATATGTTTGTTATGAGGTTCAGCACTTCGTGTCTTTAAAAAAGCCATTGCACTTTCTGCAGTGGGTGTTGTGAAAGAAAATTAATTTTTGCAAGAATAAGTTAGCTGGTTGCACAAACATTGCACCTAATGGGGCATTGTGGGCACTTGTACCA
Source organism: Mormyrops attenuatus (assembly GCA_026777985.1). NCBI lineage: Eukaryota > Metazoa > Chordata > Actinopteri > Osteoglossiformes > Mormyridae > Mormyrops > Mormyrops attenuatus. The sequence continues at coordinate 17,989,723 of JAODKC010000028.1, forward strand.
GACTTTTCACAAGCATTACAAAGTAACCGGAAGGGTATAATTAACTGTCTACTGTAAGACTAGGGTACACCATAGTTATGTTTAACGGGGTTACTTTGCTCTTAGGCTAATAGCATTTACTCAGACTACTATATAATATGCTCCTGACACGTACATGCAGTAACATGTTTTAATCAGCGTGTTGTCTGAAGCCAAACACTCCATATGTTGGTATGTCGGCCACCATCAGTATTCATGTCTAAGCAAGGCATTGCCGCGCCCCTGCTTACGACACTTGTCAGGTGAGTCAAAGAGTTTGCGTCGTCTTTGGATTTGCTTTTAACGAGACTGCCGGTATGGAAACGCTCTCATAATAACATCAGCTCTAACTGGCTCTTCCTGATTTGCCATGCGCTCGTTTGTTAACGCGACTTGAACTCAACTTATGCAATTTTGTCACTTTGTGCATGTTTAAATAAAACTGGACACACGAGCCTGCGACTCTGATCTGTATGAGTGGCTGAAACTTGGATAAATGGATATTTTATTACAGACTTAAATCATATGCTTATTATTATTTTTTACATTTAGGGATGGGTACATAACGCCGTTAAAGTTTATAAGAAATGGAACCAATTGCATCTATAAAAACGTGGGTATGGTAGGTTTCGTAATTATATTTTGTCCATCTGTGTATCGATAACTAGGTTTTGTTACATATATGGGCCCTAAATCCTTGATATGGAGAAACATCATCAAATCAAAGCATTCAAGTGCGTCTGACTGCCTGAGGCAAAAATCTATCTTCATCTAGAGTTTATCTGCTACCAGTTCTCTTACTTTGAAACAACGTTATATGAGTAGATTATTCTTACAGGAAGAGTATGGCAGAGCCAGTTTTGATGCCCGAGCAACCGCAGTTTGTGGTTTAAATGCTATATAGTCTTCAGCAAATGGTATAATAACAGAGCAGTTAAAGTACTAAAATAACTTTCCTTGCTTAGCATGTGCACATAGGCTGGCACGAAATGATATGTAAGAAAAACAATACTGCACAGGGAAGCCTGTGTATCAGGCAGCTTGGGTGTCGCCAGCTGGTTCGATTCCCCCATCCTTCGACCACCGGAAAAAGCCGAATAGCCTGACAACATCCGCAACTGGCGGAAAGAGCCGACGGAGACCGGCTGCTATAACACGTACACTTCGCACTTACAACCGCGAATCTTTCGTATGTTTCCGCACGCCACCAGAGGTGCTATTTTTCTTTTCTTGACAGATAGTTTCACACACATCTCACAGTTTAATGAAGTGGCGCATATATATATATATATATATATACATATATATATAGCTACAGATTATACACTGAACACGGCAATCCTCGTTATCTCCGAAACTACCGGAGCCCACAAACGTATTTACACAAACTGCAGCGCGCCATGTTGCAGTTTTATTATTGGAGGTAGAGCCTGTACTCGGGGGTCTGTTTGTACTGAAAGTGAACATGTATAGGGGATGTAAAGCACCTCTAAACCGCCCTGCGACGCCCCCGATGTCAGCCATTTCTCACATGACCCTTCGGTCCAGTTGCGTCGCCTGGATTAAGGAATAACAATCATAATACCGGAAAGTTAAAGACGAATATTATGATTTTATTTTCCATTTACATTCGTTCCAGCGCGAGAAAACAATGTAGCATAAATGATTAGCTCTAATAGCTGTGTTTGGGGGGGGGGGTCGAGCCAAGCAGCGA
>JAODKC010000028.1:18008318-18067919 GCA_026777985.1 Mormyrops attenuatus
TGACAGTGAGGTAGTGAGAGATGACAGTGACATTGACAGTGAAGTAATGAGAGATGACAGTGACATTGACAGTGAGGTAGTGAGAGATGACAGTGACATTGACAGTGAGGTACTGAGAGATGGCAGTGACATTGACAGTGAGGCAGTGAGTGACGACAGGGACATTGACAGTGAGGCAGTGAGAGATGTACTGCTAGGTGCTACACAATATCTCTTTATACACAGGTGCAGCTGGGCTCTCTGTGGCTGTGAAGGCTGGTTTGGTGACGTTTGGGGGGGTAGTAGGGGCAGTTGTGGCACCGTTCATCCCGTGAGACCAGACTTCTGAGGAGCAAACTGTGAAGCGGAACTCCTTCACCTACATGTATCTCAAAAATGTTAATGGAATCAAAAGATCAGAATAATAAAGGTTGATTTTGTGCATTTCATCCATTCTCTGTTTGAATGACATGATGATGTTGGACACTGAAGCAAAATCACAGAGACGATCCCAATGTAAGGAAAGATAGGAAGTTTTGTTGTGAGCTAGTCTCACTGAGATATTCTATAAATGTGGAGATATGACAGGACAGGCCTGGACAGAAGAAGACTAGGTTGCCTGTCTTGTCTTATCCCTGCATGGTGTGTCTCTTTTAGCTAAAGGGCCTTCAGTGATTATTTCATTCCCTGCGCTTCTAGGAATGTGAGTAGTCCATGATAATTGTGTAAACTACGTTGTGTTTAACTAGACAACGTTTATGGCTGTGACTCAAATAACATCCTTTAAACAAGAAGCACAAACCACTTTTAAGAAGCCAGAACCATTTTAAGAAGTTCAAAAATTTTAAGTAGTCCAGTCCATTCGATTTGCCTCCAGTCACCAGGGACACAATACAAATTTTTACCCTCTGCAGATTAGAAATCAGATGTTTTATGCAACTGAAAATAAAAAGATTATGTTAATGCTGGCAAAACATAGGACAGAATGCAACATTGTTATTAATAACCAGATGTAAATTGACCACAGAGGCTAGTTAAAGCACCTCACCGATAGAGGACAGTCCCCTCTCACAGCAGATGAGGGATAAACTGTCAATTACACATCACAGACAAATAGCGGAATAACACCAACCTGGCAAAGTGTTGTGACTGACATCCTAGGTGTTCGCTGCTCAAAGCAGATTAAACATCAACCAAAATGGGAAACTATATAACTACTGATAATTGCAGAACAAAGGTGCCATATTGTATGATACCCCTCTGCTGGACCACCAGCTCTAGAGGATGGATGGATGGATAAATGCAGGCCTGGTGAAAATGGCTGGCTCACACTCCTAGAAGTACTGGCACCCTCTGCAGTGCCAGCACAGAGCAGCTATGCGACGTCGGGGAGAGGACCGATGTCAAAGACACTGCTTGGTAAGCATAGTGAGCTGAAATAAATCAATTATATATAGACGATGAAGTTTTCTATCAGGGACGTGTGTGTATGGGGGGGGGGGGTGATGGAGGACTGAAAGTGCCTCCATTTGAGGTCCAGAGTCCCTCTTGTCAATCGCAGACAATCACCGATTTAGCAAACTCTGCAATCTGCTCAGATTTTCCTGGTTTGCCTGGTCACCAAATTTTATGCTACCGGGGGGGTCCCCCTCATCAAAAATATGTTTTTATTATAGCTAAAAATATGAACAATAAGCCTAAGTAATGGATTTGACTGCTTCCATGTGCAAAAACCTGAACACACTCCTTTGTTTGATATTGCAGCTTTGATAACCGGCCAACAGTCATAGAGAAACCTTACTGCCAGAAGCAGGCATCTGCTGCCTAATAAACAACTGTTTAGCATAAACAATGCAAATTTGACAGGATGTACATCTGAAGTTGGCATTAATAATGTTTTTATATGCCCTGAATGTTTATCTGTAAGAGGGAGCCTGTAAGTTATTCCCAGGTTTGGGAGGAGCAGATCCTCAGGTGATCCAGAGTAGAGATGGAAATCACAAATAGTATCAGTGAATCAGTTCTTTCCAGCATATTCAACTAAAACAGTGATTCTCAGTCCAGTCCTTGGGGACACTCAGACAGTCTGCATTTGTGCTCCCTCCCAGTGATCTGCACACCTAAACCAAACAATCAAGAGCGCAGCTGTGCTGGGAGCTGGGAGGGAGCAAAAATGTGAACCGAGGAACACTGCACTAAAATAATGGTTCATTGATTCTTGTTCATACTTTATTTTTATACTAAAATATTTTTATTTATAACAGTGTAACTTTGATTACATCAGTTATATTTTACATATGCTTAAAATGCTGTAGCGTTTTATATGTATTATATATCGTGCTCATATGTCGCCTATAGGATTGACTGGCAGTGGTTACAGGCTACTGAATGTTAAATTGCCATACTGCATCTCTCAAACGTCTGTACATCATTACGCCAGTAGGTGGCGAAAGAGATGGTATCTCTGTCTTGAAGGCATGATCTAGTTCGCTCTTGAAAGATCCATACAATGTGAACAAAAAAGGACGAATCGGAATCATTTCCTTCTCTTGAAATATTCGTTAGTGCAGAGACATAAGGATTCAGTGACACGCTGATGCGAGATTGTCCTACATGCCGCTGGAGGACGGAAGAAGTTGCACCTGAAGCACAGATGTTATGCTGATCGATCCACTTCGGTGATTTAGGGGTGCCATTCCCGCAGTAAAATGTACCTGCAACCTTCAGTCATTGAAATCCGTCATATTTCTCTTTCAACTTTTAAAATACAGTTTCCATTAAATATAACAATGTGATTATTTTACTAAGTCTTCGAGCTTAATAGTTTACTATCAAACGTGACCTTCGGTGTTTTTTGTGATAACAGTGCCAGGGTTACGAAGAGGGTATTTTTAAAAAGAAAATTGACTTGCGAGCAGAACTTAAGCGGCGGGAAGCGATTCAACAGGAGGTGAATCACTAGACCGACGACTCAGCTGGGATAGCAAGTAGAGTACAATGTGCGATATACTTCTCCGTAAAATGCTATTCGTTTTGCAGTTTGGTGAACATTTTCGTTGTATAACCCACTTTACATCTGCTTTGACAGTTGAGGTATATATAGCATATAGGGCCTACTTAATATGAAAATGCATAGGCCATATCTGAATGCGAACGATCGCTGATCATTCAAACAGATAATCATAGGTATTCAAATTTCCAAGGATCATGCCCTATAACCCCTAACCTAAGATTGTTCTCGGGTGTCTGGATAATGTTTGGGGAGTCTAACTAACCGCCATCCATACATCCATATAAATTATTAAGTTTTGACCCCCCCATGTGAAACTCTTCCCTATGCCGCTGCATACTCACAACACTCACACATAATCATACACTATGGGCAATTCAATTTATGCCAGTTACTCTAACTGCATGTGGTATAGGACTGTATAAGAAAACCAGAGAATCTGCAGGATCCCTGCAGGCCTGCACAACATGCAACCCCCACTCTCCCCGCCCCCCCCCCAACCATTTTTCTTAATCAACCAATAGCCATTTTTATCTGAGGATTGTAATTACTATTTCTCAATTTCACTCTTTTGTAATGGTGTTTTTACTTGAGAATTTTCTGTGTTGCCATAGGAAAGGAACAAAAAAAAAAACCGAAAAGACAAATTATTCATTTAATAAAACATCCTCATTCAGTCTGGACAATAAAGATAGAGAGAATTGTCCTTGGAAAATAGTTTTATTTAATAAAAGTATAAAAGGCTTGCATAGCATTAAATTTGTGCTTCAAAATGGGTTATTTTCATACTTAGCGTCTGTTCTTTGTTTTGCCGGAGTGATGAGGGTTAGGGTGATTTTGTTGCTTAGATCCACGAACTGGTTTAACGCATTATGTTGGAACAATAAATCAATTTAGAAATATACAATATTTCTCCTCCTTACAACTCATGTTTATCAAATGCTGCTGGTAAAAAACGAGAAAAAAGAAAGACCTGGATTTACCATACCATCCTCAGCTGCATGAACTAGTTAACGCATTTAGTTGACATCGTTTCTGGTGAAAATATTTTTAACTCATTTACCGGGTACTCAGTAGTACAAAAACCAGCATCGTTACACTTTATGGGCACTATCAATATAAGCAAATTAAATGCTTCGTTTCATACTGCAGCAAATTTTAGATACCAAATGAAAAATTACGCAAGGACGACTTTCTGAACTTCTTCCTGTTACGTATAACTGCGATTACTTTTGCAAATATAGATGAATTTTATCAATTTTATTTGTTTAAGTAAATTACTTTCAAAAAGTAGTTGATGTGATGTTGCTATACTATGCAGCCTACAAGCCGGGGGCTGGAGATAAAAAAAAAACCTTTTTATTTTCATACGCTCCCGATTACGACTCACTTACTGCAATCACGTGTAGCCCGAAATGGAAACGACTTTTATAACAATCTGATAATCATAGATACGTCCCTGACAAGTAGACTCATCCTCATAATTCAGAATATTAATTAGCGTAACTAAGATGATGCTGATCAGACCATTAGCCTACTTAAGGACCCAGACAGTGAAACTCCATAAAGCAATGTAATTTGACAGCATCAGTAAAAGTGTCTGTAAGAAATCTACTGTATATTTATGGGTCTATGTGTTATACTAGTTATAATAAAGAATGTCCTCATCAAAAATAAGTAATGTGTGCAAATTATACTATTTTTCTAAGTTTATCCTAATCCGAAATATGGAATCTTCTCTCTCCCCATCTCTTTCTCACTCTCAATTTCTCTCTCTCTCTCTCCCTCTCTCTCTCTCTCTCTCTGTCTGTCTCTCTCTCTCTCTTTCTCTCTCTATCCCTTTCAGTGACTCACTCTCTTTCTTGCTTCCTCTCCCTCTTCTCTGGTGGTCACTGTTCTTTTCATCCCCCGTCGGCCCCCAGAAGACGCGGAGTGAGTTTCCTGCTCCTATTAACCTCTCTGCGCTCCGGCTGGAGAGATGCCACCCTATCCTTAAAGCCGAGCGGGTGGAAAAAGCCACCAGGCTGTTCGCGAAGGTCGTCGAACTCCTCTGGGACCTTCTCCCTGCGTTTTTAATACCGGCAGCGGTAGACCATCACCTGCTAGCAGGACAGCATTAAGACTTGCGCACACGTGTCTTTTTCCTAGGTTACGGTCACCATATTCTGGGACGAGACCTCCTACCTCCCCCTGCCCAAGGGGACCCCTTGACCCTACCGGTGTGTGCAGATCATAGGGAGCGATCGAAGGGAGCCACGGCAATGTGAGAGCGAGTTCTCGGCTTATGGAATCATGCAGTTCTTAAAGAGCATTCCGAAGTCGGGAAAACTTAAAATGATTGCTGTGGTGAGGACCTCCCTCCAGAAAGTGGTGGTCTTCTTGCATCGACTGCAGAAGATGGCAATTTCCTCTCCGCGATACCAGAAACTGTACAAGGTAAGCATCAGTTTTCATCATAACTATTTTTAAAGAGAAACAAACTGAAGTCATTTCGCGTTCTATTTGTTTTTATTATTTAGAGCTGTCAAAGTGTTTAAAGTTACACGTGGAAATTATTAACTATTAAGCAGCTGCCTGAAACTTAAACACGTTGTTGTTCTTTCCACAAGACGTTGATCGTAGTTATTTCCATCTATATCTATAATGTTGTCGTATAAACTGCTATGTTATATTGGAAAATTCGTGAACACTTGGGTTGTTATGTACAATATGGTAATGAGTCCAGAAGGATGAGAATTTTCTATGGCATTAATTTTCAGTAAATGTGATGGCTGACTGGTCGTAATCTACCATGTATATTATAAATATGAGATTTTTGTAATAATCCCTACTGGATGTGAGTTAATGTTCTGTGATGGTAATCCACTGTGTTCCATAAGGTGGCCTATGAGTGTTCTTGAGGGGGTACTGTCCAGTGGGGGAGGGCATTTTAGGGGGTAATTCACAATGCACGTGTTTTCTCTAGGGTTAATCCCCAGGGCGTTCGAGAATTCGCGGGAATAATCCCCGGTGGATTAGAATGTTCTTTGGGGGTAATTCTCAGTAAATGTGCCTGTGATTTCCTTGGGAGCACGTGAGTTTCCTAGAGGGAGAAACTGGCCAGTAAGTGCGGATATTCGCCAGTGTATGTGAGCCCGTTGTGGGAACAATTCCCAGTGTTTGGCTATTCTGAGCAGGTAAACTCCAGGGGTCTGTTTGTGATGCACTCTCCACAGAGTGACGCAATCAATTGAAAAAAGACCTAACTTTCCATCCCTCGTTTAGCCTTTTGCTGGAGGTCCAGTCAGTCCTTCAGCGTATATCAACTGGCTCACCCGGCTAGCCAGTGCAAGTGAACGGCGCTTGCCGATTCTGGGAAACGTCCTCCCTCCCCCCCTCCGTACCGCTGCTGAAGCAGGCGGGGCAGGCTGGAGGACGTCGGTGCACAGATTGCGGGGCTGGGCGGAGGCGCCTGCTCGTGCTTGACTGAGAGCGGGGATGGGCACCTGTAGCCATGGCGTCACTGTTGCTATGGCACCGCCCTTTGATTGGTTGACAAGCTTGCTCCTCGAATCCCTTATTTGTCAATGAAGTTGCAACAGAGATGTCCCTCAGTTTCAGTCTAATGTCTCTCAGTAGTTAGTGCTAGACAATGCTTTTGCAATAATAATACTTATCTTGGAACTCAGGTGTACAATCAGTTCATCAAATGAAATATGATGGTGCTGGATGGTGTCAGCTGGTGTCAGGGAGGACTATGCCAGCAGTTATATAAACTCCATATGTTTATACTAAAGCAAATCAGACCAGCTTTCCATCATAAATCTAATGTGATTGAATAATCTGATCTGAATAAATTGAATCAAAATCAGATTAATAATCCATAACCCATAGAGTACTACTGGTTTTTCATTTATATTTAAATGGTTTTATCAGATAGTTTAGTCATTGTTTATACAGCCAATGAGAAGGCTAACCCGAAGCAGTGTCTGCTTTGTTTTAGTGGTAAATAGCTCTAGGCATTATTCATGAGCTGCACCGTCCATCCAATCAGCACAGCTGAGATCAGTCACCTGACTTGTGGCATTCGCGGTAATGACACAAAGTTAGCCAGGGGATTATGGTGCAGGCAGAATTTATTTCTGGGTTTAGTTCCAGACCTTTAGTGCAAGGGCTGGCACAGGATTCGGGAACCAGGTAGAAGCAAACAAATCCAAATCCACAGTCCAAACACGGGCATATGTTAGTACAGGGAATCTATGGCAAATAGCCAATTCTGAAAGAAAGGAAACCCAGAAGAGCAGGCAGGATGCGTACTCAGAAAGCAGATAATGTCACAGATATTAGGTGTGGTGGTACGTTCCATACCAGGCAAGCCAGGTGTGGCCAATATTCAGGAGAGACACAGTGGAAACTGAAGGGGCGTGGCTGAATGGATGCTGTGTTTGCTGTGAGTGATCCCCTACATACTTGGGTGAAAGCCAGAAGGAGGTAGACCAGGCTGTTGGTATCTCTTAATGTCAGTTAATGGTTCTGTTAGCGATGTTACCCTTCACGTTTGCTTGTGATGGGACTGGTCGCCATTAGGCCGTGAAGCCATTATGGTGAGAGTTTTTATTCAATTGACCCTATTAACTACTGCCAGTCCTTAAATTTCAGCTTGTCCTTTGAGTAGACTTTGAAGGTGTGTTCAGGAATTCAGAAACTGCAGAATGCAAGCAGTTAAGTTGCTCACACTGCCAAGCCAAAGACATATGAACTTAATCATGTTTTTTTTTTCATAAAATTAAATATTTTTGCTGATGGATGTAAGTCAGCGCCATGCGGTTCAGTTGCATGGCGTGATTGATGTCGTATAAAGCCGGTTCTCAGATTTATGCCCCGTGCACCGAGAGTTAACGTTTTATCACAGGGTGATACTCTGATACTGAGATGAGTGTGTCACCACCCAGGCTCTTATCATCAGCAATGTTGCTCATAATGTGTGTGAACAATGGGGAGGGGGGAGGGTTATTATGCTAATGGTTCCAAGCCATTCCCCGCTGCCTTTGTAAGCCCTCCAAAAAACATCTGGGCTATTTATAACACCGGACCTTTTTGGAGGTTGGCTTGGTGGGTAGGATGTCGGCTTTCACGTCTTGAAGGTCGCTGGTTCAAATCCCACCCAAGGCTCTGCATGTGTGCGGAGTGTATGCATGGTGGGCTGTAGCTAGGCACCTGCCTAAGGGTTCTGATTTACTTGCATTGCAGAGGAAGTGAAATGATTGTCAGTTTTCTTGGTAGGGGGGCCATAGTAAAACTTTGCCTAGGGCCCCTGAAAAGGTAGATCCAGCCCTGAATGTACATGTATCCATGGTTTGTTCTGGTTTCATACTACATTCAATGGACATGTATTTGGGTAGATGTTGTACAGTGGCCTGGAGCTCATCCCAGGCAGCACAGGACCTAAGGCAGGGCTACACCCTGGACGGGATGCCAGTGGTTAGTGGCCTCTTTTAGTTGAATGTGTGCCCCTTAATGGACAAGCTCCTAATCCAAGGTATCCTCGTGCCCTATGCTGAGGTTCATTCTGACCTTGCACTGGATAATGAATGGATGATCCCTCATATGAAATAATGCTTCATTTTCATTTTGCACAAGTACATCGGAAGGCTCATTTCTTATGTCCCCTCTCGCTCACCTTCTTGGGACTAACAGGTGAGAGCAAAGCTTGGGGTCTAAGCAAAGGATCCGGCATTTATCCAGTGCTTCTGGAACAATTGGGGGTGAAGGGCTTTATTCAAGGGCCGAAGCCCTGGGATTCAAACCGACAACCTTCCCGGTCATGGGCACAGAGTCCTAGCTTGCTGAGTCATACATCACCCCGATATTCTGTTTACTGGCCTGAATGCATCTACCAGTGTAATCTCATAACTGTCATCACCTGAAGCCGCCAGATTTGCTGACATAGTCGGGGGACAGGAGGTCGTGTGGTATCAGGGAGGCATGGCTGACCGGCTGCATTTCACTTGCGGGAAGTGGTTCCTTCCTTGTAAGGTGCCTAGTCTAGCTGATGTGCAGTACCTAACAGATTTAGGGGGCTGTGTTCGGTACTGTTAGTCTTGCCGCCTATTTTGGGCCTGACTGTTTTGTTTTCGAGAACTTAAAGTACTTTGAGTTTAAAAGGAGCAGGGCAGTGATCTGTTTGCCCTAATTAAAAAAAGTGTGTGTCTAGAACGGCCCTTAATCATTGAATGGACGTCTGGTCCATGCCGATCCTGTTTGATATGGGGGGGTGGGGGGTGGTATGTGTGCTTATGATTAAGGTGATGTTTGAGGTCACCTTCAAAGGCGGGGAGGGGCATGGGGGGAACGCTGCCACCAAGAGAGATCCAGGAATGTCAGGGATGGCATCACAGCAACATTCTACAGAGTGGAATGTTTGTCCATCACTTCTCAATGGCCTTGTTTACATTTAAGAGCAATATGGATTTGCTGCATTTATTAGCCAATCAAATGCGTTTTGTCAGGGCCAAAAAGTAACAAATGTTTATGCATTATTAAGGCTGGTGATCTTTTATCTTTTGTTCATTATGACCAATAATGCCATCAAAATGATTCACGACAAAGCCTTACCTGGAAATAATCTCCACATTATTTCTACAAAACATATTTTTTGGGGGAGGGGGGCACTAACTCAGATGAGAAAATTTTAAATGATGAGTGACTCAAATCATATTTCCGAGGCATGTGTGACCCAGCTGCCTATGTGATATATTAGCATATTATTTGCTCGAACGATCCCGCCTAAAATGATACCATTTGCCGACGTGCCAGGAAAAATAAGGCAGGTGAAACCTGGGGTGTTGATGTGCCTAATTGAGGTGGGGCAGCAGAGGGGAACTTCCTCCGTATTGCCCGTCAAACATGCATAAAGCCCCCTCCCTCAGGAAAGGAGAGAGGGTGTCTTATGTTTCGGCGCTGTCTCCAAATCAGCACAGATTCCCTCGAGGTTTTGGGCTGAAGGGAAACCCCTCGTTCAGATTGCAGGGTTTCTGTTTCAGAGTGAGGAAACGTGGGAACCTAAAACATGCTCATTATCACAAGGAAATTGCTCACCTCCAGGCATCCTGAGCTTCTTTCTCAGACCGTTTTGGGGCCAGCTACTGCTTCGCTATGCCTCCTATCCACATATGGCCTGCTGTCTCCACACAGCGCTGAGATGTGACTCAAGCAGTTGCGGGCAACAGAGTTTGGAGAGCCAGAGATGCAAGCGGTTTAGAGGCAATGCATTGTAGATGATCTCTTATTTGTCTATACTCTCTGCATTGAAAGTAAGAGGCCAAAAGCATCCAGTTAAACACTGGTTCTGTCACTTGTTAGTGCCCGTAGGTGTTTATCAAGCTGCGGCAGCAGTCTTCAGTGCTGCACACTCATTTCATATCATTTGCTGCCCTTGCCACGAGTCACTGCCAGTGAATGAATATTCATGACCATCCCTCTCCAACAAAACCCAGCCCAGTAAAAAGTTCCACCAAGACAGAACCGCAGTGTCTTTGACCCATTGACGGGTTGTTTTAAGAAAACTGTACGGTTCTCATTCTGTTCGCTAATACATGTTTGTTAAAGTCAAGAGTCATTTTGAATGGACAAATCAACAGCTCTTTTGGAATGGAAGCTCCACCTCTATTGATAGCTTGCTGCCAGTACAAACTCATACTCGGGATTAGACACTAACATAAGCACTCCATGGCAAAACATTGCAAGGTATAACACTATTTACAACAACAGACATGAATACATGCATCTGTTTACAAGATCAGACACACCGTGTGGGGATAAAACAGGCCACCTAGTCCTCTGTTGTCCAGGCCTGTCCTGTTGTAGCTCCACATTTATAGAATATCTCAGTAAGACTGTTGCTCACAAAAAAACTTCATAGTTCATTCTTTCTCAAAACCTTTCCTTACGTTGGCATCTTCTCTGTCATTTTGCTTCAGTTGCGGACGTCATTATGTCACTCAAACAGAGAAAGGATGAAATGCACAAAATCAACCTTTATTATTCTGATCTTAAGATTCCATGAACATTTCTCAGATTCCACTTTCCAGTTTGCTACCCAGAAGTCTGGTCTCATGTGATGAATGGTGACACAACTGCCCCTGCTGCCCCCCCCAAAAGCCATCAAAACAGCTTTCGTGTATAGAGAGATATTGTGGAGCACCTAGTAACACATCTCTCACTACCTCACTGTCAATGTTATATCATCTCTCATTGCCTCACTGTCAATATCACTGTCATCTCTCACTACCTCACCGTCAATGTTACTGTCATCTCTCACTGCCTCACTGTCACTGTCCATCATATCTCACTACCTCACTATCACTATCATCTCTCACTACTTCACTTTCACCGTCTATCATCTCCCACCGCCTAACTGTCAATGTCACTATCATTGCTCACTGCTTTGATGTCACTGTTATTTCTCATTACCACACTGTCACTATCCTCCCTCACTATCATCTCTCATTTCCTCAACGTCTATCATTTCTCATTACCTCACTGTCACTGTCTATCACCTCTCACTGACTCACTTTCACTGTCACTATCATCTCTCGTTACCTCACTGTCACAGCAGCAGCTGTGAGAAAGAAAGTGTCTTCATTCCTCGAAAATGGCTTACGTATTATTACATCATATCAAAATGTATTTGTATAGCACATTTAAAACAATAGGTTGACCAAAGTTCCTGAACTTCAGTGAGAAAGCGCCTTAGGACAGCGAGGAACAGGTTCACAGGCTGGATCTTGCATGAGTTTCGTTTTCCTCCCCAAGTGTTATATTGACATTTCAATCATTCTTGTTTGTACGTAAATGAAAGTTGTAGCATACAAGTGTTATTGTTGTATATATTGCTGCTGAGTTGCAACCTGTTGATGTTTTTACATGTTTCTCTTCCATGTAAAGATTATCTGTATGAGTTGTCTGTTGTCAGCATAAGTGTCACGCCCTGCCCATCTGACCCTCTTGAATTCCACCCTAGTGTGGCCTAACAAGCCACGCCCACTAATCGCTTGTCTTAAAACACTTTTGAAGTGTTTTCAAACTGAATTTAAAAGTGCACAAAGCAGGTTATCTTTACAAAATGCGGAGAGGACTCCAGGTATGGAGACTTGAACATGGTGACACAATAATTACTGCTGCGCTCTCAAGACCCAGCTGGCGGAGGAGTGCCGGGAGTTGCAGGAGGCGGAGTCTGCGACTGGGAGGGCTTGCTGGCCCAGGAGTGCCAGAAGCTGGCGGAATGTGGCCTGGAATGGATGGAATGGGTCCCGCTGTTTGACAAGCACTGCAAGCTGCCAGAGGAGACAGCCCACGGGGAGCGGTGGCACGAGGCCACCCAATCCGGGGAGCAAGAGGTGCAGCAGGTCCCCTCTAAACCATGGAAAGGGAAGGGTCAACGGGCAGGGGGAAGCTGCGATGGTAGCTTCCACTAGCAGCCCAGTGTCCACTAGCCTCACTAGCACTCACGAGTAGGACATCAGAACTCTATAGTTCTCTATGGACAACAGAAATTAATTACTGGATCTCAAGAAGATACACATGAGAAACAAATGATCACTGATAAAGCATTACTTTTCCCCAAAACTGGCAAACACTAGTTTGCCTACTGGGCAAACAGATTGACTGAAGGCTGCATCCCAGTTGCTCACCACAGATTATAAACCTAAACTGAGCATCACAGCACTTGCCAAAATGCAGTTTATTGATTTCAGCTCAGCATTCCATCCTGCTCACTGGTCGATCAAAAAGGCACAACAGTGCCCGAGGTTCCTGGCTAAAGAGACCCCACCTGTTCCAACCACACCTAGTAAAATTCTATTGCTGGAACCCCCCCCTCCCCACACTCAGTTTGACTTTGCTTTATCTCTTGTTATGGTAGGGCATGAAGGAAGGACGATCCATTACAGCTTACCAACACAACAGGAGCTTTATTAATAAACTGAACTCAGAAAGACACTAAAAATAAAAGGGACCATGAGGAATCTAATGCAGGCCAATAGATTAAACAAGATTTTTAACAGGCTAGAGCAAACAGGAATAAGTAACACTTAACAGATTCATGGAGCACACTAGGACAAATGTATTGCAGCACAATGACTAAGGATGGAATAAGCACAGGCACACATATACACAAATAATGAGGGTGGAACAAGAGGCAGGAATAACTATTGACATTAAACCAAACACTAGGAACCTGTCCTGTCCCGATTGTCCACTCCTTCCGTGTGCCACGCCCCCTCGTTAACCTCGTGTGGATTCCTCGTGTTTCCCAGCTGTTTCTTGTTGCTGTTATTAGTCTTGTGTCTTTCAGTCTGCGTTATGTTTGTTTCCCCAGTCCGGTCATTAACGTTGTAATGTTGTGGCGTTGTGGTGCTGCCCTGAGTCTGTACGACAATAAATCCCTCATTCCCCGATTTCACGTTTCCCTGCTCCTGCTTTGTCGGTCCGTGCCGGCTGCGTATGCCTGCACACGACAGAACCAACAATAACAACAAATAGGTGAGGGCAGTTCCAAACACTAAGGACTAGGGATTTACTACATTGGGAACCAAGGTGAAACAATCACAAAACTAACAAACAAGAATTAAGAACAAATATCAATATAAACTCTAAATAACAAAATTAACAAATGTCCAATATGGTTGAGACTGGCCTCAACAGAGATGTTTGATTTCTAAATGCCTGTTTAACCCATCCATTCACAGGGCAGCCTGGGAAGCAGGAGAAAACACTATGGACTAAGGGGCTACAACACTAAGGAAGGAACAAAATGTCCAGTGACACCTGCTGGCCAAACAGGGAAACAAGACAGAAAAGCACAAGGCAGGGACTGATTTTGACATCTTTATGGGAAATGTGATGTCCTCAAGTTTAATTTTAGGTCAAGGGTATATGATTTTACTTTTTGTCTTCAGGGCCTTCAATGGGCTTGCCCTGTCTTGTATTGTCAATCTATTGCACCTTCAAATCTCTGTCAGATATTTGAGGTCCACTTCTGATCAGTTTCTTCTGTCAGTCCCACAGTCTCGGTTAAAACCTAAGGGTGACAGTGCCTTTGCAGATGCTGCCCCCGAATCATCTGTCATTTCATAAGATGTTTAAATGCAACACGTCATCTATGGGAGCAGGTTCCACCAAAGCCTTTCGAGGCGAATGAGGCATGGGATGAGGTGCAGCAAGTGTGTCCTCGTTTTCTGTCATCACCAGATCATCCATGCAGTGTCGAAAGCAGTATCATGATGTCACAAGATGGGGAAGCTGAATGTTTTTTTATTTTAATTTTGGGTCTACAGTTTGCAAAATATAAATAAAAGTGCAATCTTTGTTCAGACAAAACAAAACCTACAGTTTTTAAGGTGTTTTAAAATGTTCAAATAAAATGCAATAGGGCTGTTATTTTTCTACATCTCACAATTTAGATTCCTTACCAGGCTACAGACGATTCAGCTCTTCTGCCAGCTGTTCCCTGCTTGCCCGCGCTACTGCGGGCGTTCACTCCTGGCAGTTCAGCATCACGCCTTCTGACGTCCTCTAATGTGTCCCCATTTATGTCCAACAGACATCCATCACGCATGGCAATGGTACGGAACATACAACATGCCACAAAGAACGCTGTGACCTTCTGAGGTCTACATTAAAATGTTCCGTTTGACTTATCTAAATATCTGAAAGACATTTTCAGCAATCCAAATGTCCTTTCAGTTACAGTATGTGCTTAATTCTGATAATGAACTCTGCAGATTTTTTAATGATACTGTTTTTTCTTTACTTAACTTTCTTTTGGTGTTTCATTAGACAGTATGATTACGTGAAATGACCAGATGTACTCTATAATAAAACATATATAAATGAAATAAAATAAAATACGATTAGTACAATCAACCGCGTGTTTGTATATACAATAACAAGCGCCCTGCATCCGCACGCTTGTAAAACACGTCGCATAAATACCAATGTGCCACTGACTTTAGACGTGGATCGACAACTATTTTGACACCGTGAAAATGAGCAATGCACTGGTGCAAACCAGCAAAACCACTTTTGTGTTTCGAATTCCGCCGGTGGAAAATAGGGCCCTTGGTGTTTTTAAAAGGGCTTTATAAATCGACTTGACTTGATTGACCGGTATGAAACGTGAGGATTGTCATTTATGTGAGACTGTCATCTGTTCCTTTACTGTTAAAGATGACAGTGGGTTCTAGTTCTTATGACTCCGATTCTGCCACGTCTGTATTAGCAGGGAGATCTGTTGCATCAAACCCAGCATTCCCTTATTCTTCCTAAGGTGTAACAAATGACAGGACTGCGCTACATTATGCAACAGAAGAGGAGGTAGAGAAACACGTGTTATAATAAAGAGCAGATTTGTTTAACATTTGTTGCATTTGGAAATAAATTGCGAAGCTGGTGAGGCAGTCCTGTTTCAGTAACGCATTAGTCATATTGTTAGTGTGTTAGTGATACACTGATTTGGAAATATTGACTGATACCAATAACCAATATATTTTTGACTAATATCCCTGATATTGATAACTTATATTGATAATCTTATTTTCTGACCCCCTTGCTGATGGGGGGGGGCTTCACAGAGATAAGCGGAATAACCAGCTCACGGTACATTGTTCCTTTTTTATTCTGTGGAAAACGGAAAATCAATCTGCAGCGTTGCAGGCTGGTACATGGAGACCTTTAATAAATGTGAGTGAGTATATAATATCCCTCATCCCACGCAATGGAAAATGCAATGATGCAATGCAATAGTTCTATGTTTAGCTCTGGTGTTGTTAACTTTGAATATTGATAAAGTATAAATAATGGCTTGCAGAATCAGCCAAAATTGATACATCTGATGCAGAATACTTTATCATTTTTAAGGAATATCGCAAATACTGATATATCGTACATCTAAACATATTGTTTTTCCATCACCATAAAGGCAATATGTAATACAATAGTATTAGCAATAACAAAAAAGACAGAAATATATTGCTCAGGAGTCATGAGAGAAAATCGCAATTTCGATTCTGAGTGAAAAAAATGTATTCATATTTTACGCAGAATTGTGCAGGCCTGCTTCAAACTTTTTTGCATGCTGCAAAGCATTCCAGCAGTCTGAATGAGTAAGTCCTTACTAGCTGGCTCCACAGCATCACAATATATTGATTATGTTCCTCAAATAGTCAGCAGAACATAATTTATTAGCACTTTTTAAGTTCTGTTTAGTTTCAGTGATGTTTGAACTGAGGTTAGTTGTCCAGTCGTCCATTGTCCACAATCCCTCCTTTTACATATTTATTCAGTTCTCATCTACCTGATTGACTGCAATTTTGTACAGCGTCTTCTAAATACTGTTCCAAATACTGCACTTTACATTGTGTCATTGTGTCATTGTGTCCTTGTTCAACTGCCCTGTGTGCCTTTAATTCCCCCTCGGGGACAAATAAAGTTATTTTGAATTTGAATTTGAATGATTTTATTGCTTGAGTCATATTTGCACACGTTTGCACAGCTAAATCATAGGAATTTAAAGTTTTAAAAGTGCAAGACGTGGCAAGACATAGAACTTTAAGGAATCTCAGCTTATTTAACGCTTGAAGAGTTCTGGAGCAGACAGTAAAGCCATGATTTTTTTTCTTCATACAAAGTATGCATATGGATTCTTCTTTCTCCTAGTTATAATCACCCAGTGCAAGTTCATCGGCAGAAGACAGTGAGCTACTTGCTAACAAAATCAATATTGCATAGATTTATTTATCATTTCTGCAAGCAGCGCTGCTTTCATTATGAAAATATTTAGGACTTGCCATATATGTTTCATGAATTCTTACATTCCCTGGGAACCCTCCACCAATATTTTACTATCATGATTTGAACAGTGAAATGAGCTTTGATATTGTCTTCCAAACAGTAGGCCTATTCCAGCTATGTGGCTCAAAAGATCTGACATAGTGATGTCGATTTTTAGAAAAAATCTGTAACTGGTATAGCTGACTGGCAAAAATTTGATGTGTGGAACTTGTCTGTAGTTTTCTTTGCTGTAAGGGAAATGGCTGAAGATAAAATCACCAAGGCAGACAGTCATACAGTATGCATATATATATATATATATATAGACACACACACACACACACATAGTAGTGTAATCATATCCTTATGGGGACCGCTCATTCCTTTCTATGGGAAAAATGCTTATGCTAACTATGACGACCTTAACCCCCACCCAGCGCTAACCATAAGTAACCAAACAAAATACACAAGTTTTTACATTTTTATTTTTTTTTCATTGCAGTCACGGATTTTTATAAAATATAGTTTCACAGGAAACTGGTAAAAAAAACAGGTATTCCTCACGTTGTGGGGAACACACACACACACACACACACACACACACACACACACACACACACACACACACAGAAGAGTCAAAATATTATTACCACCTGCTTAGTATGCTGTTGGTCTTCTGTTAGCCACGAAAACAACTGTGACCTGCCAAGGCATGGGTGGATTATGGGATTGTTGTTCTGTCTTAGGCCTTAGGCAAGAAAATACTGTTGGGTGCATTATGGGATTGCTGTTCTGATACCGTTGGGTGCATTATGGGATTGTTGTTCTGATTAAAGCCCTTTGGCAAGAAGAATGTTGTTTATTGCTGTGGACTCGTGGACAATGTACTGGAATAAGTGACTCTAGGGCACTCTGACCTGTCACGAGTTAAAGGGAATTGTCATAGCATGAAAGACAGGATACATCTGGTGGCTGAAGAGGAAAAGCAGGGGGTTGTGATGGAAGGTTGCCCAGGTAACGGTGGACAGAGACGCGAGAAGCTGGGACGAGAGAATCCTGTTTGTGATAGTTTGAGCTAATGATACAAAGTACTTAAAAACTCATGATATCACAGGTACACTTGCGTAATCAATGTCAGTATGAACGATGTAGCAACAGACAATCAGGTAATCAAAGAGTATGTTAAATAAGCATAACACAGACATGCAATAAACACAGACCAAAGCATGAGAAAGGAGGAAGTCAATTGCTGGACATGCTATAACTATTTCTGTCAATGAAGATCTTGTGAGTGGGTGATGAAAAAGTATGTAACTGTACACTTTCTGTTGATTGGATGTGCAAGCTCCTGGAGTAGGCGGAGCATGCTGTCATGTTAATTTGCATCATCTCACTAATAAAGATTTTACCTTACCAGTTTAGAGCCAGGGACTTATTCATATTACTAGAGGTAAGGCATAGATGGGTCGTTTACAGATACATTTTTTCTTCCACAACTTCAACAAGACCTCTGAAGGTGTGTTGCGGTATTTGGCACCAAGATGTCTGCAGCAGATGCTTTAAGTCCCCTAAGATGTGGGGTGCAGCCGCCATGGATCGGACTTGCTGTCCCAACATATGGCAGAGATGCTCGACAGGATTCAGATGTGGGGAGTTTGTGACCCAGGCTAACTCCTTGAGCTCTAGGCCATAACCGGCTAGCGTGACCATGCTTAGCTCTCTCCACCAGTGAAAATACCTGCAACGGGGCTTATGATCATCTGGAATACACCTTGGACCAGTGGAAGAAGGTCGCCTGGTCCAAGGAGTCCTGCTATCTTCTACGTCATGTGGATGGGTGGGTATAAATGTGCCGTTTCCCTGGGGAACAGATGGCACCAGGATGCACTGTAGGAAGAAGATAAGCCAGCAGAGGGAGTGTGATGCTCTAGGCGGAGTTCAGCAGGGAAACCCAGGGTCCAGCCTTTCAAGTAGAGGGTACTTTGACATGTGACACCTACTGTGACATCATGCAGCCCACGCAGACCTCTTCATTCCTTGAGGGCAGTGGCATCTGTCAGCAGAATGCACCCTACCACACTGCAGAACATGTCTGCGGAACGGTCTGCGGAACGTGACTAGAAGCTCAAGGTGCTGCCCTTACTGACAAATTTCCTGGATTTGAATCATGTTGAGCATCTCTGATAACGTGCTGTAAGAGCAAAGTCTGATCTTCAGTGCATAAATTTTTGAAGCTCTTCTTGTGGACTTATATTGCAAATACTTCCGTTATAAGTTATTACTGACAAATTGCAACAAAGTGAATAAACCACAACCTTCTGCACTATTCACTTTACTAGTAAGACTAAACTACTTTAACCATAAAGATCCGAAGCCTTATTCTAATTAATGACATTATGCATATTTACGGAAAGGTAAGGTATAACAGGGTTGACTTTACATTTGACGATACACTTCTGCTAAAAAAGAATACCGATTATGTTTTCTGTTTAAAACATAATTTACTAAATTGTAATACTTGTAGCAGGAACATACAGGACATATATGTGACACATATATTGTCAGAAATAAAGTACCAGTTTCTACCACAGAGGGTACAATTACTTGGTACTGGGGCTGAACTCTCATGGGTCCACTAATTGTACCATAGCTGTAGGTAAATATACCTTTCTAGGTACAGAAATGGACTCTGAGGAACATTTTTGTACCATTGGGGGGGACATTAATTTTATTTATACTTTAGGGAACCCCCTACACACACATGCCTCCCGATATATGTCAATTTGGCTGTTTATTAGAATAAAACATTTGAGTAGAACTAGACATCCATAAATGATGAGGAACAGAAGTGTGAGCATGGAACTTCGCAAAATATAGCCACCGAAGACAGTCAAATATCAGTGAGTTTACAGGCTTAACTACAAGGAAGGCAATTTCCATCCTGCGTGGCTGGGACCGGGAGAAGGTTATATCAGGGTGATAGCTTGATGGTTCATTCCAGCTCCAAGGAAAAATAAAGGCAGATTAGTAGGAATGTTTAATTAGAGAGCGGAGAAGATGGGGAACCTCAGAGGGCTCGGAGTTCATTTGTTCCTGTGAGCTCGCAGACAGCAGGGCTGTGTGTGACTCCGCCAGTATGGGTGCATCTGCTGTTCCGTGATAATCCGCCTTGCTGCTCACTTTTAATGAATTTACGCACACTTGCAGCTCAATTTGCGGGGTACGTGAAGCTGTTTATTAATTATTCTTTCTCTCTCCGTTACCAATTTAATAAACTTTCTTGTGAGTTCATTAGGTCCCTAATTGTGCAGCCTGTTCAGGATACTTGGGGGTAAATTCCATCTTGGGGGCCAGCTGCTATGAGACGCGGACTGCATGTCTGTGCACTCATAACAGAAATGACACTGAAGGGCCAGAAGGTGGTGTAGTGCAGGGGTGGCCAATCCTATCCACAAAGGGCCGGTGTGTATGCAGGTTTTTGGGGTAACCTTTAGGTCTGCTGTTCAAACCCAGGTGTGAGGACTCTTTAGCCAATCAGTCCTCTAATTAGTGACCTAATTAGGGAGTTGCAGCGAAATCCTGCATGTACACCGGCCCTTCACGGATAAGATTGGCCACCCCTGGTGTAATGCATAAATCCATGTAATTGTAACCTGAAGATTCAGCAGGTCCTGTTTGAGTAAGCAAACTTTCGCTCTACTAAAATGTCCAGGTGTATAAATGGATGAAAAAAACAATATGATGTCACCTGATATACCAGCATTTAAGAGTAATAATTCTAGTGTAAGGTGACCAGATAATCCATTCCATAAATGTCAGGGAGGACATTTTGAGCTAGAACAGGATTTGTAAATTACCATTTCAATTAAAAGCAGCTGGATTTCACTTAAGCGCTGAGTTCTTGCTGTGTGCTGATTGGTCAGTCTCCTATAACCATGCATGTGATTGCAATGTTAATGTGAAACAGCTGGATGAGTCTTTCAATCAAGGAAACAAACCAGTAAAGGCACAAGAAGAACTGAGCTATTTAGCCGAGCACAGGAGCCTTTCAGTTTTAAAGTAGTCTGTAAAAGCTCAAAGTGTTCCCCTTGACATGGATTATCTGGCTACCCCATTATAGCAGCAGTGTGAGTAGTTTTCACAGCAGGTGGAAACTGAACCTTGATTTTCTTGATTCCAAAATCAAAAAACACTGTTTTGTTTCGAGAAAAGCCCCCAGGTTTGCATGTACGTTTTTCCTCTTGCCATTATATTGAAAACGGCAGAGTTTGCTTCACAGCTGGACTGCCCACTTACTGCTTGGCTCAGCTGAACTTCCTGACCCGGGGGGGATCAGCAGTGAGACCTCTCATCTGCTCTGCCCTTCTGCTACTTTATTTTCCTGACCTTGCTTCACTCTACCCCCCCGATGTTCACACTACCATGTTCGTCTTCCCCCTGGTG
Organism: Mormyrops attenuatus; assembly: GCA_026777985.1. Lineage (NCBI taxonomy): Eukaryota > Metazoa > Chordata > Actinopteri > Osteoglossiformes > Mormyridae > Mormyrops > Mormyrops attenuatus. Next base: position 18,029,560 of record JAODKC010000028.1, read on the forward strand.
GGGCCTCTTCTCTCAGCCATGTGTGACGTCGGCGTTTCGCCTCCCCTTCTCTTCAGTAGTTTGCGCCGTCTCCCCGGTGCCCGTGAAGCCTCTAGATTTGTGAGCCATCGCCGATAACTGGCACTGAATCCAGTCCAGCTGCCTCTTCATGACTCCTGTAAAGGTGGTTTAGTCACAAACAATTAGCTAAGTCGCTAATGAAATGAAATGTATTTTCTGCTATATAACACATATTTAAGTATGTTTTTTCTTTGCTACACAGTTTGCAGTGTGTTCAAACTGAAAAACACAAAAAAAGGGAAAAATTATTCTCTGACCTCTTTTCAGAGAAGTCAAGCAAAATATCAGTAAATGTGCAAATCAGATACCATTAATAACACGTAGAAACCGCTTGACGATGTCTGCCAGCAGTCGTGGTCTGGTGATATGGGGGCGGAGCTCTGAGGGAGGAATGCCGCAGATTATTGGATTAGCTCGCTGAATTGGGCCTTTATTCTGTAGCTCCAAGCCTTAATCGGCCTATCACAGCTTCTGAATGTGGTTAGGAACATATTGTATCCTGTCAGATCTGCTCTTACTGGGGAAACGGCGTCAGTGTGCATTGTTTCGTGCCGTGATGCTAGGAGATGGAATCAGACAAAGTAAATTTAATCGTCTATGGCACCTTTCCCAGTAGGGATCGCCAGAGTGCATAATTTGAAGGAGCAGTGGCATAACAAGTCAAGTAGAAAGAACTGAAGGTAGCAACGGCACTGGAGCCGAAGACGCGTTAACACCCAAGGGAACAGGACACAGAATGAGCTGGCTGCCCAGTCACCCGGAAGAACACCGGCTTTTTAAGTTCTCTTTTGGGTCTGTGCGAGTTAGGGATCCCTGCGTCTAACCCTAACCCTGCGTCTGCTCTCTGGGGCGGACCAAGGACCGGTCTCCTTGTTAGTAAGATGTTGAGTGTCCCTGTCATAATGTAGACTGGGATTTGATCGCCCAATGAGTAGGATGGCGTTTTAATTTAGGGGGGGTCTGTGGCTCAGTGGGTCAGGCTGCTGTGCTTGAAATCTGAAGGTTGTGGGTTCGAGTTCCAGCATGATCCATCTGGGGCCCTTAACCCACGATCAAAGGTGCTGTTAGAGATTTTGAGCCCCATGAAAGCATATAATTCTGGGCCCCCACACCAGTCCAAATATTTAGGACCCCTATCAATCTGGGTCCCAAGGAATTGTCCTAACCCCTGCTCTATGGCAACTCTGCCCCCCCCCCATTACCATTCCTGGCTTTTTCAAAAACTGCACGCCTCTTCGGCATTAAATGTACGGTATCTGCGTAATGTATGCGTCGCTCACCTGAAGCTCGGGGAAGTGGGTGGTTGGAAAGATGCCCTGCATGGCGGGCCGGCCGCATGGAGGGAGCGTGAGTGTCTCATTAATTCCGCTGAGCCTCCACCCCCCCATCAAAACAGAGAGCACAGGAGAGTGAGCAATACATAAACACTCACTTTCTGGAGATACTCCTTCCGTTCTCAAATGCCATCCAGCTTCTAAGGAAACAGTATCCCCCTCCCCTCCGGCTTGGCCCTTTCAGCCTCATCTCTTTTTATTTTTATCTCCACCTGCATGCTTTTCATGTCACTGCTTTTTTGCCTCCAGGTGTTTCTAACCTCTTTTATGTCTAGCCATGCGTTTATAAGTGAAAGACAGGAGAGCAACTCCGCTGATCTCCATATGGGTCTCCGTCCATCCATCTTCCATAGGTTGTCCAGTACAGGACCACCAGAAGGTGCCTGGAACCCATACTGGGCAGCAGAGGCCATTCACCTGGCACTTTTATCCAGAGCAACTCACAGTAAATGGATGGGTTAACATTTATGTGTACTCTCTGGGATTTGAACCCATAACCTTTGCACCGTAAAGTCAATGCTCTGCTCGCTGAGCTAAAACTAGGGAACGTTTGTTTACACAAGCTAATAGCACAATAGAGGGCAACATACCTACCCAAGTCACGAACGACCTAATAATATTCTCAAATACTTAGGCTTTAACTTTGAAATTCAAAAATTGTTTTGTTTTATAGGGAGACAGGTAGCTGAAATAATATCTATTATTATACAACAACCCGCGGCCCTTGAATAGGATAAGCGTTACAGAAAATGGATGGATGGATGGATGGATGGATGGAAATATATGAATAGTGTTTTATAGCTATTCATTATTCTTCTGTAAGTTTTTTTTAAATATTTGTTTTATTCTTTCTCCAAGCAGCACAGAGTATGAGGTCCTGTAGGATATGGCAGCGCACATGCTCACACAAACAATCACACATTATGAGCTATTTAGAGCTGCTTTAGGACTGCGGAAGAAAACAGAGAACCCAGAGGAAGCCATTCGAACTCCACCGACAGGGAACTGGAGGCAGAAATCCAGCAGAAGTGTGTGGCGAGAATGTGAGCCACTCGGCTACAGCGTCCGTAATATATGGTATCGTCTACAAAAGCATAAATATATAGCAGGATTTTTTTCAAGTCTAGCAAGGTTCAAGTGCGCAGCCTGACTGAAGGCCAGCCCCTTAAACAAGGAGCCGCTGGCTGACCTCGTTCTTCTTAGAAGGGACATAATTTTATAGAGCAGGGCAGGAATGGGACGGAGAGTTTTAAATATGAAAGATAAAATAGGGAAAGGACAGAAACGATTCATAACTCCTGGAGTGTCACAGGAGTAAAAAACAATTCAAGGGGCATAGGGACTCTTGTAGGTGCAGTCATCAATCCGTTTTCCATAGCCGCTTTTTTAATGCCACGCCGCGCGCGGCTAGCCGGAACCATCGGTCACACTCAAGAAGCGATGCCTTTCCATCACATGAGCTGTGCACACACACACAGACGCACATACCTACCCATATCAACAAGGGGAGAACAAGCAAATAGCAGAGAGCCAGGGTGGAATTTGCAGCCCCTTGTGGCCATAAGGAGAACATGCACATTCGCACACACCCAGAAAGGGCAAATTAAAGACACATCCCACTCAAACAGCGCTGGATTGTGGGAGGAAGTCATGCGAGGAAGGGGGACATGGGGACCTCAGTGCTGCCCACTGAGCACCTGCCCCCCACCCCCTCCCTCCAAAGCCCCTGGATGCTTAGTCATAATGACGGAATCGTGTTCGCGATAGCTGTAGCCGCCACGGATGGCGCCAACTTTATTAGGTTTTGAAAGCAATTTGGCAAGCAGGTGGTCAAGGAAGTGCACTTATCTGATGCCATATAAATTTGCCATGTTCTCAAAGGTGACCTGGCTGGCTGGTGATCTATTTACTGATATAAGTGTTAATAATTATATATTACAGCCAATGCAGCATAATGTCTAATACCAATCTCTTATACCCCACGTAATATACTTTCATTAATTCAGTTCAATTCAATTCATTTTATATAGCGCCTTTCAAATGAGTTGCTCCAAGGCGCTTTAGATGGGTGTGTTGTAATTCATTACTATGTCATTTATACAGAATAATACAATAAAAAAGAAAGCCGGATGACAATGAAAATCCCAAGTAGGGAGAAAAAAAAACCTCTGGAGGTCAACTGCCCCCTATACACTAACATTGCAGAAAAAAGATAGATCGAGCTGCTTGCTGAAAGCAAGGTGTAAACAGTGGTCATGGTCAAAGTCCATCAATGAGTCAGTCCTCTGTGCCGGCCCGTGAGTCGACAGATTGGAGACTGCACCCACAAAGTCAATTACTTGCCCCTAAACCTTCTTTCTGAATAATTTTAAAAATATTTTAATTTTGGAAAGTATAGCAACAGACAGGATATTTAGGGTCTCTCCCCCTTGTGTTGTAAAATTTGTGGTGTCAGACATCCCAGTGGTCATCCCAGTAAAATTCCATTGCAAAAAGCCGGTGTGGTACCTCTCCGATGTTTCCACCCATGACCTGTTTTTAGAATATTTCATCCATGGTGGTGTTTGTGCATAGTTACCAGTCGTCAGCGTGACCTTTTCTTCTTGCATTCATTCTTTCACAGTAGAAAGCCGGAAAGCAGAGCCCTGCAAATCGATACGCTGGCACACCGTGCTCACAGTGAGATATAATCACAGCAAAGCAGAGCCGGCTCTTCCTCTGCGATCTTTGCGGATCTAGAGACAGAAATGCCGCTCGGATCTTTGTGATCATAGTCCGGCACTTCGTTAGGGATGATGTGCGGCATCCCAAACTTGCAATCTTAATTAGTATGCCAACTTATTAGTCGTATCGAAATAAATCACATTAATACATTCTATCTGTCAGCCTGGATATTTGTCTGTCTGGCTGGCTTTCTGAATACTGTCTGTCTGTCCGCACAACTGTCTGTCTGTCTACCTGGATATCTATACGTCTGTCTGTCTGTGCATTTGTCTGGATGTCTATCTCTGTTTGTTTGCATAACTATCGGTCTGTCTGGATATCTATCTGTCTGTGTGCGCATTTGTGTGGATGTCTATCTGTCTGGATATCTATCAGTCTGTCTGTATGTATATCTGTCTGCCTACTTGTCTGTCTGTCTTACATTGGTATGATAAAAGTACAATGGTAGCTTCTGGGATGAGTTGCGATCCAGAGCATCACCATCCGCAGTCTCTGCATCCTGTTTGGCGCTTATACACCCTTCTCTTCATCACCTGCAGGTTGCAGAAACATTCTTATCAGGTACCAGTGCGCCTCCTCAGTGCAGGTTAACTAGTTTCAACCGAGCCCTTTGTTTAAGATGACAACATGGGGCAGGGACTGCCTTATAGCCGTCTGCCTGCTTCAGCTGTTCCAGCTGCTTATAATTAGCTCCTGCCATTGTCACAGTGATTTTTTTTTATAAATAATTTTAAGATAATGAATCAAACTGAGTCCTCTGCTTATCAGTCTGAAATTAGAGCAGGATAAATTCTTGTCTAAAAAGAACAGAAAAAGAGATTGAAAGATAGAGAATCATAACAGATGGAACCAAAAAAGGGCTCACCTGACTTATATTCTAACATGTTTCATGGCGCAGTCCTTTTCTTGGGGGTATTATACACATTTTATAGAATAATTTCAGGGAAAATGTGCAGGCCTGAAGGTACGGCTGTCAGTTGGCTGCGGTGGAGTGAAATAGTGCCTCAAACAGAGAAAAATAGTCATAGATATTTGTTTCTTCAGTGCAGTCATGGTTGTAAAATGACTGTCGTTATACCTGTGATATAGTGAAACCTGTACTTAGACAGCGTCCGAATTCTCTTCTTTTTGGTCTGAATGACCAATACCTTAGAAAGCTGGCAGATCTAGTAAGTATATGCGCAATATTTCTTGCTTAAATGCCCCGATGATGATTTTCGCTATGCCTCTGAGGTCCCATTTCATCGCAGATTACTCCGCTAAGAAAGCCTGTCTCTTCATTGGCTGTTACTTAACATTCGATTTTATCGCTACTCATATTATGTGTCACTTTCATTTCGCTTCGTAAGTCTCCAGTAATTTTTTTAATCCAAATGTGCAGTACTCCTATACAGATAAAAAATAATATATACCGTACGTGTCTATGTACAATTATATTAGAAAAAAGTATTCTTCATTTTTGTTACTTTTCAGTGTATTGTATAATAAGCAGTGATGTATAGGTGAGATGATTTAATACTCCAGTTTACTGAAGTGAAGAAGATGGCCAGTGGAATGAATCTTCAAGCAGTTGCTAGCTAGTCAAAGAAAAAAACAATCTCCTAAACGCTAGGCTATTCCCACGGTGCAGAACCAAGCCTCAACAATAATGTGTCTGCTCTGCACTTTAAGTAAGATACAGCAGGGATCTGCTGCGGCTTAATTTGCTTGATGCACAGAGAGGAAATTAAGCAAAGTCACAGAACTGTACTGCATTATATTTGGGGTCCGGGTCTGTAACACTTTCCAGGCTGATTGATTTGTTTAAGCGCCTGAGATCTCCGATGCATGTTCCGCTGCTAAGACACTCTGTGGCTCTGACAGATGTTTGCTTTTGGGGAGAGACAGGAGACAGCGCAGTTTCCCACGCGCTGTGAGGTGGCAGTGTGGCGGATGCTGCCGCACCCCCCCCCCCGCTCGCAATCGTCCATCCGGAAGGATGCCAAGAGAGCTGGAGCTTTGAAGTTCTCTATTACTGTTTGTTTCCCTTCGCTTCTTTGAAGCTGAGATTTCAAGCTATTGTGCGCTACAAACACACGCCACTCTCTCGCCATTGAGCTGATTAAAAAAGCACCGTGCTCCTTTCAAACTGTCGCGCTCGTTTTATTGGGACCAGGTCCGGCCCCCTCCTGGGTTGGAATAGTTTTTTTTTTTTGCAAAATACTGCTTGCCATCCCGTTGGATTATAGGTGTTAATCTCTTCAGCAAGATGTCTCATAAAGCTGTTAATATTCCCCAGCTTCAGTTATCCGAGGAATGTCAGCGGTGAAAGATGCCCATGGAAAAGCTTTTATGCCCTGCAGAGAATTATGGGTATATTTCCAGGTTTTATTTTTTAAGATGATTACCTCTCAACTTGGCGCCTGGGGTCAAATCTCCGTACTGTGGGTCATTATTATAATTTCTGAGAGGGCCGAGGTGCAACATAATCTTCACCTTTGGGTTTATTTCAGCCGCAAGGCAATGACCTGTCAGCACAGATCTGTCCAATATTCTTCTCCAAAATGAAGGGGCCCGTGGAGATGTTGTTTTTGCTTTGTAATGACACCTCATCCTGGGGCAAAAAAAAACTAATCTCTCTGAACTCACATGTCAATAAAACTGCTGACCTTTACCTGTCCATCTATCCATCCATCTTCTGCTCATATAGTACAGGCCCACAGTGAATCTGCAGCTGAGGCCAGGAAGCACAAGGTAGTAGGACGGCCTGCTCCATTGCAGGGCACAAGGTAGTAGGACGGCCTGCTCCATTGCAGGGCACAAGGCAGGGGGACGGCCTGCTCCATTGCAGGGCACAAGGCAGGCGGACGGCCTGCTCCATTGCAGGGCACATCCACTCACACCCTCATGCATCAAGGGCAATTTAGCGTCACTGATCCATTTAAACACACATCCCTGGACTGTTGGTGGACACGTACAAAAAAGAGGGAGAACAAAACTCCACATATACACTGCCAGAAAAAAGGGTACAGCCCCCAAGGTACAAACAACAGCAACATACACCCAGTGGTACAAAAGTGTTCCTCGGAGTCCATTTCTGTACCTTGAAGGGTACATTTGCCTACAGCTAAGGTACAATTGGCAGACCCTTGATGGTACAGACCCAGTGACAAGTAATTGTAGCCTGAAAGGTACAGATTGGTACTTTTGTTTCCTTACAGTGTAGGATGGAAAAATTGGGCCTCAGTAGATTGATAATGGATAAATATGTTTTTGTGTGTCTATAATAATAATAACAATAATAATAATAATAATAATAATAATATCTTGCATTTATGCATAGCCCCCGCCCCCGGTTAAACAAGCTTAAAGGCTCACCATGAGCAAATGGGACAAAAAAGTCCGCCAGCACTGAACCCCCCCCCCATCTGTTGGTGGCGGGGCAGTGAAGCCACCAGATCATATCTCTCACACCCCTCTTATAGGTGATAAAATCCACCCTGGGGGGGTTTGGCTTTTCCCTGACTGCCAGTGTCATTCCTGGGCACTCTAACAGCCACCAGATGAAAATCTCACATCTGTGTAGTTGCAGGCGTCATCACCTTCATTCATGGGTGTTTTTCTGTGTTTCTGTGTTTCTCACCTCATGGCTTTATGCAGGGAAGAGTCCTCCATCGCGATGGGAAGCAATGTTGTCCAACATCTACACGGTTACGGCTTTAATTTCCACCATGGAGCTGTGTGCGTTTGCACATTCTTCTTTGTGCTGTCCAAAAGATATAAAATTAAGCTTACTGGTATCCAGTATACAAAATATATAATAGAAACATCCACTATTGCATCACGTTTACTATCACGGTAAACGTTATCATTCTTCTAACAACGACCATAATTCTTTGTGCGTGTTTGGCTGCTGAAATATAATTGTTTTCATCTTCAAAACCAAAATATAACTTCATCAAAGGCATTAATTAAAGACAGAGACTTGTGGTTGTGTTAGTAATCTATTCTAAATAGTACCGTCATCAAAAGCGTACGTACCTTGGTCGCTCCAAAGAAATCCGAGCAAACTTTGATGTAGGCCTACCCTAGACAGGAGACCAAAAACACTGCCAGTGATCAGCAGTTCTGAATTTCTCTGTAACGTCAAATCTATGTTTATCCGCACGGAATTACGTGACGGGATTTATGAGCGATCTGTCTTTGGGGAATGTCTGATGAAGATGTACTGTGTCGCTGCGCTGACAGCTCGGCGTTGTTTTGGGAATATTTATTAGATTAAATTGATAACTGAGTAAAACTTTTTCGCTGCTGGAATTCACTGCACGCCCGTGGAGTCTCCCATCACAGGTTATAAAGCGCGACTGAAGCTGATTGTTCTCGCTAAATTGAAATGATCCTGATTTCCATCAGGGCTTTTGTTCTCTTTAAATCTGCGCAATACTCGAAAGCCGCATCATCTGACGGCTGAACAGCGCGCGTCACACCGCAGTTTTCTGACTCCGGGAGGCGGCGTTTGCTCGGGGGACCTTCTCAATTGCGAACAATTCTAAGCCATTACATGTGTCTGTTGAGAGACTGCCTTTCTTCCCGCTGCAGTTCTTCTTTTATGAGTTGAGGATAAGTTAGAAAAAAACTGCCCTTCTATTGCAAAATAAAAATGCACCATGATGCTGCTTTTAGACAGTGAAACTTCCAATTCTGGGAGGTGGGGTAGTGTCCCTGACAAAATGCATGTGCCCCCTGTGCCCCCCCAAGATATGTCTGCTACTTAGGTCTGAAAAAATTGTATTATTATTATTATTATTTACATTAATATATGTGGGTTAAATCTTTGCGCGCTGCGAACAGGCGAAACACAAACGTAATCACATTTTCTTGACGGACTCTTAACGCGCGTGCGCCGGGTGGTAGATTAGCCGCGGTTTGTGAAAAGCGAAGTTAACGACACAAAAAAAGGATCAAACTCGTGCAAAAAGAGTCTAAACGGGAAATCACATTGAGTTGCATATATGTAAAAACTGCAAAATGTAACTGCAAAGCATTGCATAAATAACTTACTGGTTCTCAAAATCTTTAGATTAATGCTGGCAATCTAGTGTAAGTAATACTTGGCGGACATGTAGGTCAAATGCATCTGCCCCCCCGCAACAGAACAACTGGCCCCAGTCTGACCCCCCAGTTGAAATGCTCTAGAACCGCCACTGTTCAAAAGAGTTAAAGAGTTCTCCTATAATATATTTTCCCCCTAAAACTACCCTCCCTCTATTATAACTCCCTCTCTACCTTCCCCATGATCTTCACCTCTGGAGGACATTCAGCTGGACCTCGACCCCCACGGCGACGTCTTCAGGAACGTTGACCCGGGCCAGCCAAAGGGGGGCGCTGCTGAAGATGCCTCATTCCAGACACACCCTCCCAGCGGGGTGGTGCAGAGTGAAATTGAGCTGAAGGCCAGGACTGACAGTAGGTCCGTCCACCCACGGATGGGGGGGGGGGTGGCGGGGAGGGCTTAGTCAGAATGCTTTACCATTCCGAAGAACGACATCTGCCGTAAGTACTAAAACACAGCGAGGCAATTAAGCACATCCGGCTCCGATACTGATTTGGCACGCTCCATCCTAATGGATTATCCCATCACGACGCTCGCATCCGAGCTGCTGTTACATTCCCATGAGCGAATAACAACTCACAATAGAACGGAATTATCCATTATGCATGCAAACGCCTGGTAAATGCTCTGGATGGGTTTAATCATATTACTGAGCATCTCTCTCTTCAGCACAGCAAAATAATTAGTGTACATGCACATATAAGTGTCATTTTCTAAGGGGTGCAGTGCCTGTATTACATTTTTAGCCTTCTGATGTCTTGTCGCGATTGTTTTGCATAATTAAAATACATTGAGGCTGTCGGAGGGAATATTCCGGAATATCAATCAACACACATCAGCTTGAAAGATTTTTACAGATTTTGGGACTAACTCTGCTCCCTGGGACGTGAAAATGACTCATAATGTTTATCGGTGGCCTTTCCAGATGATGTGGGGGCTTTATCTGAGGGGGAGGGGAGGAGGGAGACCAGACCGGGAGCTGAGATGGGTGGTTTTCCCCTCAGGGTGCTCCCGGAGGTCACTGTGGAGAGGTGGGGTCCGCTCCTATCACTCCTGGAGGAGCTGTGGAAGTGGCTGCGCCGGATGGAGGAGGAGCTGAACGAGTGCGGGTCCATCGGAGGAGACGGCCTGACCTTACGGCAACAGCACAGCCGCTGCGTGGTCAGAGACCCTTTCTGGCACTTCCATATGTGGTCCAGCAGGGGGCAGCGGTTAGCATGGCGTTAAAGCCTCTGGACCTGTGACTGAAGGGTAGCTGGTTCTAGCTACCACAGCCCCCTGCAAGCCACAAAAACATGATTGCCTTTTCCACTTGCTGTAGCGATAACTGGATCTAAATATGTATGTTGCTCCGGTTAACATATTTTGTGTTGCAATTGCAATGATAAGGAAATAGGATGTAGCAAAAAAATTCTGGGTAACTCAAGGTTGGTTATAAAGTGTTTTTCCTTAGGCAGTGGTCCTGGAAAAAGATTCCTTTATTTTGTTTACTTATTGGTACATAATTTTAGTAGATGATGTTTTTTAAGGGCTGCTTTTATTCAGGCTGGAGAATAAATAAAATAAACGTTTTGTGTTCTTTTTCGGCAAGATGTCTAAGAAAGGAATCGTGTTTGTTGAGTATTCCGATTCCTTCTGAGGTGTCACTTTTGACCTCAGTGTCACCTCCTGCTGGCCCTTAAACTTCATGCCCCCTAGTGGCCATCTAACATAATGGTTTCTGACTTCAAGCTATTCTGCCATAAAAAGTAGATCACTGCAACTGCATGTTTTCTCAAAATTGAGTTTTGATAGAAATTGAGTTTCTTAGGCTCGGTGTTATCTCACGACAACAAATTTCGAAACCCTTTTTCCCAGTGTTAGTGCAGTTACTGTGTTTTGCCAAGTAGTACAATATTGGCACCTCAACCTATCTGTTTGAACATCTGTCTGATGTACACCATCAGAAAAAAGGGTACAGCCCTTGTACAGTTTTGGTCTCCAAGGTACAAACAAATTTAATATACCCCAATGGTACAAAATGTTCCATTTCTGTACCTTGAAGGTACATTTACCTACAGCTAAGATACAGTTGGCAGACTCTTGAGGGTACAGCCCTGGTGAGTAATTGTATCCGCAAAGGTACGAATTGGTTACTCAATTTTTTTTACAGCATAATGCAGTCTGTTGGTAGGAGGCTGTCTGTTGACTAAGAAATGGGGTTTTAGGACCAAATGATTTCAGGTTCTGCACTCGATTATTGTCATTCCATCCTGGCATCCCCTACCTTGGTGCCCCCCCCCCCCAGGTTGGATTTGACCCTATACTAGATAAGTGGTTGGAAGATGGATGAATGAACTTGATGTTACACTTTTAACCTGAATTGCTTTAATAAATTGTTCAGCTATAAAAAGTGGTTCAGCTCAAGGCAACTCTCTGTAAGTCACTTTTTGAAAAAGTAAACTTAAATTAAAATATGTCTACTTGCCTGTGTTGATAAGGGATCTTTGTAATCTGTATGCCAACATGCATTAATTTGGAAAAAGAGAGATCTTGATTCTGTACTTTAACGCCTTTGCCAGAGCGTAAAAAATGAACTTGGGCACATGAAAGTCAGAGAGTGTGAACTAGATTTGATATGTTGACTTTGAATATCGGCTCGTTTAATTCCTGCCCTCCACACTGTTTTGTAGCCCTGGATGTAGCTACCTGGATATGTTATGGAGTACGAAAACATCTGGCTTGAGGCTAATCGTAAATAAATGACTTTGCGAATACTTAAATGCAGTGTCGACAAGTGGAAGTCGAGATTTGAAGGCTGTTTTGTTTAATACGTAGTTTATATACACAGGAAAGAAACCACAGAGGTAAAATATCTAGTAGCAATATGTTGTCACAGAGGTTGTTATGTTGCGCAGCACGGTGTCTTGTTGGGTAGGGCTATTTCCTCATATTTCTATGGTTGTGGGTTTGAATCCCACCCTTGGTCTTTGTGTGGAGAGCTTGCAGGTTCTGACCACGTCACACAGGTGTTGTACAGGTTCTCTGATTTCTTTTTTCTGGTCTAAAGGCATGCATTGAAGTTAACTGGAGTCTCTTTATTCCCCATAGTGTATGATTGTGTGTCTGAGCTGCGGTGGATGGGCATTGCATCCTCCCTACCTAGTGCCCTGCCTAATGCCCTACTTAGTGCCCTGCCTAATGCCCTACTTAGTGGCCTGCCTAGTGCCCTGCCTAGTGCCCTACCTAGTGCCCTGCCTAGTGCCCTACGTAGTGGCCTGCCTAGTGCCCTGCCTAGTGCCCTACCTAGTGCCCTGCCTAGTGCCCTACTTAGTGGCCTGCCTAGTGCCCTGCCTAGTGCCCTACCTAGTGCCCTGTCTAGTGCCCTGCCTAATGCCCTACTTAGTGCCCTGTCTAGTGCCCTGCCTGATGCCCTACTTAGTGCCCTGCCTAGTGCCCTACTTAGTGCCCTGCCTAGTGCCCTGTCTAGTGCCCTGCCTAATGCCCTACTTAGTGCCCTGCCTAGTGCCCTGTCTAGTGCCCTGTCTAGTGCCCTGTCTAGTGCCCTGCCTAATGCCCTACCTAGTGCCCTGCCTAGTGCCCTGCTTAGTGCCCTGTCTAGTGCCCTACCTAATGCCCTACTTAGTGCCCTGTGCTGCCTGGAACTGGCTTCAGGATCCTTATGAGTAGGATAAGTGCTTGGAAGATGGATGGATCACAAGGTTTATTAGTTGATTACCTAACACTATTCTGTCTAAGCTATCAAAAAATATGGCATTTGTTAAAACAAGTGACAAAATCAGATCTAGACAAAAACACTTGTGGTTAATTGCGATTGATTAAAAGGAGGCTCAGTATGATATCCCATTATAACTTTATGAGTGCTGTTGCTATAAAATGACAATTTCTGCCTACATCAAAGATATTTAAGGTGATTCAGAGTCATTATCTTTGGAAAAAATATTACCACATTTAATGGGGTGCCTGTAAATCATTCATTTTACGATGTATGTTTTTTTCTTCTGTTCATTTTTTTCCTTTACACACTTACTCATCTTTACATCGTTAAAGGCAAAAAGGGCCTGTTGTGTATTTCCTTTTGCACTTGCACGTTTCTCAGACCACATTTTATAACTGCACACCGATAAGTCTGTCTGCTCGATTGCATGTTTCACTAATGAGGACCTGCTTTGTTATTATAGAAATTCTTCTAGAGGTTGTATTCTAAGTTTTTTTGGCATGTTTTGAATCTGCTTCAGTTTTTCCCACAGTGCATGATTAAAGTTTGATTAATTAAGCCATTCGCTTTCTCATAAGCTGCTTTAGAATCGGAGTCATTAAACTCATCATTCAGCCTCTTAGAAAAGAAAAACAAGGAAAAAACATTCTGAAGAATGCAAGTTTCACTGAAACCATCTTATTCTGTAAAATGTGCTTTGTGGCATTGAATAAAAATCGAAAACACTAAAAAGCATTACAATAAATAAATGTACACATTTTATACATTTATTGCTATTTTGTCATGCTCCTACAGTACAATCAGTAAATCCTTTCAGTGTTTCTGGCTAAATATCCATAGTGTACAGATCACAAAATATCAAGTACTGTACATCCCCAACTGTTTAAGCTAAAACCCATTGGATAAACTCAGGAAGGAGAGTCAGAGGGAGGCATGTCCTCTGATTATATACTTGAATAAAGTTCATACTTAAAGAATAGTTATTTTCCTTTACTTGACTGTTTTACTGGTTAGCATATTTTAGGTTTTTTAATAAAATTCAGTTTGAGGATAGTAGCCTGCTTCAGAGAAATTCATGGAGAGATCGTGATGGATCTCATGCAGTATGTCAGCTATAAAAAGCTCTCTTCCATTTCATCATAAATTTCCCTGCATAAGCCTAAAAGAACTTGAGTATTACCTTTAACTTTAACTAGCTAAGACACTGGTGTAGGACTCTTTATATTTTGTTGTTTTTTTAGGTGTATCCAAAAAACATAAAAGAATTGTGGACATAATTTGAAGAAGAGGAGAAAGACTTTTTACAGTGTTTGGGGATTCTCTGGTTTTGTAGCTCATCCTTTTACATTAAATCACCAGATTTAATTTAGTTATTACCCATATATTGTACTTAAAAGAATCCCTGTATTTTTGACGTGCCATCTTTTTGTGGGTATCCATGTAGAATTGGCTTTTATGCACTTGACTGAACTAATCTTTTTCTAATAGGATAGGTGGAGTGAAGCTGTTATCTTCAGAGAGAAGGTCTCTGTAGTGCAGGATTTTCCCTAGAGAAGTGTTTCCCAATCTGATCCTCAGGGACTCACGGACAAGCCATGTTTTTGCTCCCTCCCAGCTCCCAAGGGAGTAAAAAAATGTAGACTGTCTGGTAGGGGGCTCGGCAGGAGCAAAAACATGGACTGGCGGCGGGTCCCCGAGGACCAGATTGGGAAACACTGGGCTAGAGACAAGACAACAGACTAGAATGTAGGACCTGGTTTTTAAAATCTCAGTGCTCTTCTCGCTCGGTACTCAGGCCTGAGGCTCACATTAAAGGGGCCCGAAATATATCACAGGAAACGACCATTTCAGCTAATCCGCCTGCTACCTTTCCGGCATCAGTGCGGAGAGCGAAACCTGGCACATGTCAGCCATAAAGCTGATTAATTTATTTCAAACGGCTGATTGCAAATTTCAGAGTTACGGGTTCAAGGTCTGGCTCGTAGGTTGGCGTCCTTGAGCCTTTCCTGCCAGACGTTTCAAGGCCAGTCATCCATCCATGTTTGAAGCTGCTTATCCATGGTCATCATCCTTTGGTGGCAACAGATGTAATCAGTTTGGTGAAATGAGTATGAAGCCCATGAATGTAGCAGTCAGTCACATCGGCCCGTTTGTTTGTTTTTCTGCTATTTAAACTCGTTTTTCATTTTTTTTTTCTTTTTGTAAACACATAAATTTTTTTGCCGGGAAGCATCTTGTGTCATTTCTGCTAGCTGCAGATAAGTTAATATAACAAAGAGAAATTAATTACATTCTCCCAAAAGTCATTGAAAGTGTGTCGAATAAGCTGAAATTATGCAGTAATTGGCTGTTTGGAGAGAAAATGTGACTTTTTATATGTAGTCAAATGAAGTTCAATGATAATAATAATAATTATTATTATTATTACTTTAGAACAAAGGCCTTATTATTATGTGTTTGCTGTAGTAGTACAGTGTATTTATAATTACTGAATTTTGGACGGAATTTGCCTCACCACAGGTATTCTTCAGGCCAAGTCTGGTCAGGTCAATTTCTCTGCGAGATTTCCAGCTTGCTTCTTGTCGTTAACAATGTTTCTGTCGATAAGTCAATTTATCTGTCTATGAACTTAAGGGAATATTTTCATGCTTAATTAGAATATTTATCTTCCTGTACCCTGAGCTGCCAAAATCAGGATCGTGGGTCCCTGCTTTGCTTTGTGATAACCTTTATGTGTGGGTAGGTCGGCAATATGGCAAAAATATCGTATCGTGATGTTTTTCAGGCAGGATCACGACCCATGATCTTATCACGATTCTTTTTCATGCCTGTTTTTTAGACTATTTTTCAAGTTAGTTCATGGCTGCAGCGGCTCATGCACTCGCGTGAGTTCCCCTCGCTTTTTGACTGCCAGCATACTCAAAAACGTCTGTCATGCTGCCATCTGACATGTGAACCTGATCTGCGCAAATTCTGCAAACAGCTCCATATTACTGATGTTGCATTCTTTTTAGGGACCAACTCTTCCATGACGTCCAGGCCGCTGCGTCGCCAGATACGGAATGTGTTGCATGTTGGTATGAGGGCATGAAAGGCAGAGAGGAAGAAATCCCAGCCAATACCTTCTGTTTGCTATTACCGGTTTAGTGGTGTGTTGAACCGGATTTGGCTGACAAAACAACTTTAGCTCTAGTATGACCATTGAACTGCCAGTGATAGAATGCGTACTGTAGAACGATACTAACGATCTCTCTGTAAAGGCAGATGGTGTAGATGTTTTAATCGTTCAAGATCTAATATCACCAAATTACAGGCCCTGAGGACCAAGCTGGTGAATTATGAGCATGTATTGGTCGGTATACTGGACCAGGTCTGCACGCTGCTGGCCGACCAGGTTATGGACGAAGCAAATAAGCCATGGGAAAGCTTCACACCCAGACACGGTGAGCACTTGGCTGGTGGTGCCATGAAACGCTGATGTATTTCATACTAGTCTGTCCTTGAGTGATACTGCTTTTGAATGAATGCATTTTCACACGATTAATACGAATTGTAAAGTTATGCAAATGTGACACTAATGCTGTGTATATCCTTCAAAATGTGCTAACGGGCAAGATTCTTGCTGTGAATTTCGTCTTTTTCTTAAGGTTAGGGCAGTGGGGGGTTTCTTAATTTAGCCAGTCAAAGTTCTCACTCCTAATTCAGGCAGCCTATGCTGTCAAGTGGGGAGGGAGTTGGATTTTCAGGGGCGTGAATCAGAGCATGTTGATGGCACACTTCATTGACTCTAGGAAGCGCAGCCTTGCTGACTTTGGTGAAATGTGCTGTCAGGCGTTCGGTGGCAGGGATGTGGATCTCGGCCTGGGATGTCAGCTTGCGAGCTGAAAGCCAGATTAACAGGTGCAATGTATGTGACCATCGAAAACACAATGACATCATGTGACGCATCCAGTCACAGGTTGTTTTTACTGCTTCATCGATAATTATGCTTTTTCCTGAGCAATGAAGCTCGAATATTCTAGAAAATTATAGAATAGAATAGTACTAAAAGGTTAAATTCTCATATGGAAGGCATATTTCATCTATTAATTAAAGGTAATTATTTAATCAGTGGCTGTGTTTGCCTTCACTCATATCATGCATTTGTATGGGGTCCCCAAGGTCTGGCCACAGACAGTCACTGCACTACAAGTCATGGGGGGGGGGGCCCGGGAAACAAAAACCTACGCCGGGGTTTAATGTAAGGTGATGGTGAGCAGAAAAATGTAAAACATCAGAAGGTGTTTGAAGGAAGAGCAAACAGCCTCTGGCTAACTGATAAGCGGCCCCCGCAGTGGGCTAATGACCGTAATATTCCGAGTTGAGCTGTGTCCCAGCTCCTTCCCTGCTTCCTTAAGATGCTGCGGGGGAGGAGCTGGTGCGGCTCACGGCCGAGGTCGTCCGCAATCGGGTCGAGGCGGTGCAGGAGTGCTGGGAGATCCTCAGCGGCCGGGTGGACAGCTGGCAGAGGAACATGGAGGAGGCCCTGAAGAAGCTGCAGGACAGCGAAGGGACGACCAGGCAACAGTCACAGGAGCCACAAGAAGCCTGGAAGCCCATGGGGGATATCGAATCCCTGCTGGACCAAATTCAGGGGACTATTGTGAGTGCTGAAGCCAGATCTAGGTTTAATATAACTCTGTGCACTTTTCCTATAGGAGACACGTAGCACTTTCAACATCCAGACAATAGCAGACTTTTGCTCACTCAGTACTGTCTGATTCTATCAGGTCTTCACGGAGGAATTCGCACCTCTGACATCGAAGAGCAGCCCCAGCTATCTCCCCCAACTCGGAGCTCTGCTTTCCCAAAACACATACAGTAACCTCAGTATGCACTGGAAACTCATACAGGTGTGGAAAATTCCTCCTTTGATTTCTTTTTATTCCACTACATCCCGATTGGTATAGCATGGTGTAGTGGAAAAAGTCACTGTCAAAATCTACAAAAAGCTGGGTCCTCCCGTGGGTCCTTGGTATCCTAAAGAGAGTTACCATTTCCCAATTTTTGCATTTACCCCCTCCATGCCCTCTGTTCCACCTGGGCCTTGATTTTAACAGGAAGAAATGATCTGTTTTAAATTCCCTCTAAATTGCTGGCACAGATGGCTTTGCCTGGCATCTCTAATGAAAGACTTAGAGCTGTCTCCACCGAACGCCCTTGCATTGTGCTCTGACGAGGTTTGACTCTTCGCTCTCCTCCGGGGTTCCGGCGTGCAGCTTTATTGAGTGCCTCCATCGATTAGTGCTTCTGGAGGACACTGGTAATTAAGCTGCTTCCCCAAAAAGTGACACCCCCGTGACCAATTTGCACTGGATGCCTCCGGTAGCCACATCCCTGACCTCTTCACGCCCAAGACCAAAACTCAGATAACAGAACAAAAACACATAGGGGTCGGACTGTCTTTACTCTCTGAAATGTGCTTTCAACATACCAAGGACCCTTGTTGCTAGGGGCCATTTTTTGGTCATATATCGTCAGCTACCAGGAAATATAAGGAGTGAAAGTTTGAATTACATAAAAATGTAGAAGGAAAAATGATTGGTTCAGAGAGACAACCAATCAGATTGTAGAGGAGGTGGACCTAAGCAACTACTGTAGAGGAAGCGGGAGCAAAACATCTGATTGGTTGGTCCCGTCTTGTCTAGTTGCTTGGACCCATCTCCTCTATAATCTGATTGGTAGCCTCTCTGAACCAATCAATTTTCCTTCTGCTCTCAGAACATTTTTGTGTAAGTAAAACTCCCATGAGTGAAAGCTCACTTTGTTGTGAATGCTTTGAAGGAGCAATTAGAGGAGCAATTCAGCCCGCCAGAGAGTTGCTGACAAGTGTTTATACTGCGCTCACCTACACTGTAAAGTCCATGGCCTTTATCTGCTTTAGGGACATTTTAACCTTTATGTGTCCCCATGAACACACTGTCCTAATGGCAGCTATTTCCAGTCCAGATTCACTGTTAAACACCTGAAAAAAATTTAATTTAGTGTGAAAAGGCCTCAGATTTCACACAAACAAATAAATGAATATAACTTAGCTGTAACTGGTTAAAAATGACTGATTCAGATTATTATTTAACTTCTTCAAATTCTGATTTCAGTATGAAGAGCTTTCTTGGAATATGCAAATATTGTTAGATGGTGCACTTGTAAAATGCAGTCTGACTTGTGGTCAACAGGTGGCCACGGAGGAGCGATTTGGCTTATTTCACGACACGGGACCCTCGTCTCAAGACTTCCTGTCCAGTAAGGAATTCTTCTGTTGGGACTTCCTGTTTTTGCTGTATCTTCTTCTGCATTATTGATCAGCTTGATTTTTAAATGTGTTTTCTTTATATCCTGCTGAGCATACAAAATGAGATCTTCTGCTTTGTTAAAAATTCAGCGTCCTATACTTCAAATGGTGATGAAATGATAATTAAGCTGCAGTTGTCGAATAACTTTTTTTTTTTCTCCTCAACTCTTTGTTATCATTGCACTCCTTTACCTTTACCTTTATTGGATTTGGTCTTGCAACATCCTGGCTAATCTTATTCACCCGGGATATAAATACCACGATACTGACAGAGCGAGATTAGAAGAAAAGAAGCAGAATGCTGTTTCAGCTGTAAATACCGAACTTGTTTGCATCTTAGTGGCCGTAGCGACTGACACAGGTTTCTGCCTTTTAATGGGCTTCGCATTAATTCCCGACTGATCTTCATACTCTTATTCTGGAAATTACGCTTTATTTCATTTATATTATGTCCTCGTGCCATTAGCCAAAGCCGTGACAAACTACCCAACCCTGTCAAGGCGACACATCCCCACCGTGCCCTGCAGGCCGACTTGACAGCTGTATTTCAAGTTATTCACGTAATCGTCATAGTGGCTCATTTTCTGAGAAGCTGCATTTTTGCATAATGCGTAATGCATGGTATAATCTCTCCTAGTCATCTTTTCCTGTTTTGTGTAGCTTGCACTTTTTTGTTGTTTTTTCCCTCAGCTTCTGTTCACTTTCCATGGCAGAGAGCAGTTTCCCAAAACAAGGTCCCTTACTACATAAAGTGAGTTATATTCTACTCTTCCTTGGTCAGGTGGTGAAATGTGCACGAGGGGACTGAAGGGGACGATAATGGGATGGAGAGAGGAGGCATTCAGTGCAAGCAAAGGCCATAAATCACAATGTTTCTGTAGAGGAACGTGGGCTCAAGGCTAGCGTCACCACTCTGGGGTGAACGTTTTGAGCTCTGACACACCACGGAAATCTTCAAGATCTAAAAAAACACAGAGCTAAGACGGGGCATGTAACGGCCAAGGCTGGCCTTATTTGTCGATCAGCTTTGCAGGCCAAGAGCTGTAATGCTGGGCATTGTATAACATCCCACAGCATGCTCCGCAAAAAACGCCTATTTAATTTAGGACGTGCTATAAAAAGAATTAGGGCATATTTGCAGATAGACCATTTGCACTTTCCCTTTTGTTTACGTGTTATTTATTTACTTATTAGTCTGGGAGGGTGCCGGGAGCGAGGTTGTGCATAATTCATAAAGAAGTGGATAAAGGAGTCTTCCTGCAACGTCCATAAATGAAGATTTATGATGATTTCAGCTTTCCTCCACAAGTCTTTCCATCGCATGTCATGCTCCGCTGGGCAGAAGCGAGGCGACAGATCATATTTATTCCTGGATTTATCCCCTGTGTAATTTTCCCCCGAATTACAAGGTAGACATGGAAGGAAAATGTCAAAGTCTTACGACGTTTGATCTGAGGACATCTCAGCTGGCAATAATAGCTGTTGTTCTCATGCTTGTAGGAGTCATAAAAAAGCACTTCAGAGACTACCTCCAAATGCTTATATCTACCTCATGTGTCACTCCTTTGAAGTATAAAGACAGAAATTACAATCCAAATGTACCCTAAATTTTAAATGTCCATTTACTTAATTCGATTAAACCTTTGACCTTTTGACCTTTGGCTTTTACAACAGAGCTGACAAGTCAATGTATTTCTCTGGCCCAGAAAAAAAAACGTCTTTCAGATTAAGATCTCACAGTTTAAATCTACGGTGGGCAGTTCTACTGCTGAAAGATCCCTTGGTCTTTTAGAGTCCATCAGTTACCACTCCATTTAAACATAACATGTCAGTTGATGCAGCTTCCACTCCAAATCATGGCATTGAAGGGAACGGTTTAGTGCTGATTCTGAAAGCTAGCGAACCCCATGGCTCCTGAGGTCTGGAATGGATCCTGCTTCTTGCCGCAAAAATGAGAAATGATTGCAATAAAATTGGCTATACATTTAAAAAGGACCTCTATAAGCATATCAGACATATTAATTTGGATGACCCCCAGCATCAGAAAGACGCAAAAACAACAATGTAATATTGCCCCAGCGCACTCTAAGCATTAAATTAAACGTTGACAAAGTATTCCCTGTGTTTCCTTTGGCTGCCACTCGACCTGTTGCATGACACAAAGACAATAACCTGAGTAGCAGACTGCTTGCTTAAACACTGCTTGCCTGCATTAAATATGTAAATGTACCTTTAGCTTTGTGTTCACCTTCAATATATTAGACACTTGCGATGTAACTAAGTTCTGGGATGTAGGAAATAAAGCTGTTTCAGGCAGGACAGTGATTTGGACGCTGAAGTAGATTAGACATTTGTTTGTCTCCTGGGTAGAAGACATTGAGACTTCTTCTCTCTAAATCAACAGAATGAACTGTATTAATTTGGCCGTGTCTTAAGAACATTTGAGTTTACCCAGGTGACATTACAAAAGCAGTTTGTTTAGCATCTGCTAATACTGAATAGAGGCTTCGTGCCGTCTAATGTGAATCTTTTTACGTTTGCTATTTTACTTGTTTATAATGATGTCTGAAATTTTAAAATGTAAAAACAGGTCCCACAAATGTAGGTTCTCATTGAGATACTCATATAAAATACACAGGAAGATGACATGATAAACACAAATATACACATAATAAAATGTAAAGTTTATTTTTAAAACTGACAATAGACAAATCTTTAAATATCTTATAATATCCTTTAGAAAAACATAATCCTGTTGGTGTTATACTCTAAATACTGAGCTATTTCACACTTCATGCTATTTTACTGATTACCGTTGACCTACAAAGATGATGGCACTGGGAAGGATAAGCATGTTTGTGAAGTATAACTGGTAGGTCGCAACATATTGGTCCTGAAAGTGCAAATGCTATTGTGTATTTACCATTAACCATTTCCATTTCTATAAACCGGGATCGTTTTAAGGTGTTGAGGATGTGAGGGATGGTTTATGGAGGATGCTTAAGAGGGCAGATTTGGCGCATCAGAGAAATGATTGCAAATCATTTCCTGGGAGTGAAAGTGGCTACAACAGTAGTGTGTCAGTTAATTGACTATTTAAACACTTGTTTGCCTAATTACCAAGATAAGGTTATGTTGTCGTGCTATTGCTACTACTGTGACTAACACCAACTGTTCCTTGGTGTAGTAATTAGAGCAACTGACTTAGAACTTCAGTTTTCCAGAATTTCCCCATGGGATCGATAAACCTAATTTTAGTCTAAATCTTAAACATCTGGCTTGTGCCCAACGATTCCTGTGATAGGGTTCATGCTCACTGTGACCCAGTCCTGGATAGGTGGTTATGGAAGATGGACTGAGGGATTGAATGATAATAATAATATTAATATAGCGGCCGGGTAGGTTAGCACACGGATGCCAGTGTGCCTGAGGCACAGGGGTGCCGCCTGTCTGCTTGTGTGCAGCTGTTGATCTGTGTAATCGCTCCTTTAAGGCTGCTATGCATTATTTACCTTTTAAGCCTGGTACAGTTGTCTCTTAGTTTTTATTATCCCTCGAATGGTGTGACCCGCAGGTAAACCATATCTGGTCGATTTTAGGGAATAATAAACGGCTAACGGGCTCAGTTTTATTAAATAAACAAACAAACAAACAAATAAATTGTGCGTCTCCATATCGAGTGACTTAAATGCATTTCAGAAGTTCCCGGTTGTTTTCAGTAAACGCCAAAGCCAAATGGGTAGCCGGTAAATATTGATGAACACCTGTTTAGGTCTATGGGGCCCTTCTTATCACTGCTCACCACCAGCATCGTTTAACCTAAAAGACTTTAATAAGGAATATTTAATCTGTTACTGTAAGGGAGAAAAACATCATTCCCCGTCCCAACCACAACCTTAAAACTTAACTAACCATTAATAAAATACAACAAAGTAAAAAGAAAACACAAATTCTGAAAGACTAAGAAAGAAAGGTCTATATCTAATAATAATCAGTATTCTTAAATGCATAATTATGTGAAGTTCTTCAGCACAGCAGTTCTGTTAGTGAACTGCAAACTGGGTGATGAGGCGATATCAAAGAGCTCATTGTGATACTGCTGATCATTTGATTTCAGGCGGCTTGTCAAGCAGGAAACAGCAGGTGTTGTTCTGTCGCCGTGGATGGCTTCCTGTAGAGAAGGAAAGGACTCTAAGAAGATAGTAAAATGAACAAAACAAATGTGACAAAAAAGAATCTAGGGGGTTACACAGCATAAAGACGGTACCCGTGGCCTTTTAGGCAATTTTGCAATTGCTTGAATACGGATTTGCAGATCAAAAGTATTTAATTGTTTTTTTTCTTCATCAATTAAATATATAATGGCATTTGTAAAAAATAATTAAAACTCCACCACCATGTATGACTGCAGTAAAAGCTTACTTTCATGTGTTTATCAATTTGTTTATTTTTTTCCAGCCATGAGACTCAAACAACCTGCTGGGACCATCCAAAAATGACAGAGCTCTATCGTTCACTAGGTATTTTTTCTCTTTTCTCTCTTAAAAGCACTGTCATGCAGAAAACAAGTGCTTTTGGGTCCACAAAGCACCGCAGTAACCGAAAAATAGAAAAGTGTGTTTTGATTGAACCTAATATAAAGTTAGTAATTTGAAGTCAAATTTTGCTATATAGCCATGCCTATATTAAAACATTCCCATTTGAACTGTCGACTGTTTTTAGGAATTGTAGCATATTTTGTTTGCTCACACTAGGAGCCGTTGAATTTAGCGTGTGCTTTTAGTATGTGTGTTAGCATATTCCTTTCACATTCTGCCTAATTATTTAACGTTTGCTCTGCTAACCAGCCAACCTGAACAACGTGCGTTTCTCGGCCTACCGGACCGCCATGAAGAGCCGCCGAGTGCAGAGGGCCTTGTGTCGTAAGTGGCCATCACTGTCTAACGTGGTTTCGGACGTTATTCTCGTCCCCCGTGGCATCAGCTACCCACTGCCCTTGACAGTGGGGAGAGTTATACAAAGTTTACTTGTCCTTATTAAAGTCTTTTATTTACATTTTTAATAAACCAGTAATATTATGATGAACATAATTTTATTCACTGTCAGCCGTTCACTGCAGAACTTGTCGCAGCTCGCTAAGAAGCATTAGCTTAGCCCTGACCTTGCGGCAGCTGTCATAAGGCTCCCAGTGGCGGCTTAAACACGTTTAAATGTGCAGCTGAAGCAAAGCAATGCAAATTATTCCTCTAATTACCATCCAGACAACAAAAAAAAATTGCGGAAAGACATTAAGCTTTTCATGCATGGCTAGTACATGTATTGTTTGTCATAGGGGACCTAATCGCTGTTCTGTGAAATATTTATTTTGCAAAGGGTTTAACCTGAATAAAATTACGGGAAAAAGTACCCCTGGATCCCCTGCTGGTCAGGGCAAAAGTCCTTTTTTCAGGTCATTGCCATTCCAGTTTGTTTGACTGTTGAATATTGGATTAGTCACCCAGCCATGGGGCTCTGAAAAAGGACACAGACTGGATCTTCTGGGGTCAGTGGTGGCCCTGCTCATCAACACACATTATTAATGGTATTAATGCACTATGTAGTCCTTGTGTTACGCACGTAGAATGTTGTTTGGTGTTTGTTGTATATCGGTTTTTCATTTCCAGTGCTATGTCCCTCACTGTCTGTTGCTTTCGTTTTGTTTCCTTGCTTTGTTGCATCTGACTTTTACTATAGTTTATTATGTTTATATGATAACCTTGAATTCCAGTCCACGTTTCCACCTTAGATGTTAGAAAAAATGCTAATTACGTTAGTTATAGGACTGAAGTATTACAATTATAGTTGTGCTGTTAAAATATAATAATTATAGACCTCTATGGGCAGAAGGTATGGCGATTTTATTCCAGCTGAACTTGTAATTAATTAGCTTTAATTGCAATTATATGCCTTGTAAAATTGCATGTGTCTGTTCTTTTATTGCATAGAATTGATTTTGGTTAGAAAGTACCTTTAAAGACTGGGAATGGTTAAAGAAATCAGAGTAACTTAGTGATTCATTTAATCGGTCTTTTAGTTACTTAATTGTTTGAGGACTAATGACCCTCAGATAATCATTAATCATTTTGAATTAAACAAAACATTCTATTATTCTTCGTTTAAAGTAGCTAGCCCAGAAGAATGTGCTTGTTTGTAGTTGTATATAATTATATATATATATATATATATGTATATAAAAGAACATATCAGTGATTCAGATATGGTTTGTAATTGGCTACTTCCATTATAAGTTGTACTCTACAGCATTAGACAATGTTACAATATTTATGCTCATCTAGGTTTTTTTTCCTCCACCATCTACAATATTGATGATCATGTTTTGCTTTATTCGGTTATCTAAAGGAATTGTTTTGGTGGGGTTATTCCATTCAGCATGGAGGCTGTTAAAATATTTAATTAAATAGACTTAATTGTATTATAAATCACACGGCGATAGGTCTGAGTTGGTGTGAAAGTAGCCTAGTTCCTACGTATCAGTAAGGCCTTCTCAGAAGACCGTTTAAGATAAAGATGTAAGGAGTTACTGTTTGGAAACAAGACTTGTGTAGTTTGCTGTTTCTTAGCTGCTCTTTGTCAGGTGTAGCACTGTTGCCCGACAGTTCAGGCTGAGATTTTGAATCCAGCCTTTGGGTGGCACAGTGGGTGGTCTTGTAGCCTCGCACCTCAGCTCTGTGTGTGTGAGTTTTCTTGCTGCTGTCCAAAGAGACTTAAGTCCAAAATCCCCTCAAATGTATAACTGGGTTCGACTGCAGATCTACTGTAACCATGCATCTTTGAATTAAAAAACCATTCACACAACTACTAATTAGCTTTCTTTTGATTAACTCAGGCTTGATTAAGGTATTCGTTTTGGGCTATGTGGTTTTATTTTACTATTCTCTTCCTAGTAGCGTTTCTGGTCTCGTTTCCTCCTTGGCATTATAATAAATCCATGTCTGGGTCCCAAACCGACTTGCATTGTTGCAGATGAACCAATTATCATCTCAATTAGCAGCCGATCTCGCCTCTTCACTATGAATTTAAAATTTAATATGCTGTGTAATTGAACAGACTCAATCAAACCTCATATTGCGTCGGGATACACAATGTGGTTTAGGCAGCCATGAAGGATAGTGTGGGGGCCAGTGTACCTCTCTGTCTTTTACAGCCTTCTTAGATTCATTACAGCAGCATAAATGTTTGGACCATCTTAGCCTAATTTTGTTTGATTTTGCTATTCATTGGCTCACCCAAAAATTTTACTTGTTGGTAAAAACAGAAGTATTTTTTATTGTGTTCTGTTTCACATTTGCGTCCTGTGCTCAACTCGTTGATAGTCAACTCTTTGATCACTAGTATATATGTACAATAGTTATATAGGGAAGATATTATTTGAACATAGCTGTTGCATCCCAATAAAGTGAAAAAAAACTTTAGTCTTATGTAGCAACAGACTAAAAGTCCCCTTTTATAGACCCAAACAAAGCAACAAAGAAGTGGTCCTCAGTTCAAGCAGAATATATTTATTCATGGCTATACTGGCTTGCTTTGTAGAGACCCTAGCTTGGAAATGACTTACAATCCTTACAGTGATGCATTCATCATCCCTCTGAGGCAAAGGGACAAGATTTATAGGCGAAGGTTGCCACTGAACCAACAGAGTCAATTATCCTTCTGCTCTCACTGTGCTGTTTTGAATTTAGTCTAAAGGGCAACAATTGCATGAGGTAAAGGCCAGGTAGGTGCAGATGTTCCGTAGGGCTTTCCAAATGCCTTGTTTCCAATTAATGTCAATGCTTCAAAACAGGAAGGCCTGCTCAATATTACCTTCAAATGCAGTCATTTAGGATGATGGTGTCCATTTGGAAATGTTTGTTGATCGATAGTTTGGAGGAAACTACAGATCTACAATTAAGTAACAGAAATATTGATGGTGAGGGCTTTTTTTAAGAAATGAATACATTTTGTAGGTCATGCATTCAGATTCATCTCACACGTTTTGTCTGTGTATAAACAATGACATTGTCCATTGCCTTTCAGTTGATTTATTGGACCTGAGCACAGCCCAGAAGATTTTCGAGCAGCATAAACTCAGAAATGGCAGGCTGTTAGACGTGCCTGACGTCATCAGCTGCCTGACCAGTATATATCACCTGCTGGGGAAAAGCCACGCGGGCCTGGTCGACATCCCTCTCTGCGTGGATTTGTGTCTCAACTGGCTTCTCAATGTTTACGACATGTGCGTCTAAGCTGGCTCGCCATCCAGAGCACAAACAACCAAATTACTGTAATAGAATGTCAACATTTTTATTAAAAACAAGAAAAATGAGGAACCATTAAAAGTGTACTATTACCCATTATTGTGGTGCAGTACTGCAAAAATTTTGTAGAAAATGAAACTGACGTGTCCATAGAGAGATTATGACAGTATCATGCTGCCAAATGTTGTTAACTGCAGGAGATGAATCCAGAAGCCGGAATAACCAACTAGGCATTGCTAATTAGTAAGATGATGTTTTTGCTATGTTTTCTGTAGAGGTCGGAGTGGAACGATTCAAGCACTTTCAATGAAAATTGGATTGCTATCTCTCTCCCAAGGGCATCTGGAAGACAAATATGAATGCAAGTATACAGAAAGCTCTGGGTCTTCCGTCCGTCCGTTCTAATGTGTTAAATTATTGTATTGTCTCCTGAATATGTAACAATTTTATCATCATTCAGTGCAAAATGAAATGTGGTTTTTCTCTTTGTCTTCTAGTGTTTTTTCTAGCTTTTTGTATCTAGCTCGTTTTGGGCGTATTAATTACACCTGATCTGCCGTATTTGTTTTACTTTTAACAATTATTTAAACAAGTTTCAATTAAAAATATATTAGAGGCATTATAAAAATGTAAAGCTGTTTAGAAATATGAAATATATGCCACACAGTAATATGTAGCATAGTATACCTAGAATATAACCCACACACTAACAGAACTCTTAAAACTGTCTGTCCAGATATGATAGTCATGGCTACTTTAAATGTAACTTCCGAGTAATTCCAGCTGGGAGAATGTCCAATACAACAGAAGAATTATCCCTCTGAGTGCTGTTTTTAGTCGGCACGTTGGGACCAACGGGAGAAATCACACATATCACTGTGTAACAAGACCTGACACCTTTAAAGGCCTCCTATGAAGAACCGGGCTATATTCGGTTCCGCTCCAGTGCGGCTGCACCTTCCCGCATGGTTCTTACGCTGCCCGTCAGACTGCTGTGAATGACACCCACTGCAGAGGAATCAATACCCTTCACTGTCTATGAGCTAACTGGTTTCAGCATGTACGTTACCTGTAGTCTAAGATAATGCCGATGTACATTACTTCTCTTACACTGTATTTGCAACTCTGTAATTATAACATTTCTCGATGCAAATCACCTTCTATGCAAAACACTGTATTTTGCCAGAGGGTATAGAAATAGCATGTCCAGTCTTGTTATATGTGGAGGTTAAAGGTATTTTTAGAGCTGGCTTGTTCTTCTCCACAGTCCAGCGCCCTTAAAAGACCTCAGTAGACCTTAACGTTAACATGCATGATACTACAAATAAATATACTAATAAAGAGTGAAAGCTGAGTAACAGTAAATGTTTTGTAGTGTATAGTCTTTGGAGGTTGAACTGCCTCTAGATCAATATCATGCAACGTTGACGTCTATTGAAAATGTTTGACCTCACTTACTCCTGCTCGTCTTGCTGACTCTGACTCCTCACTTTTGTTTTTATATCTTTTGGGCACCCGACGTGAAATTCTGCACCGTTGGCGTGTCCCAGACTTGTTCCGGCAAGTGGCTTCCCCGGAGGGATCCTGTGACCAAAGGCAGCTGGGAATGCTGCTGCAGGATGTCATCCAGATCCCGCGGCAGCTGGGAGAGGTGGCAGCTTTCGGGGGGAGCAACATCGCGCCCAGTGTCCGCAGCTGCTTCCAGCACGTATGCTTACCGAGCCGACGCTAGCCAAGCGCAAACGGCTGCCGGACTTGGCCCAGGCACTTACGAGAAATCCCCCACGTGACGTAGTACAAATGTTAGAACATAATTTGAATTTAGCAGAAAGGGTAACAGTTCCATGTAACAAAGTATGTGATTAAAGTACGGTTATAAAAATCTCATAGTCCTGAAGTATCAAGTCACGTTTTCTGGCCATTCTCGTATTTGAAACTCAGAATTAAACGGGCAATAAATTTTGTCCTTGTGTCCAAAAATACTTCCTTCTGATCTCCTTCATATATTTTGATCCTTGAAGCCTGGAGAAAACATTTATAAACCAGACAGATCCTGCATCTAGTCCTTCACCACAGCTGGCTCTCGCTTACTCTGTTTTGGCGCGTCGTATGGGAGTACGTATCATTTAATGTACCATGTAACGAAGAGATCGTGCCTTAGTGATTTATTATCCTGGTGTAATTGATTCATTACTGTGTAATTGTACGAGTGTCAGCCTGCCGCGTTAGCAGCCGGGCTTGAAGTCAAATGGTCTCCACGTTGTGCTACTGTACGGAAGCAGTTCTACATGCAAGATGTTTAACAGAGATGTCCTCAGTTGAGGAATCCTACCCTGTTTTCAGACTAGTTAATATCTCCAACTTAATCTTATTGGGATTATAGAGGCATGCTTTAGGTGTGTTTTTTGTATGACTGACGTAGGTGGATGTTTGTAGCGTGAATGAGAATTGACGTTGGTATTCATCTATTGAAGTTGCCAGGCTCGCCACGCATAATTATTGGGTCTGGAACATAGTTACTTCAACTGGGATCCCATGACATGCAACCCTTCCCATCTGGGCTCTCTACTGCCCCCCAGCTCCAGACAGCTGATTTTTCTCTGTCCACATGACCAACAGGGATGGATCGAGCATGTGTTTCTCCACCCTTGCAGGTGAAAGGAGAGACGGGAATCGAACCCACTCAGTTTGTGGAATGGATGCGCCTGGAACCACAGTCCATGGTGTGGTTACCGGTCCTCCATCGCGTGGCGGCCGCCGAGTCGGCCAAACACCAGGCCAAATGCAACATCTGTAAGGAGTTTCCCATTGTGGGCCTCAGGTACACATCTGGAATGGCCAGTGGCCCCTAGGGGTCAGTCCGATGAAAAGAGCCACGTCCATCAAGAATGTGAAACTGTGGGAGCTGCTGGGAAGGGGAAGGGGATGGTGACTTGTGGGAAGAATAGGAACTCAAATTCCTCCAGTACTCTCCTCATGTTAATTATACCATGTTAAATATTCAATGTGAATATTTTTACCTTATATTTTTGGCGTAAGAACTGTTTAAAATTTATTCAGAAGCCACAAAATGATGGGTCTAACTAAAATACTTTTGTTAATGGTCTTCTGTTAAATAATCATAATAAAAGCATGATGATTATGACCGTGGTCTGCTAAGCTCTCTTAAGGTCCCCCTCCTACAGTGGGAAAAGTATAGAAATTCAGGATCCGCTATGACATTTTTGTAGGCAAAACTGCCATTTTCCTACGTAAAGCACGAAACCTGACTTGGTGCCCCATCTGCACAGGTACCGCAGCCTCAAGCACTTCAATTATGACGTGTGTCAGAGCTGCTTCTTCTCCGGCCGGACGGCCAAAGGCCACAAGCTGAACTACCCGATGGTGGAGTACTGTACCCCTGTGAGTCCTCCGCCAGGCTGCCGTCAACCCCCATCGTCCACGTGATTCTCTAGTTTAGGGCCTGTTACGAATGTCTAAAGATGGTGCCAAACAATACAAGACTCTGCAAAACGATACAGACCGTGCAAAAGCAACGCAAGATGGGAATATATATAGGCAGTGGCTGATAAAGCACAGTAACAAATCTATAAGGCACTAAAACAGAACCCTCCCTGAGATTTAACATTTCAGCACCCTCTTTCAAATCCTGTGTCCTTATCTAGTACCATTAGCTATTAGCCATTACCAGTGCCCCAAGCTCCCTGGGAACTGTTGTGAGTGGCTACCCTTTACAGCTAGCTTGCTCTCATCTACAGGCGTGAGAAGAATTTCCCCACGGGGATCAATAAAAAGCATCTATTATTATTATTATCGTTACTATTAATAGTACTATTAATAATATCCATCTGTTGTCCAGAACTGCTTATCCAGATCCCATTATCCAGTGATGATGATCTTGAAATATCTCCTTCCATAATTCAAGAACTCTTTTAGCCATTTATCTATTTGTTCTGAAATTAGTTTTTTTTCCCCCTCTGATAAACCCATTTCACATTTTCAGTATCATGATAAAACGGACCAGTAGACTGAATCAGGCATAAGTTTTGTGAAGAAAGAAATGTGTTCCTTCCAGTACGATGACACTCCGTGTCACACAGTGTGAGCACAGAAAGAATCTCTGAAGATACAAAGATTGATTCGCTTTGCTTTCACAGTGTGGTTATTGTAATTTGTAATATGAGGTCATAGTTTCAGAGGTGATGAAGCAATTTCGGGCAAGGCTGAAAGGCAAATACCAATATTTGTGTTGCTGGCCCACTGCTACATTATTAACATTTAATTTACAAAGGCAGTCCAGAATGTAACAGGAGGAGAGCTAAGCTACAAAAAAATATATTAATTAAAAATAAAACAATACAAAGGGGCGATATTAAACTAGCAGCAAAATAGCAGCTTTGCATGTCAGTTTTGCTTCTCGGGATTCGTCCTTGTTTTTAATTAATGGAAAGAGTCTGTTGGAAAATGGCCTGTTTACCTTTCAGACGACCTCTGGGGAGGACATGCGCGATTTCACCACCGTGCTGAAAAATAAGTTTCGATCGAAGAAGTACTTTGCCAAACATCCCCGCCTGGGGTACCTACCGGTGCAGACGGTCCTGGAGGAGGACGCCATGGAGACGTGAGTAAAGTAAACATCTGGTCAGCATTTGCTTTGTCTCCTTTTGACTTTTCATCATTTGTTTGCTGATCATTCGACTTTGTAAACCTCAGTGGTATTTAATGATTTTTTTCAGCTAAATGTCCTTGTAAAAAAAATCCATCAGGCCTCACGACTAGAAAGACAGGAAACAGAAGAAGGTGATACAGGCGCTGGGAAGCGCGAAAGGCGTTTATTAGGGAAAGGGCTGGTCCTTTTCAGAGTTTAAGGGGGCTGGCCAGGGATGGGATCAAAAATTAATAGAATAAAAACAAAAAAAAATCAATTTGCCTGCCTTATTTCTTCCAACACACAAGCAGCCCTTGGCAACTCAACTAGTATCTATTAGTCCCAGTTAATACTAGGATGACTGTTTGTACAATATTCTCAGGAACCTTTGGGAACAGGTCCATTGCAAGTTACCCACACATGCTAAACTAAGTGTGACAAGAGAGACTATTTCACCTGAATCGTGTGCCTTTAGGGTAGTGTCCCTCAGCCCATTTCTCGGGGACCCCCAGACAGTCCACAGTTTTGCTCCCTCCCTGCTCCCAGCACACCTAGTTTAGGTATTTGATGCTCTTGATTGTTCTTTTTCTCAGGGGTGCTGGGAGCTGACAGGGAGCAAGAATGTGAATTGTCTGTGGCTTCCTTAGGACTGGATTGAGAAACACTGCTTTAGGAAATGGGAGGAAAGTGAGGTAATAACAGTGAATACAGGATTGTGGGGAGGATGTGAGGAGGATCCAGGGTGTATCCAGGGAGGATCCAGGGTGTATCCGGGGAGGATGCAGGGAGGATCCAGGGTGAATCCAGGGAGGTTGCAAGGAGGATCCAGGGTGTATCTGGGGAGGATGCGGGGAGGATCCAGGGTGTATCCAGGATGTATCCGGGGAGGATCCAGGGTGTATCCAGGGAGGATGCGGGGAGGATCCAGGGTGTATCCAGGGAGGATCCAGGGTGTATCTGGGGAGGATGCAGGGAGGATCCAGGAAGGATCTGGGGAGGATCCAGGGTGTATCCAGGGAGGATGCGGGGAGGATCCAGGGTGTATCTGGGGAGGATGCAGGGAGGATCCAGGCAGGATCCGGGGAGGATCCAGGGTGTATCCAGGGAGGATGCGGGGAGGATCCAGGGTGTATCCGGGGAGGATCCAGGGAGGATCCAGGGTGTATCCGGGGAGGATGCGGGGAGGATCCAGGGTGTATCCGAGGAGGATGCGGGGAGGATCCAGGGAGGATCTGGGGAGGATCCAGGGTGTATCCGGGGAGGATCCAGGGTGTATCCAGGGTGTATCCGGGGAGGATCCAGGGAGGATTTGGGGAGGATCCAGGGTGTATCCGGGGAGGATGCAGGGAGGATCCAGGGAGGATTTGGGGAGGATCCAGGGTGTATGCAGGGAGGATGTGGGGAAGATCCAGGGTGTATCTGGGGAGGACCCAGGGTGTATCTGGGGAGGATCCAGGGTATATCCAGGGAGGATCCAGGATGTATCTGGGGAGGATGCAGGGAGGATCTGGGGAGGATCCAGGGTGTATCTGGGGAGGATGTGGGGAGGATCCAGGGTGTATCCAGGGAGGCTGTGGGGAGGATCCAGGGTGTATCTGGGGAGGACCCAGGGTGTATCCGGGGAGGATGCGGGGAGGATGCAGGGAGGATCCAGGATGTATCTGGGGAGGATGCGGGGAGGATCCAGGGTGTATCCGGGGAGGATGTGGGGAGGATCCAGGGTGTATCTGGGGAGGACCGAGGGTGTATCCGGGGAGGATGCGGGGAGGATCCGGGGAGGATGCAGGGAGGATCCAGGATGTATCTGGGGAGGATGCGGGGAGGATCCAGGGTGTATCCAGGGAGGATGTGGGGAGGATCCAGGGAGGATGAGGGGAGGATCCAGGGTGTATCCAGGGAGGATGTGAGAGCTCAGGCTATAAAGGATTTTCTGCTCTGAGCCCCAGAGGTTTCAGGCCCTAATATCATGCCCAGTATGGCCTAATAATTTTATATGTCAGGTAAATAAAAATATATACAATTGTATCATGGGCAAATCCTCTGCGGTCACATGGGACAAATGTAATATACTATAATATAATATAAAGAGACAACAGGGAGAAACAGCTCTTCCAGGCTGTTCCCTTGGACTTAGCTTTACATTTCTGTCTTGTTAGAGTGGTTCCCAGCAAGCTACTGGTGCTGTCTGAGCCGGTAAGAGATGCCGTTTATGTTCGAATGCTAGAATGGCACAATTTCCTATGCGACGTTGTTGTTGTTTTTTTTTAAACTGGCAGCAAAGTCGTTTTTTATATTTCAGCAGGGATTTTGAAGCTGCTGATCCGTAAAACAGTAACAGGCAATCGGCAGAAACGTATTTTAAATTGAGAGTAGACACAATGCGAGAAATATTCAAGCTTCCCCATCGGCCTTCAGTGCTTAGCTGCTTACGTCACGCACCGGTGGTGGGGGATCCGACGTAGCTGCGCCCTATATTTGTTTGGGGTTTTCCTGATTTTAAAAAAGCTTAAAAATCTTTCAATTTGAGGGAGAATTTTTTTTTTTTGCTAAACTGAAAAATGAAAAGAGCTGAAATAGGGATTGATTGATCATAGCCCCCCCCCCCCCATTTCAGAGAAACAAGCTATCTGTCTTGCTGTTGACCTGCTATGCTTACGAGATTTATTGCATCCATTTATAAAAGCGGCCATTGGCATAATGAGCTTTAAGATGGATTATTCGATGCTTCAAACCTGTCTGTGTTTCCGACGCTTCTTGTCCGCACTCCTCTCAACCCGTCAGAGCTAAAAATCTTTAATTGCTTTAACTGCTGTGTGCTTCAGCTTTATATATATTTTAATAAACTGCATCAGTGGTTTTCTACAAGTTACTAGACCTTTTAACAATCATCTGTTCAATAGATGGAAAATAAATACTATTTTTTTTTTTTAAATCACCCTTCAGTCATGGTAATAAATTTGCAGTTCAGTGTTACGGGGTTCAAATGATTTTTTTGAATGACTTGTTTTGCTGGGACTTTTTGACACCCAACGATATAATGGTTCCGTGGAGTCGCAGTTTGCTTCTAACTGGGGGTCAACCATCCATGCCTCTTTTCTTGCTTGTACCAATATTTTGTACACTGGAAATACAATGACGGAAAGAAACATCGAACAAACTGTAAAAATTCTAATTGCAGATACAGGTTATTAGGTTTTATAATAATAAAATTTGTGAAGACATGAAGTAGTTTTTCCCTTAAAGCACTTTACTGAAGCAAACACTCCTCAGATATTAAGGTTGTTAATTGTTGTAGAAAAGATACTTTGTGGCCCTGAAGGAGCAGGATTTGAGACTTCTAAATGAAATGTAATTAATTTAATGGTTCACAGAGGAATTTAGGTAACGAGCGTCATGTCCAGCTGGAAACGAGAATCACCAGCCGTCGCCGCCATGGGCTGGGGGGGTGGGAACACTATTGCCTCCCAAAATTAGTTCCTATAGCAGAAGCTAAACATCACTGGATTAATTATTAATCACAATGCAGGGGCTGCAGTGCTGGGCGAAACCGCGTGGTTTTACGTCTTAGCGGAGGCAGTTTATCTCCTGGTGGACATGTGCAGCGGGGCCTGTCGCTCGCAGCGCAGACTGGATCACCGTGAGTGCCACCCTTCCAGTCCAGTCCCGCGGTTCTCCATATGGAGGCTACTCGATGCCATCTGGCAGCTTGACGGGACGCGACAGTTTGGCACCATGTCATAACCGGGAAGTAATTAAATATGGAGGCCCGTATGGACCTGTAATTCTCTATACGGTGCTGGGAAACAGGCAGTAAGGACCAGCAGGACCCTCTGCATCAGCAAGAAGCAGACTCTCGGTCTCTCGGTGGTCTCCTATTGGCCCCCCTTAAATTTAACCCAAACGTTTTTGTTATGCTGATTACTAGCTCAAGCAAGTGTTCCAACACACAACAGCCACAGGGGGCAGTGTTGTCATTAATTAAGGTTCTTAGATGACACTTTTTATATCTATCTATCTAACAAAATTTATTTGTTACTCTATGTATTTAATCATTATCTATGCACTTGTTTGTTTATTTGGTAATGCTTTACATGAACTGTACCTTCATAATGTCTTTATAATGCATTTGTAAAAACATTATATTATAGTAACAAACATAATTGAATACGTAATATTTGTTATTAATGTATATGAAAGCTGTTAAGGTATGTTAGGATGTTATGGTATACATACATCCTGCTTATGAATGTTCTATGAATGCATTATAAAGGCATTATGAAGGTGCAGTTAATGTAAAGCATATTATTACATTTCACTGATGCAATTCAGCATAAGTGACTCAGCAGCACAATAACCATGTAAGTCCATGTAACCAAGTCCATGTAAGAGTTATATGCCCCAGGGCAGTAGATTATTAAGTATTATTTTACTGTTATTACTTTATTAAATGTTTTATAAATACAATTGCTTTTAATAAATTCATGGTAGGAGGGGGGCAGGAGAGAATGCTAACAGGCACTATCAGACATATAGGTATTATTATCGAGCTACATGCCTTGCATGGTAGCCTTCGCTACCGGTGTGTGGATGGGTGAATGTGAGGCATGAATTTGTAAAGCGCTTTGAGTACTCGTAGGAGTAGAAAAAGCGCTATATATATGCAGTACATTTACCATTTACACTGATCTTGAAATTTCCGGCAAAGCTTCATGAAATTCAAAACAAGATTAAAACTACTGGATGTTAGTCTGACTGCTCCTATGTGAATCAATATAGTCAGTCAAGAACAAGCTGCAACAAGCAGGACCAAGTCTGGCTGCAACTGAATAAAAGACCAATTAAAAGGCACTCAGTGCCTTTTTAAAATGCTCTTTATTTCTGCTGATTACCTTGCTTAAGAGGTACCCAGAGCTCAGTGTGGAAACACAGATTGTTTGCTCTGATTCGGTACTTCTGGCACTTTTCCACTGCTAGTGTGGAACCGAGCCGTACGGTACCGCGACTGGCGGGTTTCCAGGTTGGTGACGCAGCCTGTATATGTACTGACAGATCAGATGTTCTTTGTCAATATTCATGGATTATCTGAAGTAATAGGAAGGACATATTCTATATATATCATTAATTTTTATTAACATTGAACATCGCGATACATTGATGCATTCCTTATAACTCAGATCTTGAACTTTTCCAATCACCTACTTAAAAAAAATGCTATAGCTGAACAGGATGGATTCATAATGCAAATTTACACAAGCGAATGTTAATTCCACTAGCGTTTGATGCTGACATAACATGCAATTCTCACAGATTTGCTAGTAGTACTTAATAAATCATGGACTGTGTCTGAATTCAGGTGCTGCATCTTTCTAAGGCTGCCTTCGAAGATGGCATGTGTCACAGCGGCGCGACAAGGCCGTCCCGTTTCAAAGGCTTCTTCTGACCCAGCCTGGAAATGCGGTATTCTTTACCCGAGATCCCAGTCATTGTGTGGAATCATTGTGTGGACCTTTGAAGGACGCAGCCTACAAAGGCTACACAGACCATGTCCTTCGAAGGACGCAGCCCCTGAATTCGGACACAGACATGATGTGAACCATGCGAACAGTAAATAAACTTCTCTTCGGTTTTATGTCATTGTTGATCTCCAAACCCGGCCATGGCTTTACCGAGCAGATCCTTCTGCAGTGGAAAACCGAAGCGAGCTGGAACCATGCTGTAACCAGTCTCCCTTCTGGTACGGCTCGGATACGGCTCAGTTCCAGTATGCCAGTGGAAACACGCCGGAATGGCTGAATTTCGTCTTGAAGGCTAATGACTTCTCTGTTCTTTCTCTTCTTTCCCATGCCCGACCCTCCCCTCCAACCTATTTCCCATGCAGCCCGGTCACACTCCTGAGTATGTGCCCTGAGCATTATGAGTGAGTATCGTGCACCATGCAATCTCACCTTTTTTTTTTTTTTTTAACCACCCACCACCACCCCCCCTCTCCGGAGGACAACTTTATTTTACATTGAATTACAGGTACAAGAGTGTGGCCACTCCGAACTCCGGAAATAAAATAAAATTTTACAGAAAAAAAAAAGGGGGGGGGGGGGGGGGGGGGCCGTGAATGGGCGGGGCGGGGGGGGCGGGGCGGGGGGGGGGGGGGGGGGGGGG
>JAODKC010000028.1:18067929-18084545 GCA_026777985.1 Mormyrops attenuatus
TGTCAAATATTTTTTTTTTTTTTTTTTTCTTTTTCATTGTGTTGGCCCCACCCTAACACACTAAAAAAAAAAATTTTACAAAAAAAAAAAACCGGGGGGGGGGATGCAATCTCACCTTTAATACCAGCCCCCCCCCCCCAAATCAACCTAAAACACTCTGTCTCTAACCTGCATCAACACCCCCATCTTGGGGATCCCTTGATGTTTCCAGAGATGCCCCCCCTCCATGCCAGCCATACACACCCTCAATTCCATTAACACAAAAGAGCCTACTTCATTGTTAAAACCCAAAGCTCATTAATATCCGGGCAGTATTCATTAATCAGTGTTCATTACAATTATAACTGTTAAGAGCAGCAGTAATTAGGAATCACTGAAGGGTGAAAATACGATGCAATATAAAATGATAAAATTGTCAGTTTCTTGATTTAATCATGAGACTTGATAACCAGGGGATAGTTTACTATTATTTGGAGGGATATATTGTTATATTTTCTTCTTCAAAATATTTCAAGAATATCTAGGATCAAGAACACACAGTCAGCCATAAAAGTGAATTGTTTTTCAATCAATCAGTCAATCGGTCAGCAGTCAGTCAGTCAGTCAATCAATGGTCTGTTTGCTCGGTCATTTAAATGGGTGATAATAAAATGGAAGTAAACTGTTTTTGATAACCCCCCCAGCCAATATATCAGCAGGATTTGAAGCAATAGAAGCTGCTGGCTGAGAAATTCAGCATGAAAAAATAAACTTTATAAATTATATCGTAATACGTTGCTAAATACTCTGTCTAGGAAACTGCCTGCTTTCCTCTGCTGCTTTTCTCCGCACATTTAGACATAATGGGGTCACCAAGGGGTTATGTTAAAAAAAAACAGATCAAGACAGGCTGAATGTTTCACATTCGACTGCATTTTTTCTCCTTGCGGGAGAGGAAGGCACTCAGTTTCATATCACAAGATGACCTCTCCATTATCCGGCATGAACTTATCCAACTGTGGAATGGTGCTGAAATTAAGGGATGCGGTATCTCCGACAGGAGGTGTCTGGGGCCTTGTAATACAGCCTGAGGCATATTCGCAGCATCATGTATTTTAATGTTTTTGAAGTCGGCCTTCTTCTATCAATGAAGTGATTACTGCTGTATCGCCCATTTCAGGCTGCCACACGTGGAGACGGCGGACGCAGCCTGGCCGGCGGACGGCAACTCGACAGCAGGGAGCATGTGAGTTGCATTGCTGGAGGCCGCTAAACTGGGAGAATGAGCTGGAGGAGCCTTGATTTCACTCCTTTCTCAACTTTCTTAGAGAGGTGTGCCACCTGAATGGGGCGTAAATACTGAGAAATATACACTTATAGCACGATCACTGCACTTTTTCGGAAACTTGCTGACGCGAGAGTTACAGCGGCTGATGCAGGAGGTCAAAAGGTGAGGGAGGGAGAAATGAAAACATGTATCAGTGGCAGAAGTATGATATGTACTAAGTAAATGAAGCATTTTCGGCCATTAGTACGAGGATGAGAGCGTTGTAAGTACATTGGAATGTGTTTTTCAGATATCCCATCATGCTCTGTTTTTTTATGGATGTACGTACTGAGGTGACAGCGAAGCTTGGGGTCTCAACACAGGGTCACTTCCATCCAGTGTCCCTGCAACATTTTCGGGGGGGGGGGTTAACGGCCTTCCTCAAGGGCCCAGATATGGGCTGATCTGCTCAGTGCAAAATTCCAG
This sequence comes from Mormyrops attenuatus, assembly GCA_026777985.1. Lineage (NCBI taxonomy): Eukaryota > Metazoa > Chordata > Actinopteri > Osteoglossiformes > Mormyridae > Mormyrops > Mormyrops attenuatus. Next base: position 18,069,662 of record JAODKC010000028.1, read on the forward strand.
CCCGCGACTGGAATGATCACAGCACAGCAGCCTAACCCTCTGAGCCACACGCTACTATAAGGATATTCGACAGTGTCACTGTTGACCTTTCGGGATCTAACAGCATCTTTCGCAGGATTACTTAGCTTCATGTGCTTCTGCAATATTCTGTCTACTCAGGATAGGATTTTGTTTTTAATAGTAGGTGATACATTTATTTCTGCCGTATAGTTCTAATGCTGAGGCTATTTCCCAAACAATTTAGATGAATAAAAAGCTGAAATGATGCATTTTTCTTCTTTTATATGCTGCTTTTTAACAGAGTGATAGAAGCATGTATGTAATTATATTTAATGTAGTTTATTCTGTTGTAAAGTTTATGTCAGCCACTAAGTGCATTCAAGGCCTGTCGTTTTCATGCATTGTGGCCGGTTATACTATATATCAAATAGGGTGGCGGGAGAGGAATGATGATATGCTTTTTTCCATTACCGGGAATTAGCTTTCCAGAGACCAGGGATGACGAAGGAGCAGGGAATTAGCTACCAAAATGCAAATAAAATATCACAAGATCGCATTGCTTGTATTGTGCAGGGACAGTGTCACTGACTTGGTTAATTCATTGTGGAGAAATCATCATATTCCGTAGAGCGATTGCGATTTCCCGTCAGCGAGGGAACGATTTGGTGCCGCCAGGAAATCTTTCAAACGGCCAAACTGCAACCATAAATCCTGGCTGGGCTGTGACTTTAGCCTCCGACAAATCAAATTTCCATTTCCTGCAATGGGACTGATTTAAAGCCAGGCCTTTAGTAATACATTGTGCACATTGACATTCGTTGAACCGACTCCCGTCATTCCGTTAGCCTGTTCCTCACCCCTCCCGATCGCCCAAGTAATGAGATAATTTAATAACTTTAAGTACATCCTGTCACCAGTGCATCTAAAACAGCAAATGATACCGGAAAATCAGGCGTTCATGTATATATTCATGTCTGAGGTCCTTACGTAAATTCGGGACCATCAATGACATAAACTATTCGGCCTTAGAAATCCTATAATGGACAACAAGAACTCTTGATCCCTGTTGAAGGATTCTGCCCTTTATCCAAGGGGCCCTTAATTATGCAGGCAATGCAGCCCTGGGTTCGAAGGCATTGTTATGCAGCCTTATCTTCAGCATAAGTGGCTTGACGTTACTGGACCCACTTTTAATTACTACAGCTGTTGTAATGCCCTTCAAGTCAATCACACGGCAGATGGAATTTTTTACAAATGAGAATCTTTAAGTGAGGCTCCCATCCCATTCAGACGTTCGCACAACTCCTAAGGCACAGGCTACTCCAGCACAAATCTCACCCTATCTACACAGCGCTTCCTAAACGTATACAAACCTATCGCATCAGATTTATGCGATAGGTTTGTATAATGGTTATAAATATGATTATTTTGTGACCATAGAGCTATTGTTGTAATTACAGGACATATTGTAAGGCATCTCAGTACTATTTATGTTTGAAAACCTGTTAATTTTAGTAATATTTCACCTTTTGCATAATTTTGCTATAAATGTTAAACTTCCATGTGTATTAAGGATTTCGTGAGCGAATAAGAGCTAATTACAATGTTTTTGCAGAGAAAAATGTAAAAAAAAAAGTCTGTGCAATATGATCAGCAGCAATTGAAGCTGTTTTCTCTATTTTGCATCAGTCAGCTGTGTGAATCAGTCTGTCTTACATAAGCTCTCCAAACATTTCAAAGTTTAAGCCACTGATATTTTGGTGATAGTTAAAACAGAGTCTTGCTCCTCTACCTGTTTGCCCTCCTTTGTCCTCCCAGCATGGAGGATGACCACACCCACATCTCCTACCTGCCCTCTGGGGGCCCGGAATCGCCCCTCTGCCACCCGGAAAGCCCCGGCCACATTTGGGATGCAACGGATGGAGATGGACGGGTCGGGATGGAGGACACCATCACCCGGTTAGAGCATGAGCAAAGGTAACTCCCACATGCTATCAATCAACAATAGCCCCACCCTTCATCATCACCATGTGAGTCACCTATAAATGAGAAAAAGTAACCAGCTTAGGGGCATATACAGGGCAGGGCTACAGGGGCACTGTCCGCAGCTGAAAGCTGATTGGCCCCCGGAATGGCCCCTCCCCTGTCACTCACTGAAATACAACATATCATTGGCTAATGATGTGGTTGGCTCCTCTTTTGCACCCACCTTAAATCCTAGAATCACCCCTGAACAGGGTCACCATTGGATAATACAGAAGTTTGCTGTTTAGACTTGAATAAACTAGACAGGACTAAATTATAACCATCCATTCCTTATTCATACATTTTCCATAACCACTTATACAGCCTTGCAATGACTAAAGTACCTATAGCACTTAAATAATAGCCATATATATTCATCTGTGCTCTGTGTGTGGAGTTTACGTGTTCTCCCTCTCTGGCTGTCCTAAGGCGAACATGTGGCTAGTATGTGTGAGTGTTTCTGTCTTTGTGCCCATGATGGACTGGATCCCCATCCAGGGTGAGCCTCTGCTTGCCCCCCAGACCCTGTCCAAGATACGCATTTGGAAGATGGATGGATAACAATACATGTTTTCAGACGTCGTTTAGGTGTCTTTTAGTCCATACTTATGTTCTTTTATACTCAGTTTGCTAAGACATCCTGCATGTGTCTGGCCATTCCTTTGATGCAGTCTGACAGCTATTTGTCAGATGGTGGCACACGAAACTGCCGGAGCCGATTAGAGCAGAGAATCATTTTTCAATCTGGGCCCCCCAGCTATGTCCCGGGGAATTGTTCGTGAAGCAGGTAACCTTGCTAATGTGAGCCCTCCCACCGCTTGATGCACCAACATCAGCTTACGCTCTAATTACTCAATCAGCTACTTCTGTTTGGCACATCATGAAATGCGCATCAACCCCCCCCACGGGGACCCCCCTAGCCAACCCACATATTTGTTATGTTCCACCACGGGCACACCAGATTCAAGTAATTAAGTAAACATTAAGACCTTTATTGTTTCAATCAGGTGTGCTGGTTTTGGAATGACTGGAGGGGGCCCTTCAGGGGGGTTCCTGAGGAAACAATCACATACACAAAGAGTTTCTCGCGTGTTTATATCTGGCAGCACCTTGCATGCAGACTACAGCGACCAGAAAGTGCCGCACTCTGAGAGGGACCGATCCAGCCCCTCAGAGCGTGAAGTGTCAGATTATGACTGCAGAGAGGAGGTGGAGGAGACGAACGAGGACTGCCAGGTGGAAGACGAGCTCCTGCCGTGGCACAAGAGCCTTCTGGAGGAGCGGGTTCAGGCCTTTGAGCTCCACAACAGGCAGACGGAGGCCCGGCTTCGCTGGCTGAGGAAGCTTCTGGATCAGGTGAGCCGTGCCTTGGCATATAGTTACAACATATAGACAAGGTCATATAGACTATATAATTTTAATGCCATTTTGGCAAATTAGCTACAATGAAATATGTAGCTAGTGATACATATAAACAGGAATCTTTGATTTTGTTACTTTTTCAATTAGTTTTCACTGGTAGTCAGTATTGGGTACAGACGCTCCTCTACTTACGAACTTTCAACTTACGAACTTTCAGACATATGAACGAAGAGGACTGCAAGTCCAAAATGTGTTTCTTGGGCTCCCGTTTCCTGTCCGCAACATCAGTTTTTTTTCTGCGTGCCAATTCCGCCTAGTACGACTTTTGGCCACTACTCCAGCCACGCAGCAGCGTATCCTGCGTACTCCCAGCATCCTATTTTTTTGTACTTGCGTATACCCTTAATTTTTTAAAATGATGTTGAATAACGACTTACAAACATTTCAAGTTACGAACGGTCAAAACGTAACTCATTCGTAAGTAGAGGAGCATATGTGGCACTATTAGGAATACCGAAGAATAATTCTCACTTTTCTACTTCCTTCTCCTTTTCCTTGCAGCCCAGGACAGGCACTGAGGCGAAAAGTATCTCTTTATCCCCCGTAAATCGGAACATCCTCGTCCGACATTCCGTCATAGAAGGGGCCGGAATTCTGTTTGATCCCGCAGGTGAGAAGCAGGCACACGACAGAAGGTCTGACACTTACATTCAAATAAGCGATTCCTCAGAGTCAGATCCACACACCGATAACCTCATCACTGTCATCTCCAGCATCATGATGTCAAAGCGAGCTATGTGCTCCTGTCTCGGTGTTTAATAGCCTTTGGTTACAGGCGTGTCGGTAATACAGGACAGCGTCTCTTCTGAGTGATGCTCATGTAAAACAGGCTATCCTGGATGACTTACTCCATTTGTTAAAACTCTTGATGACTCTGTCTACAGCCTCATAATTACACTACCCCTAAAAAATATGGCTCTAGTGATTCATTTTAACCTTTAAATGGCTTTGTCCTTTGAATTTCTCCCAAGCTCTGTCTTCATGGTAAGATACCCATCGGTTCTTGTCAAACTGAGAAACAGGAATGTCCTCTTGGCTACAGTGTCGAGGCCGACAAAACACGCAGCCCCGCCGCTGCGCTGCTGTAACGAGACTGTAGCGACCACGTCGCCTTGGATAGAGCTGTCAGCTAAAGCAATGGCAATAATAAGGAAACTAAGCGGATATCAGTTTAAAAATCCGCACTGGAATAAATTTATGGCCACCCATCCATTTTCTAACCACTTATACAGGATCACAGTGATCCTGGCTCACGACCCATTGGCAAGGGGCCCTTGGATGGGATAAAAGAACAGGCAGGCAGTATCACTGAGGTAAAGCTACTGTTTCGTGTACACGATCGTTAACTGGTCTGTGTCGGTCTTTTCAGAGGACCTGTTAGGCCGCGTACACAACAGCGATGTAGCCAGCGCAGAGGACATGTCCGAGGCTTTCCCTGCATCCATCTGTAAGCATCCTCTCTCTTCTTCCTCCACTTCTTCCTTTCTTATAATGTTTCCATGCTTGATTTTTCCATTTGCAATTCCTTGAAAGTCTGAGCAAATATCATTACTCGTTAAATTAAGTATTGCTAAGGCCTGTACTATACACTGTGTGTAAAAGCATATTAGCCCATGTATTGTTGTATTTCTTTGATTATTATTACTGCTTTTATAATCATTCTACAAAGGTTTGTGAACATATATGTATATGTCAAGTATTTTTGTCCATGCATAAGTGTTAATCGATCTCATTTTTCATAGCTGTGTCCATTTCAGTGCAGCTTGTCTTTTTTCAAGATTGTTTTCGCAGGAAAGGTAATGTGTCAGACAGTTTGTCTCAGTGCTGACGGAGGAAGGCCGCCTCACACTTGTGATGAATTACTCCGGGTAACTACCCTCTCTGTCTGGCGTTCTGCTGTTCACCGGGATGGCCCAGTCTGTAGCACTTGATTTATTGGCCAGGAAGGGATCACGGCATGGACGCCATACAGAAACCGCGAATAATGAGCACTTGTGTAGATATATCATTTCCATCATTAGAGGGTGTCCAGGCGAACCACGTCATCCAGGATGGGCGCTTGACGGCTTTGTTTATGGGCTGGGTCAGAAATAAAGGAGATGGGCGCTCCTGTGAGATTTAGCTGGAGTGGCACGGGTCATACTGCATGTCTGATTCAATTTTGTTAAATCCACTTCAGCTGCATGACCGGGAAGGTACATTCTTTTATATTGTAGTGTGATTAATGCTCACGTTTATCTTAGTTGTAGTACAAAGTCGTGCAACACTGTAGGTAAGATTGTTAATTAATCGGGATAATCCATTTCAGCAAATAGCTGAATGCGAAGGTACTTTGTTTTAGAATTTCTCTTAATTAAAATCGACTCTAAACGGATCAGGTCTGTAGTTCTGACATAAGCATTTGGAACTGTGTGGCTCATTCTATGTGGCTTGTTCACTGAGACGGAAACCCAAATTGAGTACAGAAAATCATAGCGTTCCCACAAATGGAAGCGGGAAACGTAACGTACAGCCCGGAAGCGCTTTTGCTCACATGTCGTTGAATGTCGAGATCATATAAACGCACTCCTAAGTGGATCTTCTGTGTCTGGCTGTGGTTTTCCGAGCGGATTTGTCCTTTCGTCCTTCCCAAAACAGGAGATTCCGTTAGATCCGGGCCATTACTTTCACTGTTGTCTGAGGTCTTTTTATGTCTCTTTGAACACCTGCATAAAAATGATGCTAAAGCCGCAGGGAAATGCTGCACACCCCCCGCCCCCCCATAACGAAGTGCGAATAGATGTGTTACGAGGAGCCATGTGTGACTTGTGTCTCGTACACACCATGCGCATGCCGTACATGTCACCAGTCGATATGTGACGCCTCAGCTCATTAGAGTTAATGGGATGAAGACCCCCTCCTCTGTTACCATGTTGAAAGACGTTCTGGAGGACACATCAGAGAAACTGAGGCATGAAATTCTTGCAGTGTGCGCCTTGGCAAGTTGCCTAGCCTGTCATTGATTAATTTCGTTAAAATTTATTGTGTCCAGCAAGTAAGGGATATTTCTGGCTTTGAGCAGGTAAAAAATGTGGAAGGCAGTCACTCATACAACAGGCAACATACAAAACATCAATTCACTCAGTGTATTTTTGGATTGTGGGAGGAACGTTATGCAAACAGGAATGACACATGCAGTGCTAAGAGAATGAAACAATCATTCCATCCATCCATCCATCCAGCCATCCATCCATCCATCCATCCATCCATCAAACCAGTTATCCTGTACAGGCAGCCTACAAGGCAGGAGAACACCCAGGATGGGATGTCAGTGTACCACAGGGCACACACACACACACACACACACACACACACACACACACACACACACACAAACACGCACACACGTACGTTTGTCTTCATATCTTTTTGGGGACTCTCCATTCATTTCTATAGGAATAACTCCCAACAATGACAACCTACCCTAACCCTAACCCTAACCCTAACCCTAACCTACCCTAACCCTAACCCTAAGATTAACCATAAGTAACCAAACAAAATAGACATGAGAGTAGTTTTAAAGAATGTTTTATAATATTTTCTGTGATTCCAGTCACAGATTTTTATGGAACACAACATCAAAATAACAGTTTTTTTTATCACAATACAGGGACATATATATACAGTAAAGCACACACACACTCTAGTTCCAAAAGTTGAAAATCCATTATAAAAAACCTACTTTTTTGTATATCTGTTTTGTACAGGAAATGTAAGTACACTAGAGTAACTCACCATGGAAAGACTGGCCCTGCTAGATGGTACATCTGCAAGAGAAGAGGGACCGGGACAGCACCATCTCGCCAAGCGGTTTCTGCCTATGCAACCGTGAAACTTTCACGATTTCCGACTGCGCTGGGGCAGCTTATCTGCGACCTCTGTCTGCGGACTGACGGCTCAGTGTCAGGTTGCTCCCATCAGGAGTCTGGTTTTGATCTGCCGCAGAGTTCCATATGATGCCATTATTGGTAAAATGATCCTTGATGTTACAGCCATTAGCCCCCCCCCCCCGAAAGATGATGATAGCCTGGGTTTGCTTATTGGATAAATCACATTGAACACCCTCTCCTTTTGAGCACCGCCATGAAAAAACAATCTCACACACTCTCAAACCTTTTTTCTGTGGCTGATGATCTCTAATCGAAACCGCTAATTTGCATCTTGATGTGAATCAGTTACTTTCCGAAGCCAGTTGCATTTTCTAATTATGCTTTCTAATTATGTTTTGAATCTGAGGGGAAGAAAAGTAAAGATTAGTGCGGCTTAATCTTGGCCAGAAGTGCTTATTGGTAAACCATTTAAATCCAGAGATTGTGATCAAGAGTTTGGATCAGGTGTAATAATAAACATTTTGGGAGAAACTTAAATGGCACATGAACTAACTTCTGTGTTTTCTAATCTCTACACAAGGTGTATTTTTTAATGTAATAAGGCAGGGTATGATATTTCTGGTGAAAGTTTTAAAAAGAGGAATCAGTCTCAATGGTGACCCATTGCTGGGAATAAAAGAGTGCTGATGTGGTGTACTCGTGGTATAGGGTACACGTGGTTTGGGGTATTCATGGTATAGGGTACTCGTGGTGTTACATGTGGTGCAGGGTACTTGTGGTGTAGGGTACTCGTGGTGTAAAGCACACTTGCTTTAGGGTACTCGTTGTATAGGGTACTCGTGGTGTAGGGTACACGCTAGAGAGGATGCCGATCCATCACAGAGCAGACACACATACCTTCAGGCAAACTGTTTAGTCACTTTTTCAGCAGAACAGTATGGTTTTGCATAAACCAAACTGTGTTCATACCGATTTGTTGTACTCTGTTTTGGGACAGTATGCTGTAGAGACAAATACCATCACAAAGCTCCTTTGATTTTGGGAATGGCACAAGTATGATTTAAACCAGTAGCCATTAAACCAAAAGGTAATTATATTGTTCTGCTAGCTAATGAAGAAGAGAACCCCAGAAAAAAATGAAGAATGTGTCGGTCTCAGACATCTAGGTTATTCAGGAACGCAAGAATGTTCTGTAAGTATCTGAATTCTGAGGTTTTGGAGGTGTTTCTCTGTATGGTCTGGTGCATCTGCTCTTAATGCCATTGTGTATGACTGTCTCTACATAGAGATATGAGACAATCTGAGACTTCTTCTTGTGATCATTCATAATTATTTAGTGGGGTTTACAGTTTGTGTCGGTGTTTACATTACAGTATGAAGACACCATAGCTCAGATTACTTTCATACTGCTGAGTACTTGAATATCTCGACTTGTGTTCTTGCTGAGAAATGTCAAAGTATATTTTCTTTGAGGAATATCGTGTTTGTTACATTCATATATCTTTGATTGTCGACAGTCGGTGGTAATGAAATCTACAATGAGGCCAGACTGATTTCTGTATGTTTTGTTCCAAATAAATATTTTATGATTTTTCCGCATCATTGTATTTCTTGAATGTTCAGTGTAGGGGATCATTCATCAACAGAACGGGGATGAATGTGTCCGTAAAAATGCTGCTGTCCGTAAGCACGGCGATATTTTGTACCTCGGTGCTCGGTCAAAATGTGTTTTGTGGTGCTAAAATATTATTAGGCCTATTGTCATTATTTCCGTAAAATGAAGTCCAGGCATCATAATCATGCTATTGGCAGCGAGAGTAACCCTGTTGCTTTAAGAGTCTCCCATGCCCAACACTGGAGCCCCCCCCCTTACCTCACCAGAGCCACGGAAATATCAATATATCTTTCCAGAGGTGCAGGGGGTCGGGATGAGCTCATGTCCTGGCTCTTTCTGACCTCATTCGCCTCTACCTGTCCTGCAGGCAATCTTTAACCTGACTTTCATGGGTTGAGGTTACAGAGAATCTGGCTCCAGGAGATGTCCTTCACCACACCGATACACGATTTCTCTGGATATTTTTAGACCCATATTAAAGGCGCTGCTTTTAAGACGGGCTTCAAGGCAGCTGAAGCAGGCCACGACTCACAAGGAAGAAGCATCATAAAAAGCGTAGAGATATGAGCTGTAATAGTGTAACAGATATTTACATCTTCTACACATATGAGCTGAGGTCTTCGTACTGTTTGGTGTGTATGTGAGTACGGTTAAGTTTCATACACACACACACACACACACACACACTATTTAAAAATAATAATCCATGTGATCTCCTGTTGCTTCAGCAAGTCAACATATTGATTCATAAAAGTAATAATAGAATGATGAAACCAGAAAATGCCGGTTTATGTTTATGTTTGATAAATATTTCATAAGGTCATAAAACTGCACATAAACATTTTTCCTTGCTAACACAGCAACTCTGTGACGGTTTAAAGTTTCAGTGATTTTTAATTTTAACTTGTGGGATTTAAATGTTCTGTTTTTTATAATATATACAGTTTCTGAAGGAATATTTTTAAAAGCAGGGGGCCATTTTTTTACATTATTGCTACAGAAACGCAGAGTTTATGTTCTTCCTGCACAGAGTCAGCTATTTTAGTGGAGCTTAATGAGGACACACTGAGAAATGGATGTGTTTGGACATATTTTATCGCTCCGTAATGGTCCCATTAGCATTTTGACTAATACCGCACAGTGTGTCTGCTGGAAACGCTCCATGTTTATCCTCCTCACTGGAAACATGGAGGACCCTGCCTCACACGCAGCTCAGCGGCCGCAGAGCCGCTAAATAGTGGATCTCAGCTCGATGAGTCCTCCCTACTCTGCCTGTTGCAAATTTCATAGCCCCGCTCAGCCCCCGGCTCCCTGAAGTCACCACCCCGCTCTCATCTTTCTTCTTCACAGCACCAACAGAGGCCTCATTAAACAGAGCAGCCAGATTCCAGTACTTTGCAACACCCTTCATTCCATTACTATGCATTATTTATACTGAGGGTTTTTTTATTCAAAGCTTGCATTGCCCACCTATTTGCACAGCGACGCTTTACCTTCTGAGACTTTAACCACAGAAATGGTCGATAAAACCAGTCCCTAAGCACTTCAGTACTGCCTTCCAGTATGACTCCCAACGCAACGCCTGTGGCACGTGGCCAAAGGCCGTGTCTAGCCCGCGTAATGAACACTGACCGGCAGAGTGCTGGTTTTTCTGTTTATTGTCTTTCCGATGCAGAGTGAGATATTATTATTTCATCCAGAATTTTTTTAAAAAAAAACTCCACATTGCACCGGAGATATCGCCGGGGTGCCTTGCTCGTATCTTCTGCGGAGTTACACGATTGGTGAGTGGAGTTTGATAGGAAAAAATAGTTCCTACATTAAACTGCTCACTATGACGGCTGTGGATTACCTTCAGTAACTGGGTCAAGATTTCTGGTAAGAGACATTGCTGTTGAATTTTTCAAATGTATTTTTCTGGGGCTTTAATCATCACAAAAAGAATGCCATTCACTCCCATTATATTCCAGAGAAGCCCGACATTTCTACGGCCGATATCTCCAAAACTAGGCAACTCCTAGATGGATAGATAGCACTAAACCCCCTCTACAACATCTATCTTTCAGTTTTGGGGGGAACTGCTGATTTAAATTTGCTGACAAACCATTGTTTTGTCATGTACAGACAACCACCTCGTCCAAATAAGCATGTGACAGACTGTGCTCTAAAAGCCCCAATTCCTGTCCCAGGCACTTCCTGTCCAACTTGGTAAAACTTCAGTCAGCTTGTTACCACAAGGAAACACAAGCTTAACAGGTGAGGTACCAGCAGGGTTTCAAACCACAGACAGGACAGTTTACCAGGCAAGAGAATGTCTCAACTAAGGACACATAGCCTTACCTCTGAATTATTTTGAACCCAGAACATAAATGTCACCATGCCAACAGACTTGTGTGCATAAAAAAGCCTTACTACTCACAGGATCAATGGGTAACTTTCTTCAGGGTGGAGAGCAAGAATAAGGAATAAGAAGAAAAGAAAACAGTGTTGTTTATGGCTTCATCATTGAGATGCAATACCACAAACCACCAACCTTGAAGACTACAGCCGTGGCCAAAAGTTTTGAGAATGACGCACATATTGATTTTCACGAAGTCTGCTGCCTCACTTTTTATGATGTCAATTTGCATAAACTCCATTATTATGTTATAAAGAGTGATCAGACGAATTGCAATTAATTCCAAAGTCTCTCTTTGCCATGAAAATGAACTCAATCCCAAAAAACGCATTTCCACTGCATTTCAGCCCTGCCACAAAAGGACCTGCTGACATCATTCCAGTGATTCTCTCGTTAACACGGGTAAGAGAGTTGATGAGGACAAGGCTGGAGATCACTGTCATGCTGATTGAGTTAGAATAGCAGACTGGATGCTTTAAAAGGAGGGTGGTGCTTGAAATCATTGTTCTTCTTCTGTTAACCATGGTCACCTGAAAGGAAACACATGCGGTCATGCAGCTTTGCACAAAAGGGGCTTCACAGGCAAGGATATTGCTGCTCGTAAGATTGCACCTAAATGAACCATTTATCGGATCATCAAGAACTTCAGTTGTTGTGAAGAAGGCTTTAGGGCGCCCAAGAAAGTCCATCAAGTGCCAGGACCGTCTCCTAAAGTTGATTCAGCTGCAGGACCGAGGCACCACCAGTGCAGAGGTTGCTCAGGGATGGCAGCAGGCAGGTGTGAGTGCATCTGCACGCACAGTGAGATGAAGACTTTTGGAGGATGGTCTGGTGTGAAGAAGGGCAGCAAAGAAGCCACTTCTCTCCAAGAAAAACATCAGGGACTGACTGATATTCTGCAGAAGGTACAGGGATTGGACTGCTGAGGACTGGGGTAAAGTCATGTTCTCTGGTGAATCCCCTTTGTTTGAGGCATCCAGAAAAAAGATTATCCAGAGAAGAAAAGGTGAGCGCTACCATCAGTCCTGTGTCATACCAACAGTAAAGCATCCTGAGACCATTCATGTGTGGGGTTGCCTTTTCCAGCATGATGGAGCACTGTACCATAACGCAAAAGTGATAGCTAAGTGGCTCGAGGAACAAAAGATTGACATTTTGGGTCCCTGGCCAGGAATCTCCCCAGACCTTAATCCCATTGAGAACTTGTGGTCAATCCTCAAGAGGCAGGTGGACAAACAAAAACCCACAAATTCTGACAAACTCCAAGCATTGATTATGCAAAAATCAGGATTTGGCCCAGAAGCTGATTGACAGCTTGCCAGGGCGAATTGCAGAGGTCTTGGAAAAAGAAGGGCCAACACTGCAAATATTGGCTCTTTGCATAAACTTAATGTAATTGTCAGTAAAAGCCTTTGACAGTTTTGAAATGCTTGTAATTATACTTCAGTATACCATAGAAACATCTGACAAAAAGATCTACGAACACTGAAGCAGCAGACTTTGTGAAAATCAATACTTGTGTCATTCTCAAAACCTTCAGCCACGTCTGTACGTAATCCTAACGGCGGTGCCCTCCGGTGGACAGGTATAGTCATAACAAAACACAGTTCACTGAAGGAGTTATTTTTACATAGCAATGACAAATGATTTTATTTCACACAAAGGTGAAACAACTGGTTGGTCTGGCAGTATTCCCTTTTTGCAAGTATAATAATATTGAGCTGTTATGGCTGAATCCTATTACTGTCTTCACTTCATCTCTAATTCACTTAAAAGGTTGGCTTTTGATAGCTCAGCCCCTGCCTGCGTTTGGCAGTCAGGAGGCATAATTAGCTAGAAGCCACAAAAATCTGTGTTGCAGTGACTAGTTTTAAGGAAAGGCTATAAAATGGTCCTATTTGCTGAAATGTAAAAGCCCTCAGGCATTGCCTTTGTCTACCCTTAGTGTAATAACTATATATACACACACATATGCACACACATATACGTGTGCGTGTGTGGACATCAACTTAATTAGTAACCTGACATTGAGGTTACAACACATGCTTGAAGATATAATACAAGGTGAATACAGCATGTTTAAAACAGGGATACCTTCACACCAGGGAACTGAATGCTAAGGCCATGACTTGAATATGTGAGAGTAGTTTTAAATAAGCTTTTCTGAGCAGTGTCTTCATGTCCAAGGCGCCGTTCAGAAGGTACAGCCCGGTCAGCACTTTCATTTCCTTAGACGTCACCAGGAAACACCCCTGGTATCATGTAGTCCGACAGTTACGATCTGCAGCAAACTGAAATGACCTTCTCTATCATCTCCATTTTAAAACCCTGTAATATCTTTTTTATGACAATATAGTCCAACTCTTATGAGAAGCTGACTTCAGGCTCAAACTGTGATCCTGTCCTGGAGAAGCAGCTATGGAAAATAGGTGGATCAGTGGGGATTAAGATAAATGACTTCAAGAAGGTTTTGCAATAAATGCATCAGTCCATTCCATCTTCCGGCCACGGGGCAGCGGTATTGCCCTAAATGGGATGCCAGTGTATTTTTACTATGAAATGAACCGACAAAATTTCTTTTTTGCTTCTTTGTGGGGTTAGGCGAGGGGGGCAGAGGCAGGTGGGGGGTCAGTCAGAGAAATCTCACCTAGGTTGCCAGAACACCCAGGGCTGGCTAGGACTTAAACTCCGGCCCTGAAGGTGTGTAGTGACAATGTTATACATCTCGATCTTTTTATATGTAGTAAGTCGCAAGTGATCTTCATCATCTATAAGCTTAGTTTCTATGTAATGCTTGTGTATCACTTAAACGCCTTGCAGAGTTAAGCCGAAGGAGATACACTGACAGTAAAATGAGAATTTTTAAAACCTACCGCTCCCAGGTTATAAAGGGACACTCTGTGTGTATTACTTCCAGTAGCTACCTCAGTCAGCGATACTCCCCCCTCCACAATCACCCTGGTGACTCCCCACATAGCAACTGATTCTGGGCCAGATCCGCCTGCATCTCCTTAAATCTGGATGCCAGTCACATTGGGGCAGAAGAGTCTGCACCAGAATCAGTCCAGAGTTCTAAATGATTACAGCTGGTCTGTATACACTCTGCAGATCCGGCACGCATTCGCCTGACTGTATACGTATGATCACTCACTTACCAGATGCGCAGCTGATGCGCTAAGCCCCACATAGCAAGATGAGTCTGAACTGGATCTGGTCTAGTGTCTTTTAGCACAACGGACCGAAACTGGTCCGAATTCGCTTTCTGGGTTTGAAACAGATAAGGGCCACATATGGGCCAGATTTACATTGAATGTTACCAAATCTGGCCCGTATCTGCACCAGTGACAAAAGTTAAATTCAGAGCCATTTCCCGTCGGCGCAGTGAGTGGCTCTGTGGGCTGAGCCTCTGTGTCTGTGATCCAAACGTTGCTGGTTCAAGCCCTGATCTCAGCAGATGAATACTACACGTTATGAGGCTCTGCACTGTGGGGGGGGGGGGGGGGGGGGGGGGGGGGGGGGGGGGGGGGGGGGGGGGGGGGGGGGGGGGGGGGGGGG
>JAODKC010000028.1:18084645-18102240 GCA_026777985.1 Mormyrops attenuatus
GCCTCTGTGGTTTTTATCCAACCGTTGCTGGTTCAAGCCCGTCTCCCAGCATTTTAATAATACCCGTTTTGTGGGTCTGCATTGTGACCCCCCCCCCCCCCCCCCAGAGGTGAAGGGTTAGATGAGAGCAGTGAAGAGGAGCGTTCCAATGTACCTTTGCAAATAAAGCGTGTTTCTTTGTTAAATCTGGCTGAGACTCAGTTCCCCTCCCCCCCCAGACTAATTGCCGACCAGTTCTGCTCTAGAATCTGCCCTTACCGTATGGGGACAGTGAATGGCTCTGCCGAATAAGTTTCTGTGCTGGTGAGCAGAAGGTCGCTGGTTCGAGTCCTGGCCCTGATGGAGTGGTTACATGTCTGAGGGCCCTTGAGCAGGGTGCTGCATGTTGTCTGACTTCTAAACTATGGGGAAGGTGTAAGAGAAACATTGTATTGTGTTTAAGTTCTGCTCCAGTGTCCTAAGTCAGGACACTGGAGTGTCACACTTTAATTTGCATAAGTACAGCTATACATTTCTGTACCTACCCTCATCTTTCTCTCTGCAGTTTGGAGGTCAGCGCATAGCAGCTGGGGGTTAAAGGCCTTGCTCAAGGGCCCACAGACACACAGATGCTCCACTGGGGCCGGGACTCAAACCAAGGACCTCCAGCTAACCAGCACAGAGACTCATCCTGCAGAGCCACTCATGTTAAGGATGAATACTGGAGCAGAACTGGTCGGCAGTCAGTCTGGAAAATGAGGCTGAGCTATGTTTAACAAAGAACCATGCTTTATTTGCAAAGGTACATTGGAATGCTTCTCATCACTGCCCTCATCTAATCCTTCACAGTTTGGGGGTCACAGTGCAGAGCCACCTAACATGCAGCATTCTCTGCTGAGGTCAGGGCTTGGACCAACAACCTCTAGATCACAGGCACAGAGGCTCAACCCACAGAGCCGCTCTCTGCCCCTGCAGGAAGCTGCTCTGAATTTAACTTATGACACTGGTGCAGATATGGGCCAGACTTGGTAACGTTCAGCATTAATCTGGCCCATATGTAGCCCAGATTCAAATCCAGAAAACGGATTTGGACCAGTATTGGTTCATTGTGCTAAATGACACCTCAGCCAGATCTGGTTTAAGTTCTGAACAACATTTGGCCCAGATCCAATTCACATTCATCTTGCTATGTGGGTCTGACCAGAAACCTTAAGGTTTAACCTTAAGTCCATTTGCTAAATGACTACATCATCTGCATTTTAAATGTTTAATAACATATATATAAAACTCAATAGACAAAAGATATATTAAAGCGATTAAGGTACGCGTATATCCCGCTGAGAAACCACTTATTAAAACGGCTGCATTCAGAAAATACTTCATTGCTGTTTTAAGCTGTGTTAAGATCCACAAAATCAAAATGAACACTTACGATTTATCAACGAACTTAAGCCAAATAATATTATTTAATTGGGATTCTGTTCTATTTTTCACTTGCAAATTATCGTGCACATTAGCCGGGTTGCCGGCTCCACGCAGGTTGCGTGACAGTCACGCTTTCAGACTCTCGATCACGCAAGAAATCTTACGGCAAATCTATATCATTCCAGCATAAACCTATAATTAGCTACATCAAAAGTACCGGGGTAGTTTGCAAAACCGACTATTTAGAAGGTGATTAAACTGTTACATGCATGTAAATTCGTGCGCATGTCTCGAATTGAAAATCTCACTCCAGCCAGCTGACCAGATTTGGCAACCCTGCGTGATCGATGAACCGCAGCATCGCCTCCTGTTTATAACAATGTGCCACAGCAACTCACAATAATTCCTACATAAGCGGTTCCAAAAAACTGTTTATGCATTGCTATATCGCCATCTTATGGTGACTTTCATTTACATTCATTAAAAGAAAGACGAATTTCACCCACGCACACTATGTTTGGCACATACATAATTGCGCGTAAACGCACACTCATACGGACATTTTATGAGATGGATATTGAAAATCGAGACTTGACTTTGAGGTGTTGTTAGGTTACTATACTGCAGATGCGCAGACCGCAAAACTATTGCATTAAAAAGTCACTTGGATCCTAATCATCAGTTAGATGGGGGCAAAGAGAGCGTATTTAACTATAACTGACATTTCACAGACCTAAATGTTACGTGGAATACTGGGAGAAATTAACACAAGGGAGCGCCTTTTAAATGCCATTATTTTTTAGGAAATACCGGAAAAATAAGGCGTTAATTAGAATAACAGTAATATACTCGGAATAACCAAGAATAAATGGCAGGGTTAACATTGAGAGCAGGAAAAACACAAACGCCTACATTTTACAGCCCACGGATTTTCCAGCAATCGGAAATAGCTCATTGTACGGCTCTTCTATGACCAGGAACCATGCAGTTCAGTTACCTTTACATATACAGTACATGGTGAACTGAGTATAGTTAATGCAAAGCGGCGCACATCACGTTCCCAGCTTTCGCTCAACTCAAGTAATAAACTTTAGGTTTTCCATTATGAAGGACAACACTTGCTGTCTGGTTTAATGAGACGTTTTAAATGTTTGCGTAAGAGAAAAGAGAGAGTATACTGCAGCATATTCCACAGGTTGGTAAGAAGATTTTATTTATAGTCAAACATGTTATGCACTGTATGGCACCTAAGACAGTAGCTCAGTCATCAATTAGGGATTCCCGGGGTTAAAATACTGCATGGATCCACTCAATGTGCGCCTGTTCAAATAGTTGCCACAGAGTCAAACAGAATGTAAGTTACCTTCTACAATTATCTCCCCCCCCCCCCACTTACTGCTACAAGTGCAGGGATACCTGCTATTCGAGAACTATCATGTGATGATGACCAACAGCAACACACATTTATGATAATAAAAATTGTAATAAGCAAACAAAATATTAGTGTTAATAGTGAACAAAATACAAATGATCAAGTTCAGCTGTGTAGGAAAAGGCAAAAATAAAACAGTCAATAAATATGATGAAAAACATTCTGTTGACTTCACAATACTGATTTTCAGCACTGAGGTCGGTAAGCAACAATTTTAGCTTCTTATTAACTATGATTAAGCTCTGGCCTTAGTTCTGTTCTAACACATTATCTACTCGCCATAAAATATAGCCTTTCTATAACTGGGAAACTTAGTAAATTTCCAGAGCCAAAACATGACCTCAGTAACTGTAATTTCCACTTGGAAAACAACTTCAGTGACACTGAGATCACGGGCGCTACACAGCATCAAGTCTGACATGCGCTTTCTGCCTTGTAAACTCAAGCAAAATCACACATAAATGGTTATGGAAAGACAAAGCACACCAAGAAGAAAGTTTTGATTATAAATTAAAACAATACTATGCACTCCTATCTTGCAAAGAATAATAAAAAAAAAACATTTCACACACAAAACACTAGATAATACTTGGTGGGCGTGTGCCATCCGTTCTTGCATCCGTACCTGCTGTATCTATACAGTTTCTTGTCAGAATGAAGGCCAGCATACTTGTAAACATACATTTTGGATACAAAAAAAAATTAAAATTGTGAATAAAGGACGGATAGGAAGGGAGGAAATATATTTAATGGAGACACAGCTTGTATGATCAATCCAATTTCCACTCTGCAATTCAAGAGAGCACACAACAGCAAACTAAAAATATCAACCGTGAAAATAGAAAACAGGAAAAACGGGGGGAAAATGCATTTTAACATTCAATTAATTACAATTAAACTACACTGATTGATTCAAGTTACACCGACTGTTCATATGTGTCTAATGACCCGTATTACAACCAGCCAGCATCGCTTTACCAGAAGGTCTGTAAGGCTGTTAGAGGTAAATAACAGGACCCCCCTGTTCTGGATACTAGAAAATTATTCACATGCATTTAATCCTTCTCATCCTCTCAATCACAATGTTAAAATCTAAAACAAAACTGGAAAAAACAATTTAAAAACAAATTTAATCTGTATAAAAACATTTTTGAGAGTAAAGTTATTCTGATAATGCTGACAGATCTGCCAACATTTTATAATAAAAAATTGTCTGCAAATCCTGTAAACATAATAAATGCTACTGAGAATTAATAATAAAAAAAACGGTTTTGGGGTTAAGTGAAACACTGACTTTCCTCTCTGTAGAAAAAAACAAGCCGATTTAAAATCACTCAAGAGTAAAGTGCGAGGTGACATGTTATTTTATTGTTTTTTTACTTTTTAATTACACAGAAACAGATGTAGTGTCTGCATTTAAGAATGTATTGATCTATTTAAATTGTATAAAAGGTTCTATCTTAATAAAGTATAATCCTTACTGTTATTATAAAGAAAAAAACATTTTTAATCAAAATGTCTTTTTACAATTATTCAGTTAGATTATACCCTAAAACCCTTATACCCTAAAATGTCAGCATTTGAATCAACACCATAAGAGGTACTTAAAGTATATTGATTATATGCATAGTTTCCATGTAAGTTTGGTCAGTAAATACATAGATCCTTGAGTTTCCTCCTAAAATGTACACAATTTCTCAAGTTTTTATTGCCAAAAAAGGGCACCCGTTATGAATCAAACCGTGCAAAGTTTTTATATAAATAAACCAATTGCAACCTTGCAGTACATTCAGCCAATAAAAACTCAGCATACAATGCGACCAATAGAAATTTATGTCCAGCAAGTTAAGTGTTACTTCGTTAAGGCTCTGCTTTTCAATTCTGGTATCACAGTAATTCAATTTACAAAACGAAAAACATTAACATAGAAAATGTATATTTACATGGTGATAAGTTCTTAACGTAAAAGTAACCTGCAGTAAACTGGTTGAGTATCGCGCTACGATTGAGATTTGTGGAGATCCATTTCATAGCAGAGGCTTGAGGACAGAGCGCAGCGAGCGGCCCTCCCTGGTGAGCTCTCTAGTGTAGCACATGCACGGTAGGGGGACGGCCTCCTCGCGCCGCTCCACAGTGTTGAATTTGCACTCTTTCAGGTGGTCGGCCATGCTGGCGATGTTGGTGAACTTCCACTCGTCCACGGTGCTGAAGGCTGTGCTGAATTGCCACACCTGGGGTAGGGGGGCGGGACAACCAAAGGCGTCAGTGATTGGTCAGAGCTCTCCGTGTCATAACACTTGATGAGACCTGCAGACCATCTTATTTAAACTGTGTTTGCAGTTCAGTCCGAAATCCCTTATTCCTTACAACTGCTTTAAAAATCACAATAATAACTAGAGTATATATATAACAAACTAGAGTATATAAATACTCAGATTACTCTTCTGAAATGTGACATGAAGAAGTGCATCGAAATAGCATCATTTCACAAAACCAGATAGTTATTAACAATTTCCAAAGACTTTTAGAGATTTTACAATATAAACCAGAAGGTCGCAAACCTTGTCCTTTATCTGCCATGATGACGACCCATTAGGCCGGAGTGTTTTCTCCCACAGCAGTACGACCATCCCACGCACCAGCAGGAGGCTGGCACAGACGTCCCTCATCAGGTGCGACACCCTGGAGAACTGGCACAGGCTAAAGCCATCCAGAAAGGAGGCGATGTGCTGCAGAACCTCAAAAGGAAGGCTACTCAGACAGTCCCACTGCGACGCAAATGCACACATCCTGTCAGAGAGGGGTCTGGCGGCCGGTGTAGGAACGCTGGGCTGAACCCCAAAGGACCTCAGGTGGCGGTCGTGGATGATCCGGAAACCCTGCACAGATGGGCAGAACCGCCTCTGGGAGTAGGTGCAGCCATAGCAGGCTAGGGGGCAGCGATGCTCCATCCAGCCGTTGAGGCCTGCATGAATGTCCCCATGGACGTTTTTGAAGTGGGAAGAGAACTCGTCTCGGCGGAAGAGCTGGCCGCACACGAAGGTAAACATGGAGCGCTGTTTGGTCTGGTAGCGAGCCACACACTCGAGGACCAGGTCCAGCCGGAGAGTGTGAAAGGGGCTTGGGTTGGAGAGCTGTGGGTTGGCGTGGTCGCAGGCGGGAGCTGACGCTATATCGCCCACCATGGTCTTGGTCGCCAATATGGCGGAAGGGAAGGAGAAGGTCTGAGTGCCCAAGTCGATGCGGCAGCCGTCAACGAATCGGCTGTCTGAGATCCCTCGGCCTCCAGGGGAGTCTCCCAGGCAGAAGAGCAAGGCCGCGGTAATGACGTCAATTCCGTGGAGACCCATTGGGTCGTCAGTCACTTCCAGATCAGAGGTATCCACCGATTTGTCTTCCTTCTTCACACGGAAGGGGCAGGCGTCGGTGAAGAACGCCCGACGACCGTTTAGCGTGCATATGCTCATGCCCCTGAGCACCTGCAGGTTATGCATTTTGCGCTCCAACCATCTGTCCTCAAAGACCACAGGTAGGTGATGCAGAGCATCTCCATGCACCAGGTCAGGAAACTCAATTGGAAGTGGTAGTGCCAGTGGTAGCGCCAGTGCTGGAGGCTGGGAACCTGGCAGCTCCTGGGCTTTGAAAGATATGGAATGGTAAGGCACCTCCAGGTCATTTTCAGGCTGACCGATTTCGAAAGAGTCCATCTCAGGCTGTCTGAACTCAGCTGCATCCAAGTCCATCTCATCCCAACCCGGCTTGATCTGTTCAACCCATACAGGGTGGAAACCATTGCGTGGCAGTCTCCTGTCAAACCCCTTCATTCCATCCTCCTCCAACCTATCCTCTACAACTTCTACAAATCCATTCTGCTCCATCCACTTGTTCCCATCGCTCAAGACACCTACTGGAAATTCACAATCAGTTCCCCCTACTGCTCCAAGCTCACAATCAGACTCTGTGTCACACTCCTGCCTATCTAGGTCTAAATCTTCCTCTCTCCTTCCCTCACTGTGTGCCTCAGTTTTCTCGGACTTTTTCTCCGTTACGTTTCCATTGACCACGTCCATTTCCTTGGTTGTGTTACTGAGGATGTCTAAAGCTGCCACTAAACTTCTACTGGTTTCTACCGTAGCTTGATAGAGGTCACTGTAAGACTCCTCATCTATACCAATGATTCCATTAGCTATTTTAGCGTCTGGAAGCGTCGTCTCTACAGCTACTTCCTCACCCAAGCTAGCCCCTTTGTTGACATTTTTGGACGCCACGGATGCTACTTTGAGCGACTCCAACAGCATCCGCTGATCCTGCAGGGCCAAAGCCATGTCAAGCTGCTCCACCACATCGATATCCTTACTCAGGTTCTCATAGGACTTGCGGTCGGCGTAGCTGATGGGCCAGCGGTTCCACTCCATGGTGCAACACACCACGCTCGCCGGACACACTTTGAGGTGGGCGGCGATTTTGTGCCGGGGGACGGTGAAGGGACACCCGAAGTCACTGTTCACACATGGCACTCTTTCACGTGGACAGAGCAGGCGGTGCTCTCCAGCTTTGCACGAGTGGAAGACCGCGCCGCACACCTGGGAGCAACCGACCAGGTCGCAGGAAACTCCAGGCTCCGGCCTGACCATGCACCTCCGGTTTACGCAGTTTGCACAGTGTCTGTGCTGTTCCTCCATTTTAGGCGTCACTAGCTCTGTGAGAAAATCAAGAGGAGAAATCTGAGAGAAAAAGTCTGGAAGAAAGACCCTGTTCTTTTATTTACTGTACTACTACTAACAAATATATATATAAAAAAGTTTCAGTCGCAAAATAGGCCTACTGATAGTGGTTTGTAGTTTCTATACCAACTCATATCCATTAGAGGATTTACATACTTGATATATTTGGAAAACACAGCTTGGCTTCCTGTCTTTCACATGTGTGATATGTTGACAAATTTTTAAGCATCATCGCCAGGGATACTTCAGATTGCAGAGACGAACACGAGGTGCAGAATTCGCAAAGCGGCTCCTAGTAAACATCATAACGGCTTCATTAAGAAATATGTCCTCTTCTTAAATATGCTACCTTTATTTAGACATTGGACGTTTTGCAACTTGGGGCTTATGAACACGGCAGGAAGATTAAGTATCTCCATAACAGCCGCTATCAAGTGTCACCCAATATGACCAGTTTATTGGCTATCCATTTATAAAATATACACCCCATGATATTATGCAATACTGCTTTGCACCAACACAAATGTGTTTCTGACTTGGAATTGGGGCAGTTCAATGCCATGTAAAGTTGCTTATTTTATCCACTTAAACGGTTTTAAATAACAGCTCTGTGCGGTCACTGAAGAAACAGACTTATCAAAATCATTAAAAATGTTCAAAATACGTAACAACTTTCATTAAACCCTAGGCACCTCACATATTCTTACTAGCTGTATTACGACACGGTATCTGTTTGCCAATCATGTTTTTGTAAACCTCTTAAGCAAGTCAATTAAAATGTACGAATGAAATCATACCTTTCCATCTTTCTCTAAAATGGGAAATAACGTAAATTGTTTGCCTAAATTCTAATACTGGGTAGATTTCAATCCAACTGAATGTTCTGTCAGTGTGACAGTGGACGTCATATCACAGTGGCAAGGGACAGACAAGGTTAGTGCGCAGTGCATATTAATAATGTTTCGTGTTACATATATAGCCAATGTGTGATGCCTTCGACAAATCACTTCTCTTATGATACAATGTGATATATTCATGTGTACTGCCAGCTCAGGAAACACAACACAAGGTAACCAGCCATTTCCAAACCCCCAAACCACCTGTGAAATCTTATTACACGCCATCATTAAAAAAAAAATTTAAAACAGAACCGAACTTAAACATAAACTAAGGGAAAAAAATACACAAAATCACTCAACTTTTTCCACATTTAAAGCAGAGAACGACAAACAACATTTTTGCTCGAATGCGGGTAGATATTTACCGGTTGCCCTTATTGCATTACACGGCTGTATTATAAACACATTTCAGGCTCAAGTTTACATTCTGATCCACGAGCCTAACAGGGTGCTGCATCTGAAACATATACTTTCCAGATAGTTTCCTCCTGGCCCTGAAGATGAAGCCTGCGCACGACACGACGTGCATCATACTCCATTGCTATAGGCCTGTGTATCTGCTTGGTTCACTTCTGAACTACAGCTCTGGATTAACTGGTCCTATTATTAGTCATTTACCTTAAGTATTTATAGCTTTGCATTCTCACAGCACCAACGCCTCAGAACACATCTGAGAAATGCAGTATTTTCACAACACGTACTACATACAGTATTTGTCGAACGCACACCAACATAAAACAATGATTTTAAAAAGGTAATTATTTACTACACATCTAAATCGACAGAAAAAAAAACATGTGATATTACTAAATGTATGAGGGCGATTACTCCTAACGACGCAAAGGCCTTCATCAAGGCATCCTTGGCAGATACTTGTTTTGAAACAAATCCAGTAGAAGGTCTATTTTTAGAATGGTGGGGGCTGTTTAGAAACCTCTTGTTATTCCTCGCGAGGTCACCCACAGGTTTGGAGGCTTCTAAACGGCACCGGCTGACACTTGACAGACACTCCACCAGTAAGACAAAGTCATAAACACAATTTAAAGGCACAGTATACAGACTCCCTCTCGTGTTTAAAGACTCCTTAAAATATCTAGAAAATCTAATCATTTAGTGTCGGGAATTATTAACATTGTGTCAATTACAGAAAAAAAGTAACCGGTACATCTGATAGAATGTTGCTAAAATTCACATTGCAGCTACTATCATCATAGTAACTTTACCTTTTAAATTTAATATGCTTTGCAATGTACTGGTCATTTAAAGAAGCGTCTGGATATGTTAAGGGACAGAGCTCATCCCAACATTAAAGTAGCTTAGTCCGGTGTTGGCTTGTGCCAGTAGACTTGGTTTTACTTTGGCAGTTACATCAGAGATATGATGATGAGCGGATGCCGGTTTCCTAAAACTACAGCGAATAGTCAAATTATAATTCTGCAGTTAACTGCCAAATCCCTACCGTTCCCTGTTTTGTGCTTTCTTCAAATAGACGGGATACTTTTTCCTGCCCCTGTAGGCCAATGTTTATCCGTAGGAACTTCATTAAATACGAAGTTCGAGTTCCTATAATTACTGAATTGCGTTTCATGTAAACACACTGAAGTGCATATAAAATGCATATCTGGGTTTGTTACACTGTTTTCGTATAAACAGGCTCGCTATTTTCTTAAATGAAGGACATGAAAGTGTTTTCAAAAAGTTTAGGAGCAACACAGTGCAGTTTATCCTTGTGTGTGTGTTAATCACTGCCTTGGGGGGGAAAAACCGAGAGAGGATGCGTTGGTAGATTTTAGAGAAAAGCGCCACAGGGTGATTCAATGTGTATTCTATGTCGAAACTAATGTTTTGCACAGCATGTCGACGTCAGATTTTGCGGGCAAAATGTGCCTGTGCATTCAAGGAAACCGGCCCTTGGAAATCAGACCTGCTCCAGGCTCTAATTGACAGGGACAGAGATAGCAGGGGGAAGCCCGTCCTGATGCAACTATTGCATGCTGTGCAGACACCGCCCTGGCTGCGGGTGACCAACTACACACAGAACAGCAAAATAAAACACTGATCTCATGTTTTATAAACTTTGATACAAAAGGTAAAAGGAACAGCACTGAAACATACTTTTTCTTACATTTTTAGGGGAAGCTAGCAGACGTAACAAAAGGCCGGATTCACGCCAGGATGGATAACTGGCGAACTGGCAACCTTAGGGTTTCGTTAAAGCCGGAAAGTGTGCAGAACACAGCCGGCGATTTCGCTTGTAAATGCTAAGTGTGCGGTGCGATGGTGACTTGCAAACACACGGAATATTTAGCGATTAAACAAAGTTTCCAGACGTGCTCCGCGGACTGGCCATTTGCCGGCCGGGATCGGCATAACAAACTCCGGCCTTCCGCGACAAGGCATGAAGGCAGCCCCGAAATGCGGATCGCACGTCTGCAATGCTCCAGAAACGCTAATACGTAATGAATACATAGATCCTGCGCTTATAGTCCGTCGGTTACTCAGCCACATCAATTTCTTACGCTGTCAGTAAAGTTAGGACCCTTCATATCCCGGTACAGTATGGAAACTAACAAACTAAACTCAGACCCCATGCATGCGAACAAAATCAAACTCGAAACTCACTTACCGAGTCAATACGATCAACCAGATCTTTGCTGTAACTCCACTGTTATTTGCTATTATTATTACTACATATACCTATGAGTTATATGCTACTTTATTTTGTTTCAAAGCTAGCACTTTCGCCGATCTATACTTAGTGCGTGTTGTTCACTGTCTGGGACGCCAGTGTGTGCCGTCATTACGCACAGGGTTACCAGACTGATCTCCAGATTGAGAAACAAAGCAGCATTTATTCATTCATTTTCATTCTTTGTATGAAAAGCCATCTACAATTACATTAATTGTCTACAGGCTATACACTGCATAATAATAATAATAATAATTAATAATGTTAATTTCTGTACATTCGTTCTGTACCTTAATATAAGTGGTGTATTCAGTTCCCCAGACACTGCTGAACCCTAACTTTTAATGTATCTTTGAAAGTTTGTCCTTGGAGACATCTCATTTTAATTTCCCACAAGATTAATAAATGCAGACAAGCGGCTGGGTACATCGACATCTCAATGGGGACATTTCCTACATTAGGGAACATTATGCTCTGATTCGTCATTACATTAAGCAGTTAATGTGCTTCTGTATTTTCATCTTTGTTCTCTTGATACTAACAGTATTTTTCGATGAATGTAACAACGTATTTGTATGTGAGAAATTAAACAAAACGTCCATAGTGTGAATTATGGACTCAAGCGTCAATCAGGTGACAGAAATATTTTTATTACATAATGACTGATTTTTATCGCTTTATTTTTTCAAGAAAAAGTTTCCACCACTTTTCGCTAGTCCGGCCTTACACCTTTATTTTAATTTTCCATTCCATTTTTTTGAGATCTAAAATAAAATAAAACATACTTTGTCCGGTAACATTTGATCTATAAAATATATATTGATTTTATAAAAAATATTTGAAAAAAGAAAAAGAAAAGCAAAAAAAAACTGGGCAACAAACATTTACATACTAATCCAGTTTTAACCCTAAGCATCATCCCAGCCTTGTTCGTGGTGTTAATTAGTCTGATTAATATAATCCACTGTACAGAAATGCGCAAGGGCAACAAGGTTCATAATCTGGAAATTTTGTTTGGTGTAGAGAAGATGTGTAACACTATAGGAGCTCGTGTGGACCAGTTAAACATCAGGAAGCCACCTCAGAAAGGTGATGGACATTAGACAAGGTAAGTTGTGCTTCCTGTGTGGGATAGGACCACCTAGTCCGGAGCCAAAGCTTCCCGAAGACCGCCGTGACGAGGAGCAGGATAAACA
The DNA here is from genome assembly GCA_026777985.1 of Mormyrops attenuatus. Lineage (NCBI taxonomy): Eukaryota > Metazoa > Chordata > Actinopteri > Osteoglossiformes > Mormyridae > Mormyrops > Mormyrops attenuatus. Next base: position 18,096,990 of record JAODKC010000028.1, read on the forward strand.
GCAGACCCCCCAGGACAAAGGTCTCCACAGGTGGCAGGCCACCAGCATCTGTGGTATAGAGGAGGATACAGGCAGGGATTGTCCGGCCCGTTGTATTAGCCTGCATGGTCATTAGGGGGACAAGTCATCATTTAGATGCTTTCTGCTTAATAAAGGCACTTACTGAAGCGTGCCTTGTTCCTGTTGTCCATCAGCCTTCTGATTGGTCCGTAAGACACCGTATGAGACATTGTGAGGTCTCTCCTTGTCCGGGCCATCGCACCTTCCCCAGAACAGTTCTGTTGAAATCACAATTTGGGGTTGCATGTTTTTTTAAGTGTACACATCAAGATTTTGATCTATTCAATTCTTATCCTGAATTACATCTTAATTAATTAATCTTGGTTAAAATATCTATTTTTCTAGAGGTGGTAAACTTAATCTCTGTTTATGAAGAATATCTCTTCAAAAGCGTTTCTATTTTAATTATTCATTATTGCGTTCACTGACAAAAATTTAGAAATACTGCATTTTATTGAATAACACAGCCTGCATTTGCTCTCGGTTATCATCTGGGAAACAAACAAAACATGATAAATTAGCCCTGATCCTAAACCAACCCATTCAGTTTTTGAATGACGCAGTTAATTTGCCTAATTAGCTCCGCCAAGCCTGATTAAATGAGATTTCAGCTGCTACAAAAGCCAGAACTTTGACACCGGTCTTCCAGGAAAAAGCTTTAAAGGAACAAGCTTCCAGGAACCAGCTTTGAGCAGCAAGCCACACCCCCGATAACAAGTAACTGCAGCCATGGTAACAATGTCATATACTGCTCCTCTTTCAAATAAACTTCAAAGCTGTATTGAATAAGAGAAGAAAGAAAAGAGGAGAAACACAGGCTCTCCATCCTATTAGGCTTCATCGGGCACTCACGGGCTGGCAGGCTCCGGCTGTGTTGTGGCAGATCTGCACGTTGCAGTGCAGGAAGACGTCCTTGTACGTGTTGCCCACAAACTTGAACATCTGGATGTGGAAGAGGGCCTCTGGACCTCGACCATTCCTCAGGACTGTCAGAGTCTGCTCGTTTGCAACCACGGGGCAGCTGGGAAATGGAGCGGCGGACCGTGGTTTCATCCCCTGTTATCCCTCTGATTTTTTTGTTTTTTTTGTTCCTCCTACTCGGACCCTCATGAAATTTCTCCAAAGCACACCTCGAGGGCCCTCCCCCCACCCCCCAGTACTGAGGTTTGAGGGCCTAGCCCTTAGAAACGCCTGTGTGTGCTTGGAGACCATCTATCAGAGTTTTACTGCGCTGGGGTGCTTCACAGCAACACAGACAAACATTTTCCAGCAGTTCTGTTCCCCCGTTATGACATCAACTGGCCCTTAATTATGATTTTTCTTACAGCCACATGCTTCATTATTAGATAATTAACTGAAAAACAGTTTAATTAACACCTGAGATCACTGTTAATGTACCACTCTTTTATATAGAAAAATATATCTTAGATACCTCTTATTAACACACTGGCACAAACCATTACGGATGTTTTTGTTCGTAATGGACTCATTAGGAACTAATTAGAATATATTCATATCGACAATTAAAAATAACAGTAACGTGACTCTTATTTCAAACCCGTATCGGGTGAAGGTATCCTAGACTCACTGTAAACACAGCCTGCTGTTCTTCACAGCTACACGGTTGCTAACAAAAATAAATACTTGTGTGTTTCTAAGGCGGGCACAGCTGTCGACGTGCAACGTAAACGGCTCTGGACTTGGCGTCAGCTGACAGGGCTGTTTTGCTATCGATTCTCTCCGCGGCTCCCCACTTGTCATTTGCATTCTTCTGGCATCATTTTACCCGTCTGAATTTTGAAATACTGTTGTGAGCGTGTGGTCATGTGACAAAACAAAGTCTTGCTTAGTGAATGTGGCACTTGGTACGGAGCCAAGAAGCGTGGGAGGACAGACTTGCTTAACCTAAATTTTAAGACTGTGGCGCTTCTGCGTGTGGATTTTTATACTCAAATGATGAATAAACTCCAGTTCTGTTTAGTTGGTACAGACTACTACTCATAAAAATATGGCACTTCATTTATATTATGTATTCAGTTCAACAACATTCTTTTTTATTGACTACAAAACTCCTGTTTGCCTCTAATTCTTTTTTTCAGATATTGTTTTTGAATAGCTTGGTGGCTCTATGAAGGTGCTGTTAAAACCACTAGGGTTTGGTGTTCGAATCTCACCTCTGTTGCAACTGCATGCTTTTTTTATTGTTGTTGCATAGGCTTCCTCTGGGTGTTCCAGCTCATTCCCGCACACCATAAAGCATAAACTTACTGGCATCCATCCCAGCTTTGTGCCCTATGCTGTCTGGGAGAGACTCCAGTCCCCTTTGCTCAGCTGCAGTGTTTACCACCACTCAAACCACACACTTACATGGCGCCCCCTGTTGGCCACAAATAGCCACTACACTGAGGGCGTGACCTTTTGAGTGGGGCCCCAGACAGAATAAATCCCGCCTGCACTCAGTGACCCTGACCTGGATGAGTGGTGGTAGACGGATTTAAGGAATCATCGATTATTTACTCAAAAGAATGTCCCTGCCCCTATAATATATCAGAGATCAAAAGATCCATTTGGAAACCAATATTCGTAAACCAGGGTGCAGTCATAATAATCATAGCTTTTAGTGCGTCCTGTATTTTGAAGCAATAAGAAGGGATTCAAGGGTGAAATAAATGCAGAGGAGCATTGATGTACACTGCTCAGATCATCAAGGTAGACTCATGGCAGACCTCTCCTTGATGAAGATGTACTCGACGTCGCTGGATGGATCGTTGGTCGGAGTAGCCCAGCATCTCTCTAACCTCAGCGTGAGATGAGCAGGTATCTGAAAGACAAACGTTTCTGTGCCGGTCACAAATCCCCGAGCCAAAACTGCTGACATGCATCAAATAGCACATCAAACATATTGATTTAGTGAAGGGTGAGCTCGCGCGATAAATCCACATTGCAGAAGGTGTTGTCGGGCATGGGGGTAGATTCGAATGTTAGACAGGGTAGAAACACATGATCCCCAGCCAGCCTGCTACATGACACCCTCAGCCACTGAGCTTATCACCAACTACGCAGCGTGTTAGAGCTTCAGCAATTTCAATCCCATCCTCGGCAGAGGAGCCACATCTCTGTTGTGTCCTTCAACAAGGCCCTTTACCCCCCAGGAATGTTCCAGAAGAGCCGAATAAAACGCTGTCCCTGAGCTTGGCCCCCAAGGTTCGCTCTGTATATATGTGCGTGTGTCTCAACAGGAAGCATGATGGGATATGCAGATATGTACCTGTACTTGCGCAAACGGCGAGCATCATTTCACTCATTTTCAAAACCGCGCGTTTAATGTCGAACTCCCTCCTTCAGACCCTTCTCCCATTGCTGGCCAGGACATGATCTTGGTGTTGGGCTGGGGGGAAAGGTCCAGCAGAACATGGCAATTTTTCAGAACGACCAAGAATCCAACCCCGCTGCCTCTAGCTTACCATGAAGACCTTCACGTATATGATGTCCTCCAGTGTCAGGAAAGGAACGGTGGTCCACTTGTCCTCAAAGTTCTCATCTTTGTACAGCATCAGGGCCACAGAAAAGTTCCCATCCTCTGTGCTCAGAGTGATTGTCCTGAAGAGTCAGGGGTTACATGACACAATTAGGGAAACAAACACCTTGGGTGTTTCTCTATATGCATAGATGACCATACTTGTGTTCTTGTGTACCCATTTTACATTGTCTTCCATTGCCCATGACCCATTCCAATACTCAAGAACAGTAGTACAGAGGACGGTAAAAATCCCCAGAGTTTGTTCTTGCCCTGCTCCAGATATCAAAGGTGCATCAGTTGCATCCTCACTGAATGAGACAAATCCCATGATTCATTGCACCCCAAGTTCATTCTTGGGAGGCAAGTTAGCAAGACTAGTCTTGCCAAGACCACAAGTATGATCTTTGAGTTCTTCTTACTGAGAAACACTCTCCGACACTACTGACAACTTCAAAGCCTTCAGTCTTGTCATATATCTGCTTAATTTTTATTCATAAGTATTTGATTAACAGCTAATTAGCTAAACCTGAGCCTAGGCTATCGTTACGTAACATCGGGGCTGTATGATGAACAGTCTGGCTCACCTGATATCCACTTTGACCATGTTTTCCCCATTGGGCTGTTGGACCACGTAATTTATGGGATAGCGGCAGCCAAAGGTGATGTTGACGTAGCTTCTCGTGATGATATCAGAGTCGTTATTGCGGATGGTGTTAATGAACATGATGTGCATGTTGTCCGAAGCCTAAGAAAAAGATTTCAGATTTAATATCTGCAATGGAATGCAGGCCTGTTTACCATCCAGCAGACAGGACAGTAAACGAGGTAAATGATGACAGTAAATGCTAAACTTTAGACCAAACCTAGACAAAAGCTGGCAAGAGTTCCATATCCAGCCCGCAGAGATATTTTTATGCTGCAAATAATAATAATAATAATAATAATAATAATAATAATAATAATAATAATAATAATAAAATTCTAACAAGTCTAGTATAGTAGCTTTTATGTTACATGAAATTAATCATTAAAAAATGGCCCCTGTATCGCCAATAATGTCAAAACTACCAATAACGTTATTGGTAGTTGTTACATTATTGGCTGCTACATAATACCCAGCCAGCAATACAATAACTTATTACATTATGCACAAACAGTTATAACGTTTTTGATTCAGAATGTGTATTACATTACTAGTAATCATTACATTACCAACTTACATTAAGAATGGAAAAATTATAACTTTATTGGCAGTTATTACATTATTGGCCGCTACAGCCCCCTGCTGACATGGTTAAGTTCAGCGTTGACCCTCCACAGACCGTAATCGCCTCGGCCTGCTCTAGACAGATCTAAGAAACACCATGCAGCCTGGCAGAAGCTTTAATGTAATTTGAAGCTGGTGTTTTATGCTTTTGCCCAATACAAATCTGCCATTTTATTTCTGGTATTTTAGAACAATTCATTCACGTGAGAGCTGCAGCGAAAAGCCAGGGAAGAAAAGTGTTAAATCAGCATTGAATCCAGCCCCACATGGGGCAAAAGGTCTTCTGGCTGCTGGGAAGGATATATTACCCTCAGCTGGCAAGACATCTTGTCTTGGGGGGGGGGGGGGGGGGGGGGGGGGGGGGGGGGGGGGGGGGGGGGGGGGGGGGGGGGGGGGGGGGGGGG